>OZ021725.1:51246631-51694251 GCA_963978545.1 Linyphia triangularis | reverse complement strand
CCACTCGATTCATTTTTTCTGTAAAAGTTTATGACCACCCTTAGGATTTTCCAATCCAGCTAATCGGTATGTTTATTTCTTTGATAACAGGTAAAAAACTTGTTGAAATGTAGTGGTTCCTCCTGTCTTTTGATATTTCTCATAATATACGAAAAGAAATCAACAATTTTTGAATTCTTTATTGTATTTTTCACAAATTCGCCATCGGCATTCCAGGAATAAAGTCGAGTTTTGAGTTTTTCTAAAATCAATGGAATAAATTTAGTGTGGGTTCGCGGTACAGATTGCAAGATATCTCCATAATAGGATCTTCTTCCATTTCTTCTTTATTATAGTAATCCTCAAAAACAGGTTTTTTCATCGTCTGTTCCTCCTCCTCTTTACTATTCGCCATGCTCACGCGTATAGGGTTCCATTGGTTCGTGAACCACTTTCTGAAAACGTGTTATTAGATGTCCGAGAATTTTTGCCTTCGCGTCATCGGGTATATTTTCACGATCTAATAAATGTATATATCATCCTTCAATCTGACTTCCGGATCTTGTTGTTGTCTTTGATATCCACTATACAATTCTGGTGGTATGAGCATCATTCTCTTAGCCATATCTTTCAGCTAAAATGTCGTACACATTTCTTCCAAGACAAAAAGTAAATAATGTTGAAAATAAAAGGATATTACAACTTATATAGATCAGTTCTATTTTCAAATTCTGTTCCCAATAGCACGGCCCAACATCCCGCTATGGCTGATACGGCTGCTGGTAATATCAGGGGGAGAAACCCACCACTCTGATTAACTAAGAGTCTCTTCTTGTTTTCAGATTAGTAGAACGAGATGCTACTTTTCGAATCGATGTTTTATATTTTTTAAGTTTTCTAACATTGACGCTAGGGATATTACCCGCCAAAAGATTTAAACACACCTCGCATACCGTTTTTACTTCAGGTGTAGTAGCATTTTTTAGCAATAACTTTTTTTGCTTCGAAGAAGCTGCCGACAGTGTTCGTAAAAGTTATAATGTTTTTTCATTTTTGAGCTCATTGTGGACGATAAAACCAATATACTCCGTTGTTATCTGGAAATAAACTATCACGTAGTCGGAAATCTTCTTCCGTGGACGGGTGTACATCCACGACTAAATAACCATAAGGTCTGGCGACGCTTTTTATATACGCATCCAATAAAAATCGAGAATTTTGTGGATACAACTGTCGAGAAAAACAATTTACTTGACTCATGTCTCTCGAATTTTTAAACAGAATGATATAGTGAGCGTTAAGAGAAATATCCCGCATCACCTTACATCTAGGATATAAATTTTGTAGCAAAAGTATAACGCTGATATTTCGATGATGTGAAATAACAGTAAAAAGTTCACCTACTTTATCATTAAGGTGATTCATTAAATCATCGAGCACGATCAATTCAGCCCCATCATAGTTTTCGGGTAAACCTTGTACAAATTCAATGTCAGGCTCCTCCCAAAACCATGGTTGTGAATGCGAATAACACCATTTTATCCTTTTCAATTTCACACCATAAATATCGCTTTTGATCATTTTGCGAACTAAAGTAGTCTTTCCGCTCTGAGAGCTTCCAACTATAATACTTCCAGATGGATGCTTTAAATGTAACATAGTAGTCTACAATGAAAACTAGCTTTTCACTTAGTTGCACTACTAATTTATGGTTTCAAAAATATTTTAGTAAAAAGAAATCTCCTTCAAATAAACTCTTCGAAATCAGTCGCATCTAGGATTCACTTAAGCTATTTCCTGAAACTATTCAATATCACATCCAAAACTGCAAATGAAGTCACGCATTCATGAATATTCATTTAAATAGCTTCCATCGAGACCTTCCTATCCATCATAAAAAACACATACTCATCTACAAACCTTTTTGAAAACTTTATTACATCATATCGCATTTTTTTTTTTAAAGGCGGATCATGTATTTTATGATAATTCATCGTATTAAGCTTGTTTTTCTTGTTCCTGCTTATTATAAGAGAATATTATGTGATGTAGATAATAATTATAATTAATATACTATGAAATAAATTTATCAAATTAATATAACTTTCTAAAACATTTTTTTAAAGATAATATTAAAAGAGAATAAATTTAGTAGTTTAATAATAGTAATTATATATAAAAATTATATGAAACAATTTAATTCAGAAAACGATCTTCGTTTACTCAAACTGCATCCTTTCATTCAGCTGATTTTTAATATAGTTCGTTTGAATGCTATGTCAAGAATAGCTCCTAGATTGAATGTTCTTTTTATACGACACAAAACACTTTCCACTCATTTACTAGAACAGATAACGAAAAGCTATCGCTATTTTCAGATTAAGTTTAAAGGAAACGAGACAATCATTTTTGGCAAGAGTCTGATAACAAGTGTCATCTACACTTCGACAAAGCTTAAAAGCTCAGTCGCTCTTGAGAAACTTTCATTCTACTCCGAGATCGGAAACAGCAGACCAAATATCTAAAATATATTCGAAGACTTCAAACACATATAAATTATTGTTGAAATCATCAGAGGGTGAATAGGTATAACAATTATTCTAGAAGTCATCGGGGGATAAAAATTATTCTAGAAGTCATCATGGATAAAAATTATTCTACAAGTCATCATAGGGTTGAATGGATATAAAAATTATTGTAGAAGTCATCAGGGGTTGAATGGGTATAAAAATTAATGCAGAAGTCATCAAATCATACTACTTACGCATTTGATCTAAGTCCTGATCTTTGCGACGGAGAACATTTTAATCTGCAACACCAAGGAAATTTACGTGTGGAAATTAAATTTTCCGAGGCTATTACGGAAACTTTATCAGTGCTCATTTATGCAGAGTTTCAAAACGTGATTGAAATATCCAAATCACGTCACGTGGTGTGTGACTTTCCGAATTAATGGATACCCTACAAATAACTAGAATTCTTTCTGGAAATGCAAAAACCAAGAATATATTCTTGGGTGTTTTCTCAAGTGATCGATTACCAACATATGTTCGAAACTTTCCAGCCTGTTTTATTGCCAACACTGACAAGTCCAATCAAGAAGGTACCCATTGGGTGGCTTTTTATATAGAATCACCTACAGAAATATGCTTCTTTGATTCGTTCGGAAACCCACCGTCTTATTTTCCCGGAGGAATATCAAGTTATGTGAAGCGTTATCGACATGTAGAGTTTAATCCTATGATACTTCAATCGAATGCGAGTTCCGTGTGTGGACAATATTGCATTTTTTATTTATATTCTAAATGTAATGGACGTTCTATGAACGATATTCTCTTATCTTTTGTACCCAATCAAATATGTAATGATATCAAAGTGCATCATTTTGTAATCAAGCACTTTAGAATTGTAGCACCATTTTATCAATAAAGAAAGTATTTAAACAGTAGCACTATGTCTCGTCTCTCATTCAACATGGAATTTCCAAAGTTGCAACATCCTTTTACGATGGTAATCGCCGGTCCAACAGGATGCGGTAAAAGTTATTTTGTGCGGGATTTGATAAGTGAAAAACAGGGGATGTTTTCAATTGTTCCCGATAAGATTGTTTGGTTTTATGGAATACATCAACCCTTATATGATGAAATTGATAATGTGACATTTGTAGAAGGTCTACCTACGACATTTAAAGAATTTTAGGGGGAGAATACACTCTTCGTAATTGATGACTTAATGTCAAATGCTAACAGTCATTTAACTGATCTTTTTACAAAAGGTAATCATCATTTAAACCTGAGTGTTATCTTCATAACACAAAATTTTTTCTACAAAGGGAAAGAAATGCGTGACATTACATTGAATGCACACTATTTAGTACTGTGTAAAAATAGACGAGACGTGAGTCAAATTTCACATCTAGGAAGACAATTATTTCCTCGACATGTCAAGTTATTTCAAGAAGTCTTTGAAGATGCAACGAAAAACCCCTATTCCTATTTATTTATAGATTTACGTGCCGAAACACCAGAAGAGTTACGATTACGTACCAAAATTTTACCTACTGAAAGACAGATCGTGTATCAATTTAAATGATATAAAAGTGAATGACTTTGAAGATAAGTATCATTTAGCAAGATGACGCTTAAGAAGGAACAACTCAATCAATTACGACTGTTGCAAATTTGCCCTTTAAGGTTACGAAAAACTTTATTAAGTAAACTCAATAAGAACTGTATAAAAGCCATATGCGAATGTTGCATTAACACATTGAATGGAAATATCCCATTGACTGCACGACAGAAGAAAACGCTCTCTAAACATAAGAAGATATTGCGTCATTTAAGTAATCGTAAAGTGTCTTTACCGAAAAAACGTCAAGTCATTTTACAGAAAGGAGGTTTCCTCAACATACTTATTCCTGCAGCCTTGAGTGTTTTAACTACATTATTTCATGGCTCAAATTAAGAAGTTTGCTCTTATACCCGAAGAATTGGTGACAAAACATACTGTTTCCAATAAAAGGCTTAGTGAGCTTGATAAGGCAATGATACAAATTTTACATAGTGACTTACCTGATCATGAAAAATTGGTCCTCTATCATGAACTGTTGAAGAAAAGTTTAAATCTGCAAGAATTTAATAATTCACGTCCGAATGAACAAAGTAGTAAGACAGCTGAAGAGAAGAAGAAAGAAGAAGTGGAGAAAATAGAAGATAAGAGGAAAGTTGAAGAATCTGTGAAAGTAGAAGAAATAAAGAAACTTCAAAAAGATGATAATTATCAAGAACTTATATTAGCATCACTTTCTAAACCCATGCGAAGAAAAGCTGAAAATACACTTGCTCTCATCAAGAATCAACCTGATATCTTATCATGGAATTCCAAGGGTCAAATCTCCATTCACGGAGAAAAAATACCAAACTCTAACATTATCGACTTTTTCAATTATATGTACAATACCAAAAGTAATGTATCACGGAAAAGTTTATTTAATACTGTTTTGAAAGATTTAAATGTTCCGAAGCAGTTTATCGGAAATAAGAAATTGCTAAAGTCACATGTAAAAATTGTCCAAACAAAGTTGAGACGAAATGTAAAACCACCTAAAAAGTGGGAAAATTTATGATTCAATAAAGTGATATTGCTTTAACATTTTTTTTTTTATTATTTCACATAAGAAAATCACACACACATATTTCCATTGAATAATTTTTATTTACAATTTCAAATAATCTTTCAAAGCACCATATGATATACATTTAAAGAAATTTTCATTAAAGAATTGAATGACATTTTTACATTGTAAGGTTTCAATCACATTTTTAACATTAAGTACAAGTATAGCATCGTCTTCAACACACCAAGACTGATCTTGCAATGAAGTAGTTATACAGACATGATTTCCTTGTGAGGGGTCACCAATAGCACAAGCATCACAGCGAAACAATTTTAAAACATTACTTTCTATTTCACATCGAAAAGCAGAAACATATTCATGAAATAAGTCTATATTGGGAGGTATATTTACATTTTGAACACAATGATTAAGAATTTCAACTCGTAGTAAATTTATAAGAGACTCCTTGATGGTTTCACATATTTCATGCATGAGATCTTTAATTTTAGCAAGATTATTTTCATTTACTTTTAAGGAACTTTCCTTAAGTTTAAAATAAAAGAGTTGTTTTAAAACTAACTCACCCTTATGTGATAGAACAAGGAGTTGATTGTTACACACAACGCTACTAGCTGCGTATTTCGTGTTCACGTGTAAGAGTTTGTTATAAAAGTCCTGAAAGGTATCCATGTTCATCATAATTTTCTGAGTACTTCCTTGACTATTATGTTGAGACATGTGGATGAAAAGACGAGAGTTATATTGATGAAGGGACACTATGAAACCAAATCCAAGGTTCCATTCCTTGAGGCATCCACTGGTTTTCTTTACAGAGGCATAAAGGCGAGTCATCCAGTCGTCATCGGGAATTGTTTCTTCTTCGACGATCATTTCATCCGATGGTCTCTTCCGAGAAAAGGACTTGTGGGGATACTCTATAATATCTTGCGGTCTCTCTACGATGTTCCGGAAGGTGATACTGATTCTCGGCTCCGTCACAGCAGGCTCGGCTGAAATTTCATGGGTCCAGAACTTATTGGTGGGTGGCTTCATGAGAAGGAGAGATCCACTTGGCAACGGAACTTTGTTGGGCTGGAAATCAGGACGAGCAAACTGCATGGTTCTGATAGCTCCGAGACTTAGGGTTGAAATAGTGTAGTCTGGATCCAAGTCTTTTCCGCTGTCTTTATGAGCTCCAATCTTGGCATTTCCATCTGCATAGTAGTTGAGAAGGGCATAGTTATATTCTTGTCCAGTCTTGTTTTCAACATCCTTCTTAATATCAAGCAGTAAAGAGGTCCATGGCTTGGCAAAGACGCACGTTCCGGAAAAGGCATAGTTCACGCCAGTATCACCAAAACCGAGCACTTTCCTTTGAGGCGTGTAACTTTTTCTATTAAAGTTTAATTGCAGATTCTCAAACTCGTAGTTCAACAATTCATGCAACAACTGCTGTGATTTAGCTGCATCGTAAAAACTTTCAACGAGCTCAATATGTAAATCAGACGACATTTTCACTTCAAACTAATAAGCACAACTTCGAAGAAACAGCAAACGCACCTTCACTTGACAAAATCAGGAGAGAAATGGCGTCCTCGCTGAATACAAGTTCGTGAGTGACGCAGCTCACCCCTTCTGATTGGCTGGCAGTCAAAACAACGCCCTCTAGCGTGAAACCTGATTGGTTAGGCTTCCCCTAACACCTATCCATCTTTATCGCCATGCAATATCCTGTCCCAAACTGTTCAAACCTGTTCAGACAGAATGAGTCATCCGATTAACACCTGCTCGTATCTAGATCTCTCACAAGATGTTGCCATACCTTAAATGTCATATTCACTGTGACGTCACTACTAAAAATACCTATAATTCTAAGTTATTCGTTTAGAAGCAGCCCTAGAACAACTCAACTTCCAGTGACGTCATCGTCCCCTCGACCCATCCCGCATCCCTCCTTAAAACTATATCAGGGTGTTGCCACACTTAAAAAGTTAAACTTTAACATATTCTCTATATGACGTCATTCCCACTGCATTCCCACAGTGACGTCATACAATTAGAGCCTATCACTATTACGTTTTCGTTTAGAGGCAGCATAAATACAACTCAACTCCGCCTTAAATTTATGTCTCAAGATGTAAGGTGTTGCCACCTAACTAAACTGTAACATAAAACACATTATGACGTCATACCCGTTGTGACGTCACGCAATAAAAGCCTATCACTCTAACTTATTCGCTAAGAAGCAGTCCTAGAACAACTCAACTCCGTCTGAAAGATAAACCGAAACTAAAATGTGTTGCCACCACTCAAAACTTTGATATAAAACAAATTATGACGTCATACCCACTGTGACGTCATGCAATAAAAACCTATCACTCTAACTTATTCACTAAGAAGCAGTCCTAGAACAACTCAACTCCGTCTGCTAGATAAACCGAAACTAAAAAAGTGTTGCCACCACTCAAAACTTTGATATAAAACACATTATGACGTCATTCCCACTGTGACGTCATACACAAACAGCTTATAACGAAACCGAAACTAAAACAACAGCAGGAGGGGAACAACTCAACTCCACTTCGGGTCACGTCACTTCCTGTGACGTCATATCCGGTCACGCCCACTTCCGGTGACGTCATCGTCCCTCGTCCCATCCCGCATCCCGCCTTATGGCTTCGGAGCCCTATTTTCTAACTACTAACACTCATATTCAATGACATGTTTTTTAAAATTTAATCTTCTTTACATGATATTAGTTATAAATTTGTTCAATCTCAAATGCGATATACTATTATTTCTAACATATATGTTACGAATTGTGTAAAGTTTTTAAAAGAGTATATGCAAATCAGAAACATAAAAATCTAACATCATTCAAACAAACTAAAATAATAAGATATTTTCCTTAGTGGAAATAGTTAACTACTCATGTGAGGGAATATACTTAGAAAATTTAAATACTGAAAAAAGTTTGCTAGGCAAACTTAAAGAATATTTTTTTTTCTTGTGAAAAACTAGCATAAATTTGAAAAATGTAGAGTTTGTTACTACGTAAAATTGAACATCATCTGAACAAACTAAATTATACGTGAAATTTTTTTTTTATTATTATTTGAGAGGTGCTGACAATATATCATTAATATAGAGATTTTTAACTTCCACCCATAATTTCTAAATAACTTATACATAAATACATAAATTTCAGAAAAACTGAAACGGAATGTGTTTTACAAGACGCTTATTTTGTAAGATGAATATTCAATATTAATATAACTAAGCAAAGTTCATTCCGGAAAAAACGCGTAAAAGATACTTATATTTTGAAAATAGTTTGAAATATCCTTTTTAAATTTATGAATGCTCGCTTTCGAAAGACACAAATAAAACTGATATTACACATGATAATTAACACATGCATAACATCAGTCAAACAAAGTGGAATTTTTATTGCTTGTGACCGATAACTTTTCAGTGAAGTAGAACTTACATAGGAAATTTGTGCAAACTTTTTCAACTTTTAAACCAAGTATCATGTAAAATTATAAATTACGATAGGAAATAGCACACTTCAGAATCGGAACAAGTCTTCTAGTTTAGCTAAATTTATTTCTCAAGGAATTGAAAGCATACCAGAAAAGTCCTTATCATTTCGCATCTTTTCTCATGTTGCAAGAAGACATACTTTGTAAAAGATCGTCGTTGCACTTAACAAAAATCAGTAAAAATAAATGTATTTTCTATGGCAAAGATAAAACTTCACAACTTAATTACTGAAATTTAGCTAAGTTGCATATGGTTTATTCACAAAACTCGCATATGCTTCGAATGTTGAAATATATTTGTCAGTTGAAATCAAACTCATCGAAAATAAATGCTATCTACATTTTCAAGTCGGAAATTACTATTAAATAAACTTTACATGTAAGACATTGTCATGTTAAAAAGAAAAATCTACAAAAATGTAAATCATAATTTTACTGTTGGTACATAAATGATGAATATATTATGATTTTATTCTAGGCAAACGTTTTATTGTCTAACAGAGAACTTAAACTTTAGCAGAAAAACGAAAAAATGCAATTTTTATATCCTATCATGCTTGTCGAAAATTGAATTTATTAGCTGTTGTAATAGATTTTTATTGTCCAAATTTCTATAGTTTTTCTTCCCAGTGCAATAAAATTAAGTTCATGTGTAATAAGTAGGGTTTTTTTTTTTTTTATGAATCTTATAAATTTAATGAAATTATTATGACCTAAGAGATTGAGTGAACTGAATAAATCAATGATGTAAATTTAAACAGTGACTTGAACTGATACATACTATAACTGTAAAGAAGTATGACAAAGTGATAAATGAAGTGAAAATAGAAGTTGAGTGAAATGTGTTGAAAAAAGTTGAAGACGACAAGAAATTCGTAAATGAGAATTATCATTGACTTATATTAACTTCGTTTTTCTTGCTTATGACAAGAAAATACACTCTTTCTTATTAAGAACCAACTTGATAACTTATCATAGAATGACAATGATGAAATATCTATACATTAAAAAATATATATATGTAGGATTTTTATTATCCCATATCAGTTGTTTACGGTACATTTCAATTTCCTCTTGTAAAGACAGATGGCACTGCAAGACGATGTTTCTTTTTTTTTTTTTGTTATTACGAATAAGTATTCGTACTCCGCGATTTTATTTTTTAAGCAGAAGCACACCGGCTCTCCACTCTATCGGTCAGTTCATTTTGGGTGCACTCAACTCACTTCGCTAATTGGGTAATGTACTAATTAAACACTTAGTTTTCGTCGATTTGTGCTGCCATTTGGCTAGTAATATTTAATACTCCCCCCCCCCCCCTTGTTTTGTTTGAAAGTGATTGTGATGTTTCGTCCAATAAATTTAATTGTACTTTCTGTTTCTGATTTGGAAGTTTATTTCTCTTTTATTTCATTTTTGCTTCCCTAAATAAATCCCCTAGACATTTAAAAAACCGAACCACTAACCCCCACATATATATATATATACCAAACTTAGATATAGCAAATTTCTTGAAATTCATGTATAATGTGTGAAGTTTTACTGGAAATATAGAAGATACAACATTGAAAGATGTGAATGTTTCGAAGTACTTTATCAGAAATAAAAAAATTTAAAAAAATGCGCTGAGGTCCGCTTTAAAAAATTTTAGGAGAAAGTTTAAACAAAATTTAAATACAAACATGCTTTTAAGTGGGAACACATATATTAAAACTATAGCACATTTAACAATTTATATTATGTCATCTCAGTTGATATCAAACTGAATAACATGAAAAACAACCACAAACTGAATAAACATGAAAATTATCAATATATGTGGAAAAGTTCCCTTTTTTCACATATAAAAAAAAATAACACATTGACATACATTAAGATCACGAAACATGCGTAATCATATACCGATAAGAGCAACCAATGTTGCGGGGAAGATATTCACGTGATGGTCAATATCCCATGAATAAATTGATTGATTGAATTTCTAATGCTAATTCCAATAGTATTCCACGTAACTTCATCTTTATATGTTACACTATAGATATATTTATTTTTCAAATATATTGACTTTCGAAAAATCATCCTTCAATATAAGAATGATCATAGTAAGAATAAAAGAAAAGATACTAAGCATTGATTTAAAGTGTATTTATTTCGACTTAGCAAAAAATCATATGCTTGAAACGAAAATTGCTTCGAACCAAAGTATAACTATCCAATTTCTTTGATTCCTACAAGGAAATTTTTCTCATCTAGTAATTGAATTTTTTTTTTCCTCATACACATTATAAGTGTTGTCCAATCAGGTGTTGAATAGTTGAAGATATCCGACCTCTTTCTAAATATTAATAAGTCACTGTTGAAAAACTTAAAAAAATTTCAATTTACCCTTAAATTTTTTTTTTTTTTATCTATATATTTCAAAGAATGTTTTCAAGTCAATATATATATTTAAATACGGAAATTTATTCACTTCAATAAATGTATGTTTAAGTTATAAAAACTTGACGTATGTATTGAAAAATTGTAACTTTTCGTCTTATTCGTATAAATCGATAACTTATAGTTCTTCATTAATTAATCTACTAAGTAAATCTTTCAAAGTTAAAAATATACTTATAGCTTTGCATTTGTAACTTTAAATTTTACATGTTTCATGTGAAAGTTACAAAATTTTATATGTTTTCCATGAAAATTACGAGTAAAAATTCCACGAGTTAACGTATATTATTACAAAGTAAATTGTCTAAGTCTTTCTTGAAGTAACATAAATTTCCAACTTGTATTGATTTTCCGATTGAAAAGTAGAGCTGAAATTTTTTCTTTGGAGTATCTATAACTAATATTTATTTTAAATCTCTTACTATTTTTCTTCTATGTAACAATTTTGTTAAGTTTTACCAGTATTGTAATATATAATCCCACTGAGTTTGAATAATATTCAATGTTTTAGATAATAGAAAAGTTTTCAAGTAGAAATGATCTTAAATTCTCCAAGTGAATCATACTTTTTGGAAGAAAGTCTATGCGAATTCTACCTTCACTTACTAATATGTCTTTGAAATCCACTTCATTCATTCCAAGTTTTCACAAACATTTCATTATGAAAAAGGCAAAGTAGGAAAACGATAATATCAAAGACCTGCTGACACACCTCACCATCACCCGCTGCTTGCGCGTCGATGCTGCTGTTCTTGCTGTACAAGTCTCCCGACCTGTTTGAACAAGTTTTAGCGTGACTCATCCTCCGGTCTAAAAATGACGGCAAGTGGCGTATCACCTACCGCTAACCTGATTGGCTAATTACCGTCACATGCTTATCATCCCGTTTAAAGACGTGAATTTTATATGTAAAGTAAATTTTTACGCTAACGCTTAAATTCTTTGCTATAGAAAGTTCAAGTATGTTAATTTTTTTTCTCTTATATGTTACATTTTAAACACATGATGCGAAATTTTTACGTTATGCTTATCTTAGAAATTTTTAAGTATGTTACTTTTTCTTTTATTTAACATTAACCTAAGAGTTTAATTGTATACGAGAAGTAAATTGTCACCTTAAAGTTTAAAGACATGATATTTATATGTGAAGTAAATTTTCGTGTAAAGGTTAAAATTCTTTATCTTTGAAAATTATATTCCAATAAATTTCCCATTATTTAACATTAACCTAAGAAAATAATTGTGTATGAAAATTTCGTGTAGTGTATAAATTTTTGTCGAAGAAAGTTTAAGTATGTTATTTTTTCTTCTTCTTTAATTAAGCATTATTCTCATACATTTTAAAGATAAAAATGTTATGTGTGAAATAAATTTTCGCGTATTGTTTCAATTCCTTACCTTATAAATTTTTAATATTTCTTTTTCTCTAATTTAGCATTATTCTTACACATTTGAAAGACATAATTTTTATATGTGAGGTAAATTTTCGCGTATTATTTAAATTCTTTGTCTTATACATTTTTAGAGCTTCTTTTTTTTTTATCTTTATCGTTGATATAAGAGTATGATTGTACATGTAAAGTTAATTTTCACTTTCAATTTTAAATTCTTTGCCTTGTAAATTTTTAGTGTTTCTTTTTTCTAAAAGTTAGATTTGTCATTATACATTTTAAAGACATGAATGGCAATGTTTGAATTCTTTGTCGTAGATATTATAGGTATGTAATACTTTTCTCCTACATGTCATATTTAAAGTCGTGATTTTTATGTGTAAGGTAAATTTTGCGTTAATGTTAAAGTTATTTGTCGTAGAAAGTTTAAGTATGTTACTTTTTTCTTTTATTTAGAGATATTTTAAAGACATGATTTTTATATATGTAGTACATTTTCGCGTACAGGTTAAAATTACTTGTCGTAGAAATTTTAAGTATGCTAATTCTTCTTACACGTCCCATTTTAAAGTCGTGATTTTTATATGTGAAGAAAAATTTTTAAGTTAAATTCAAAGTTATTTGTCGTACAAAGTTTAAGTGTGTTAATTTTTTTCTTCTTTTATTTAGCGATATTTCTACATATTTTAAAGTCGGGATTTTTATGTGTAAAGTAAAATTTTACGTTAATGTTAAAGTTATTTCTCGTAGAAAGTTTAAGTACGTTACTTTTCTCTTGCATGTTTTGTTTTAAAGTCGTGATTTTTATATATGAAGGGAATTTTCGCCTAAAGGTTAAATATTTATCTTATAAATTTTAAGTAAGTTACTTTTTTTCTCTTATTTAGCGATATTTTTACACATTTTAAAGTGATTTTTATGTGTAAAGTAAAATTTTTTCGTTAATGTTAAAGTTATTTGTCGTAAAGAGTTTAAGTATGTTACTTTTTTCTCTTATTTAGTGATATTTGTACACATTTTAAAGACATGATTTTTATTCGTAAAGTAAATTTTCATGTTCACTTTTGAATTCTTAGTTGTAAGATGTTCAAGTATGTTACTTTTTTCTCTCTTATTTAGACATTAGAGTATCCAAAATCAGTTATCACATCTCTATTCAGCATTAGCAGCTAGTTCTGTGTTGCCATTTATCAACTTAAGTAAGTATCATTGTACAATAAAAACTATCTTGATTAATATAACTAACATAAACATATTAATTTCTAACAAGTTTATTGGTAATATAAATTTTAACATAGACAGTAAGTAGCTAAGATATATAATATCGTTCGCATAGTACAGTATAGCTTTAAATTACAACCGGTTGTAACAAATAGAATCAATTTCAAAGTATTTGAAGGCTGATATATCGAAAAGTTATGTATTTCCATCTTTTTGAAAACATTATTCTGACTAAAAAGAAATGTTTTTCCTAAACCATTCTGAAAGAAGAAGAAAAAAAATTATAGATTCCTCAATAAAATATGGATAATGCATTTAATTTATAAAATTGAGAAAAATACTTACATAAATAAAAATCGTCATTTTTCTATTCAAAGTGATAAATATTTCGTTTTTGGAAATGTATATTACTAATATTGTATTGCAAACTCACGTGTGAACACACTACAACTACTAATTCCTTCAACAGGGTTAGACTAACTCAACCTAAAAAATAATTGTAAAATCATTGCTTTAACTTCCATAATGGGTTTCAGTTGCTGAATATTAAAAATTAATTCTAGTCTAAGTTCTTTTGTTGTGTATTCAATCCCTCAAAAAGTATACAAGAAAAGAAAAAAAAAACACTTTTTAATGACATATTAAGCTTTGTAAAAGAAATTTCCACGTTAAGATTGCAAAGTTTAAATTTTTTTATCTCATAAATTTTAATTTATATTTACATTTCATACTGTTATTGAGAAAATAATGAGACTTTATGTGTCTAACATTGATTAAACCTGATTCCTTAAAAGTGTCTTGCGATTATATCTCTCAACATTAGTTTAAATGTGTCTCGGGCTGGGGTGACTTCCCAGAGGCAAAGCTGCATGCTACCGAGCGGGTCCCCAGGTTGCGGATAGGGGAATGGCTTCTAGATAGTAGAAGCTAGCCATCTGGTCCCGGACAGGCAGCGGAGTTGCTAGCAGAATGAGGTGGGATCAGCCTGGCAAACTGATTTCTACAAAATGTCTCATATATTCTAAGACGGCAACTCGACAATGGCGAGTAAGTGCCGCCATTTTAAATAAAGCACTTGCCTGACTGGGATGTAGTTCACTCCTTTTCGCAGCGTCTGTATCTATGTTAAGATCGGCTGTTAGGACGTCTGTTCTCCATGTTAGGAGCGGTCCCTTTTTCTTTTTTTTTTTGGAGCAATGACAGTCTTCTACCTTCTAGGTGCTCCAGTCTTCGGAAAACAGAAGCTGCTTTTTTCTCCCATGAATACGTCGACTATAGGCACACCAATACCCGTCTGTCCCGACTTGCTAGTGGTCACCTTAAAGGCCTCACATATTCCGGGGGAAGCAAAAATTTTCCTCTTTGCCCTAAATGCCAAAAAGAACAGGCATCACCTCAGCACATTTTGGACTGCCTTGGACTGGACTGGGAGGACATTTATAACTGTCCACAACTAGTGTCAGACTTCATTAATGTCAATGGCTTCACTGATATTGTCTGACTTCGTCAGACAAAAGGGAGATTAGAAACAACAACAACAAATGTGTTAAGTAATTATAGAAAAAAAAATCAACTCAATCCGAAACTTTACGCATTTGTGTTAATATATTATCTTTGCATGTATTTGAAGTTTTTAATGGTGAAGCATGAAAAGTTATAAACTGTGTAATTTATATTCCTTCCTACCACTAGATGGCGCCGCAATTACATTAAACTTAGTAGAAAACTGTCTTACTAAACTGCATAGTCAATGAGAAGAGCATTTGAAATCACGTGACATATTCTAACCAATCAGAAGCAAGCTTTTATTTCAACCAATCAAAGGAGACTTAGTTATTTCAGGATACAAAATGTTGCCATTCCTTAAACTTTGATATAAAGCAAATCGTGACGTCATCCCCACTACATTAACACTGTGACGTCACCGGTAAAACAGCCTATCACTCTAAGTTATTCACTTAAAAGTAGCCCTAGAACAACTCATCTCATCCCGCCTAAAACTTAGCCTATTCCTACTGCTGCCATCGTCTTAAAGGTAAATTTTGTAAAATCATGAATGACGTCATACCCACTGTGACGTCACTAGTCAAAAAGCCTATAACTCTAATTTATTCACTTAGAAGCAGTCCTAGAACAACTAAACTCCATCTGAAAGGTAAACTGAAACTAAAAAGTGTTGCCACCGCTCAAAACTTTGATATAAAACAAATTATGACGTCATACCCACTGTGACGTCACGCAATAAAACCCTATCACCCTAACTTATTGTTTACAAGCAGCCCTAGAACAACTCAACCGCATTTAACTGGAAACCAAACCTAAAAAGTGTTGCCACCACTCAAAACTTTGATATAAAACAAATTATGACGTTATTCCCACTGTGACGTCATACACAAACAGCTTATAACGAAACCGAAACTAAAACAGTAGCAAGAGGGAAACAACTCAATTCTACTTCCGGCCATGGGTTTTCCGGTGACGTCATCATCCCTCATCCCATCCCGCATCCCGCCATGGCCCCGGATCGGCCTTTTCTAACTACTATAGTTTCGATATTTCTTGAGAGCAAAATTTTCCTCGGATAGTGCTCGTATTTCCCCCTCTTCCCTCGGCCTTCAAACCAATTCTTGTCGGCTTCTCCTCGAATTCGATCAGTTTCCGGACATCGGCCAATGGCCTGCCACGGGGACAAAATGGATTAGTTGCCAAGGGAAAGATAAGTTTAGGGTGAGTTTCCGGTGAATCGCCAATCACCGGCGATTCACCTGGGGATGGAATTCCGATCACCGCCCGAGGTAAAATTGCTACTAGGGAAGGTTCATCACTACGCAAAATCAAGCTCGCTTCGCTCGCTGAAAAGTTCATGACACGTAAACACAGACTAATTTCACTCGTTAAAAGGTTCATTGCTATGCAAGCATAGACTCGCTTTGCTCGCTGAAAGGTTCATTGTTGCGTAAGCATAAGCTCGCTTATTCACTCACTAAAATCTAATTGCTATGTAAAGCCTTAATATTGGAAGCCCCACCCTTTTCAAGAAAAAATAAATTCCCCTTTAGTACAATAATACACCACTTTAAGATTATTTTAACAAGTGTTTGTGGAAAGCAAAATTAGAGGCTAAAACTACTTACGTTGAAACTTCCAGAGCTCTAGGCCTAATCTAAGTTGCTTTTTGTGAACAAATTAATTAAAAAACAAATTAAAATTTTAACATTCTTTTTGTCAGTCCAATTAGAAGGCCAAAACTACTTGTGTTGAAAATTTCCGAAATGTAACCCAATTACAAATCGTTTTGTAAAAAATTTGTTAAATAATTAAAAATAAAATGAATTCTGTTATTCAAAAATCCAATTAGAAGGCCACAACTATTTATATTTAAAATTTTAAAGCTGTAGCCCTATTTGAAATCGTTTTGTAATATATATTAATTAATTAAAAAAATTAATTTATAATGAACTAAACAAAAATTTTAAATTCTTTTTTTCTAAACTCCAATTAAAAGCCTAAAACTACTTATGTTGAAAATTTTAGAGTTGTAGTCCTATTAGATATCGTTTTGTAACATATTTATTAATTAATTAAAAAATTAATTAAAAATGAACTAATTAAAATTTTAACATTCTGTTTGTGATGTATACAATCAGAAGGCTAAAACTACTTATGTTGAAAATTTCAGAGCTGTAGCCCTATTAGTAATCGTTTTGTAAAATATTTATTAATTAATTAAAAAAATTAATTAGAAAAGAACAATATAAAAATTTAAAATTCTGTTTCTTAAAAGTCCGATTAAAAGGCCCAAACTACTTATGTTGAGAATTTCAGAGCTGTAGCCCTATTAGATATCGTTTTGTAACATATTTATTAATTAATTAAAAAAATTAATTAAAAAGGAACTAATTAAAATTTTAACATTCTGTTTGTGATGTATGCGATTAGAAAGCCAAAACTACTTATGCTGAAACTTTCAGAACCCTACAACTACTCCAATTTTAAGTAGGTTTCTATAGATCCATAGAGCCACAGACAGACAGCCAGACACACAGCTTGTTTTATTATTATAGATGTACAAAATATTTATAATGCACTCTATTAAATTTGAACACAAGGAGTGCGGTAAAGTATTTTATCGTATTATAGTGGGATAAAATTACTTTACATCAGTCCTCGCGATAAACTGTTACTTTCGCCCAGGCTTGACCTAAATACCTGGCATGGGTCACCTAAGAGGGTGATGGATCAACTGTCTAACGGGCTCCAGGCCCCTATGACAACCATCAAATTATGCCGTATTGGGATAAACCACACTGTGGTCCTTACATGCAGTGGGATACACACTTCTCTTCTTAGACGAATACAAATGAAGAGAATTTATTAAAACCCATTGTGTATAATTTGAAGGTACATTGTAAATAAATGTACAAGTACTAAAGGAACCAAAAATAAATTGTACACTACGATGATAAAAAAAAGTCACCATAACTGAATTCTATTGATAGAATATTATGACCATCATTTTAGAAGCAAAATGCCATCACATTTCAAACATCACATGCTTTTCATTACATGCTTTCACATATCCTATTAATGATAACTTCGCTATCGATTGAGTTTAAAAAGATTTCTCAGTAGTCATTACAGAACTTCTAAATCCCTAATAGCAATCACTGCCTGGCGTTTCGTCGGCCAATAATCGGAATTCATCAAAGTCATCGGCGATGCCCCAGACTAATATATAAACACACCAGTATTTCCTCGTCTGCCGATGACCCTAAACTCATAGGGAAAAGATATCTTCCCAACATCGGTGGCCGGTGGAATTTCTGATCATCGTTCTTTTTAACGGCAAATGATATCGGAACGACATCTGGGACAGGCGATAAAAAACTTATGTTTCTTTTTCTTACAATTCCACTGAATTAGAGGCGATCCTTGAATGTATTTCAAATTTAAATCAAGTATACAATTTGCTAAACATTTCGCTTTGGCAATAAGTGAAAAATATTTTAAAAATAAGTGTACGAAAAATTTTAAATGTAAAAATATATTTTGAAAAAATGCAAACCACATAATTATATATTGCTTATCTAATACTTCAATAAAATCCATAAATAAAAGTTTTTATATAGTTGAAAAATATAGGAACAATTTTCTAAAATTAAAAATAAATTCTCCCCCCATTTCAATTTCAATATAAAATAAAAATATAGTCCTTGTTTTTAAATAGTTTTCATTATAATTTGCTGAACTCATTTTGGTCCGTTTTTTAAACATCTTTTAAGTAAAATAAAAATATGTTTATATGTTTCAAAAAGTTAATCAAATTGAATATAGTTTTTTAAAAAATTAAAAAATTAAATACAATTTTTTAAATGGCAAAATTATTAAGTAAGCTCTTAAATTGCATTTCAAAAAATATCATAAAATTTACGTCAATTAGTTAAAATTTTACAAAATAGATGGCGACACTATTTATTTGACACTATATATATTTTTTGCTATAATAAATAAATTAATATCATTTTCCCAAATTTATGGAAGATTTGCTATTTTCCGAAAATTCCCCATATATAAAAAAAAATGTCGGTCAATTTCCTTGCAAAGTCTGTATGATAGTAGAGTTTTGTACTACAATACAATTGCTATACCAAACATTGCAAGTACCGACAGTCTAGTGGCCAAGACAGCGCGCTTCGGAGACAATCGTCCTATGTTCGATGCCAGGGTAAGCAATTTAGACAATTCTGGCGTGAGTTATTTGGTGGTGTTATAACTTCGATTTGTACTCGTAATATGTCACTGGAAATACTACAATATAAGAATTACGCGCTCTGGGTAAATATTTTAGTTTTGCATTATTTTAACTTGTCGTTTTCAATATTCGATAATTACATCTTTATAATTATTTAATGTTTATTAATTGATATTTTCGACAAAATAACGACCATCGTTTCGATATTTCTTGAGAGCAAAATTTTCCTCGGATAGTGCTCGTATTTCCCCCTTTTCCCTCGGCCTTCAAATCAATTCTTGTCGGCTTATCCTCGAATTCGATCATTTTCTGGACATCGGCCAATGGCCTTCCACGGGGACAAAATGGATTAGTTGCCAAGGGAAAGATAAGTTTAGGGTGAGTTTCCGGTGAATCGCCAATCACCGGCGATTCACATGGAGATGGAATTCCGATCACCGCCCGAGGTAAAATTGCTACTAGGGTATGTTCCTTAATTAATCGGAATCAAAAACAGGTTTTAATTGTGTTCAGTTTCGAAAACAATATCTCGCAAGATGATACTTTTAGTAAGAGGTATTGTAAACAGGTGGTTGTAATTTTTAAATAGTTCCGAATATCTGAGAATGCGTATTTTTTTTCTATTATCAATATTTAAAACACACACATACACATGGATGGATGGATAGATAGATAGACAGACAGACAGATAGATATATTCCTAGTAATTTAGCAATATGAAGATTTTTTTTTTTCGTACTCACTGTAGACCATGAAAAGGATATAAGGATGTTTGCTAAAATCCAGAGATCAGAGATTATCTTATTTTGATATACAGGGTGTCCCACAAATGACCGACGATTTGAAAAATCAATTTAAAAAAAAAGTGGAAGGCGATAGATATATGCGGTTTGCTGTATTATGCTTAAATTACCAAGGAATTTATTCTCACCAATTTTCAAAATTAGTTACAAAAGTTGCCCACAGATGGTGCTGATGACTAGGAAAAACTACAAAACAATGTTTTCAAAATAACTACCGTTTGCAGCAACAACGTGGAGCAGTCCGAGGACATAATTTGCAGACGCCCGTGAAAACATTTCAGTTGGAATGTGTTTATTCTTCTTGAGTGGACTGTAAGTTTTTTGGTTATTTTGTGTGCGTTGGAAGAATGCAAGACTAATTGTCTTTCGGTTCAGGTTTATTGCACTCGGAACGTCTTGTTCATATCGTGGCTAAACATCCTTCTCTCCGTTTTTACAAGTGTTTTACAAGTAGCCCACAGAGAGCGTTGGTTTTGCATTATTCTTTACAAACATGTTCAGCCGGCTGGAACAGAATGTTTTGACAAGTGGCAGAAATGCATTTTTCCTATTCAGCGCCATCTATTGGCAACTTTTGTAACTACTTTTGAAAATTGATGAGAATAAATTCCCTGGTAATTTAAGCATATTGCAGCAAACCGCATATTACTATCGCCTTCCATTTTTTTTTTTTTTTAAATTGATTTTTCAAATTGTAGGTCATTTGTGGGACACCCTGTATTTTCACTACATCATTATTTTTTTACTCCAACTGTATTGTGGAAAACATTGTATTCTTCGTTTAAGTAACAATTCTCAATTTAACATTTTTAATTTCCATTTAACATTTTTTTTTTGTCATTTGAGTGCACCGAGCGAAGTTTCTAGGGAGGGCGCAAAGGGATAAATCCCGCTCTCTCCACCGGGATATGTCCCACTATTCCGGTGGGCTAGGCCGAGCCTGCTTTCACCACGATTTCTGATTATATGAAGTTCACTTTTTTGCCCTTTGCAATAAAAGTTATTATATGAAACAAATATTATTATAACTAATTAAGATCTGCTATTGATCGTTCTGCAGTATACAACCTAAGATTTTATAAACTAAGATTTCAAGCTAAGAGACCTAAGATATTTCTTTTATCTACCCAAGGATCTGGCAATGGCTTCATTTTCAGTAGGTGAGCAGTCAATACGCCATTACTACGTATAGAATATTAGTGACGTCATATTATGTGAGCTTATTTAATTTGCAAATACTCAACGGCAACTGTAGTCCTCTGTTTAATGTTTTGTTGTGGTTTCGTCACGATTGACTAACGCGACAACCGGCACCTGAAGAAGGTTGCAACTTGGCTGAATTTTATGGAAGCCAATGTTTATTGCGCCAAAATTGAAATTCGTCAATTTTGGAATTCGACGCCAACCACCGAGCGATAGTGAACGTTAGGGTTATTATATATAGTAGCCCCGCCATTTCAGATATGAATGTGAATTGTGATTGTAATGCGCCGTAAATAGTTTTCTCTTCAGTCAGATTGTGTATTTAAGTTATCTTTATTTTAATAATTGTATAATGAGTTCATAGTTTTGTCTGAAGTAAGATTTCTCTTGCTTTTAGTTGTTCATTAGTGCATGTATATTTTCTATGTTCTGATTATTTCGGTAATTTACGATGCTTACTATTTTGTTGTAAATATTTTTATTGTGTATTGCATTTGTAAATCTTGGCCTGTTGGTATGCTCGCTTGAAGTAGGAGTTAATTAAAATATTCTGTTTTACGAGTATACTTGCCGGCTGTTATTTACATTAAAATAACTACTTTTCATACTAATTCTATTGGTTGATGTATTATGGCTAATTGAACGTTAGGGTTAACGTATATCCGCACCATGTGATATTAATGCAGTCAGTGTGCATATAGTTTTCCCTTTAGCAAGATAGAATTATTTATAAGAAATTATTTTTATTTCATAATTGCACAATAAGGTTCATGGAACTTTAAATATTCTTCATAAAAACAGATGTTTCGAGCAGGCATAAGGATATTTTAAACTCCACGCTTCTCTTTTAGTTCATTTGTACACAAATATTTACTAGATTTCATGTTTTATTTATAAACATATCAACAATTTACAATGCTTTCGCCTTTGTTGTAATTTTGTTTTATTGCATTTGTAAATATTGGCCTGTTGGTGTGCTCGCTTGTAGCAGGAGTTAATTAAAATATTCTGTTACACGAGCATACTTGCTGGCTGTTATCTACTGAAAACATGGAACATTAAATATTCTTCATAAGCACAGAAGATATTTCGAGCAGGCATAAGGATATTTAAATACCACGCCAGTTAGTACAACATGTAAAATGCTGATGTTTTGCCTGAACTGAAGTAAGATTTCTCTTGTGAATGTGTGTTATTTTCTACATGACAAAACTATAAATCGAGTTAATAATTTTGGAAGTTTTCTTTTTACAGTACAGCACACCTATTGAGGTTTGAAAAAGTCAATTAAAAGAATGAGTAATAGAAAATGTCATTAAAAAAAATAAAAATAATGAAAAGGTACTAAATACTTTTCTACTACTTAATAGTTTTAGTTTTTAATCTCTTTTTTAAAATGCTTTCTTAAAGTATTAGAGTGGCCACAGAACCTGGAATTCAGGGAGCTTTTTGATTCTGGAAAAAAAAATCCGGGAATTTTATAAAATTTCACAAAAATCAGGGAAATTTTCAGGCAAGCATGTTTTCACGCTCTTCTGTATTTTGGTGCCTTTTACCAAAAGATTTGTTGTGGTAATTGTTAGAAGTTTAATGTTACAGAATAATTTAAACTTTTCATTACCACCAAAACTATTTTTAAAAAATTGGCTTGTTATCTCTTTAGCATACATATTCTATATGATCAAGGTGTCTACACATCTAAACTAAACTCCAACTTAACATCACTAGACGATAGATCTTCACTGTGCTCGTAGGCATTTAATCCATTTTAGTGGAGTGAAGACATAATTCTCGCCAAACTTTATAGCCTTTTGTTCTCTACAGGGTTGTGGTTTGGCAAACATTATGCTTTCATGCTGCCAGAATGGATTAAATGCCTATGAGCAATGTGATGATCTACCGTCTAGTGATGTCAAGTTAAGTTGAAGTTTAGTATAGAAAAATTGGGGAATTTTAAAAAAAAGTTTACCGTAAAATCCGGGAATTTTTTAGAAATCTGTCGGTCAACTTTTTTTCCTGAATTATATGGCCACCCTGTATTAAATTTCAGTTATAGAGCACCCATACTATTTTTGGAGGGTTCATTTCCATTGTAAGGCGTGCCTAAACTCATCCTTGCACACCAGCTTATCGCTCATAGGCCAGCCCTGTTGATGTGTTAATATTTCATTATTCATCAGGAGTTTAGAGTTTGGTACACAAAGTGTTCTAAAATTATGAAGCACATTTTATATTTGAATGTCGTCATATCCAGTTGTGGGAGTTTAAATTTTATTTTTGCGTTGAATTTTTTTTTTTTTTACATGAAATGTGCAATGCACACAATAACTTTTTACCACCCTGTTTCTTCCAGATGGCACTTGACAATACGACTTTTTAGTAATGTTGGTAGTAGACTTTATTTATTGGCCATCAAACAGGAAGCTGCATGCTTGTATATTTGCCTATTATCATGAAATGTAATATGTACAGGTCTGTTGGGGATTTAAATAAGTCATATGGTTTATTAAATTCTCATCTTTTAGTTGACTTAATTGATCTGAAATTTAAACATGAACCAATTCAGTAGAAATGCAAATTTCATTCATTGCTAAACAACATCTCAAAAATTCCTACCAAGCTAATTCATTCAGCTCATTTTTTTTTTGTTTGTTATGGAACTGTTGCTTGCTTGTCTAAAATATCCTTTACAACTACCAAAAAAAAAACAATGTTTTGATGTGAAAGATAATGACTTTCAAATGTACAAAATACTGCCTTATTTAAAGAATGTATAAATGTAGCACTTTGGCTCTTCTAGAAAGTAATATAATTTAAAATGTTCTAGAAAGTAATATTTTAAAATGTTCTAGAAACTTGCCTTTATTGATACAAGTATATGGAAACAAACAATATTAAAAACTTCGCTATTGTTAAGATTCAATCTAGGAACTTATCCATTTAGCTGCTAATTATAAAATTTATTCAATATTTAGTTTTCAGAAAAAGAATGTTAGCCAAATATTTAGTTGCTAATATACAATTTTATTATCGCCAATTTAGAGGAGGGTGGCAGTGTGTATTTTACTTAAATTTACCTTCATAACCTGAATGATTTTATTAAATCAAGAAAAAAAAATTATTTGATTACTTCCAGCCCTCGTTGATTCAATTAGATGACTATAGTAATTGTTAGTAGTAATCAATAGAAAAGCATAGAAGTTTTATGTTACTGCTTATATTTCTATTAAAATCCTTTGTCAAATTTAACAAACAATCAAAAAATATGCTAACCTGCATCATATGACATTCTATTAATTTTCATCAAAATTCTAAACTGAAGTAACGCAAGAAGAAAAATTTCTTGCTTTAGAATGCTACGAATGTATCAATACTTTACTCTGCACTCTTCTGTTAGACAGGGGTACCAGAAAAAAAAATCGCCAAATTGCAGTGGTAACTCGTCTAAACTAAAACTATTATAGGGGTGAAATAACAAACCGTATTACCGCTTGGCGATACATTTATGTGTCACTTAAATGTATGAACATTTAGGCTTGGCGCCAACTGGTACCTATCTAATGGAAGAGTATCAAAATAATAAAATAAAGAAACTTGCACAATTAAACATTGGTGTGTTTTGGTATTTATTAACTTAGTATAAAAGACTAATTCAGTATTTTTACACAGGTGCTTGTGTATTTCCGCATCGACCATTTTCAGCAAAACAAAAAATGTCGCCAGATGTCAACATAAAAGGAATGTTAAACAAAGCAAACAAGGAGGCTTCAGTTACTAAAGTGTGCAGTTTGTAATGCCACTTATCTGTTATTAGGGCTAAAGCTGCCTTTTGGCAATAGTTCCTAGTTATGTTGAAATTGGTCAAAGTGATATGTACCATTGCATCTTCAATTTTCACTATAAAAATGTCTGACGATGCTTGGCTTTATTGTTTTTAGCTCTAAAGTTACAAAAATCTCCTAGTTACATATAGTGCATGAATACAATAAATGTGGATTTTACAAACTAAAATTTAACAAACCATTTTGTCTTATTGGGAGACATTTTAGCAATGTATATGACAATATCATTTTCGTCGCAAACTTTCATAGTGAATACAAATCCCAATAAAAACACAGATGGCACAATACAAACAGATTGACAAACTCCATACCAAGAGTCTTTCCTAAGCATCAGTTAAGAAAAATATAACTGGTGACAATTGGAAGTAGCGCGACTTAAGATATTATAAAGCGAAAAGCATATTTATTCGGCCCGGAATGTAGTTTTTTTTTATTGGTGGGGGAGGGGGGTATGTAAACAAACAAAAGAGTATTGCCATTCCGACTATACAAATACCAACAATTGGCTAAATTGTATTATGTTCTTCAATAAACGAAAGATCATTTTTTTATCCTTTAAACATATTCCACGAAATTACAGTTGTTCAATTTATTTGCGACATATTGGCGGCGCTGTGTATATGGCCCCGCCCCTTTTGTTTACAATTTAGGTTTCACGCGATATATATAAAAAATCACCTCGGTCATTTTTAGTATTAATTTAATGCATGTCTTTACAGCATGGATCCACCTTATATTGTATAGAAGTAATATTAATGAACAGTAGTTTTAGGATAAAATATTTTTGTACGCATGTATATAACGGTGGAGAGTTACTTTTGAAAGGATTGTTTAGCCAACATGCTTTTTGCCACAGATAAGTTAGTCTAATCGTTTTATAGTGTTATTGCATTGCTCTGAGCTGGTGTATAAAATGATGCACTATGTTTCTGGAAGATTTCTACATAATTCAGCTACATTGGCCTGTTGGAATGTTTGCTTGAAGCAGAAGTGAATATAAATATTCTGTTTCAGGCACATTCTTACCAGCTATTTCTTTTAATCCAAGAACATTCTAAACTTATATATTATATTTAATTTTCCACCACCCAATTAAAATTGAGTGGAATAGGTTGAAGTTTTTATGCAGGTAAACTAAAAGATTGTTTCAAAGTTATACAAGTTTCTGAAGTGATGTCAAATACTTTTTGGTGTTATAGGGATCATAGTCGAGTTTCTTTTGCTATTAAAATATCAGACTCTATTTTCTTCATTTGAGATGCAAGAGCAGAATAATTTCAATTTAAAGACCGGTACGGATTCTACGTCTTAAGTGATTTTTGCCAAAGAATGGCAGCCCCACCATTTTTTTTTTTTAATGACAAGTGAACTGTCAATGGTCCCTTTTGTGTAAACAATTCTTAGCGCAGAATCTATACCGGACTTGGAATTTTAACCTAAAGACTTTCTGCAAGTTGTTCCATTCACACTTCAGTGGAGTATAGCCCTTGTTCAGGTAAGTACAAACTAATTAAATACTTATGAATACCTTCGATAAATTGAAATATCACTTTTTATCAATAAAACCAAACAATATAACAGGCGTCAAGATTCATTAAATTCTTTATATTAACTTCAATTATGTTTGTCGATGGTGGCCAAATCTGCGGAGGCCTAATTAATTCCCTTACCGTCATCCAAACAGGCTGCTGAAACTTAGCAGATAATGTGTGACCCTTAATTATACTCATCGGGTACATTCTCATTTATGGTAATTCATACTCTAATTCGGAGTAAATTCATTAACGTCCCCTGTTCACTATAATGGTTCAGCAAAAATTATCGAAAAAGTCTATGGAAGCAGTAAAACTCTTAGGGAAAAAACTATAGGCTATGCAAATAGATTAAAGCTATTAAAAAAAGAACAGATTAATGTAAATTTAATAGTTTATTATTAAAAAATTTCTCGGAGGAAATGACGTCACAGCAACGTCATTTCCACTTTTACAAAACACAGCACACAGCTTACACAGCACTTTTACAAAATAAAAGCTGTAATTCTTCACTTAAAGACTCACAAAAGTTCTTTGAAACAACAGTGAACTCGTTACCAAGCTTAAATAATAGCTTTAGTGCTTACAACTTAAGGCAGAATGATAATTCAGGCCCCACAAAAGTAAACAAGCAATAAGCTACCAATACCAACTAACTCATTCTGCGCATTGGAGATATTTAAATACTCGCTGGCAAACTTTCCTGAAAAATAAAATGAAAACAATTTGGCAATCAGAACACAAAGAATAATCGAAAATGTCTTGATTAACTTGTGTATCGCCAACTTTTTTCTCCTAGCCAGTATTATCGCCGTTGGCAAATAAATTTAAGAAAATATCCTTTGAAAAGAATTATGTACACTATATTTACAATTATATACAGATAAATTGCTTAACAGTATCCAGAGAGGAAATTTTAAATTCCCAGTCACTTGTATTATTTATATATATCATTTACAGTATTGAATTATTTATGCATGATAGCAAAAGTAAAGAATCAACAGTCAAAGAAATATAAATAGTCAGAAAATAATGAAAGCTTTTAGTATTCTAAGCCAGCATTTCACAATAAATTTTGTAAAAGGCTCAAACTATGTTTCTTAACTTCACAGGTAGGCTGCAAATATTTGTATTGAATTATTTATGATTATGAATTATGATATTTAAGGTAATTAAACATTAATAATTAAATTACTAAGTTGAAATTTTAAGTTCGCAGTGTAGCATTCAACCTCATTAGATCAAGAATACTGATTATAACAGTCAAATTTTCCTAAAACAGCTAAATACTTTATCACCAACAATTAATGGTGAATTCCATGGGATTTTTGATGATCTAGTGATGCCTTGAGCAAGAATTCAAATTCCACTTGAACAGCATCATGTCACTTGTAGTTAAGGAGTCTTGGCTTTGCAGCGATTGTCGGGTCACAATTTTATATGTGATGCCTCGAGTAGTAGGATTGATCTAATTATGAGGAGTGCATAGTGTTTTCAAATCCTTTGGATTTTGTAACAGTCTGATAGGGCACAGGTGGTAATTAAGAAAGGTAGAAAAATTGGACACACATTGATCTGGAAGTACGCAATTGAGTTTAGAAGTAAATGAGTCTTCTGATTATTTAACAAGTTAAATACTTCAGAAAGTCAGCACCATTGATTGGAATTGGGAAATCAATGACAGTTTTTTTCTTCTTCACAGGAATGGTTTGCACACATCAAAATATTTGTTTGCAGCTGTTCAAGTAGGGTTATTGGTATTATTTGTAGCATACAGGGTAAAGCTGGTATCTGGGAACTTCTTATTGAAAGCGTAAAGCAAGTACCACTGAAATTCTTTGGGCCGAGTGTTTGAGAAAACTTCAATGATTACTGGTTGGATAGCTTTATCGCTCTTAGTTGGTATTTCCCATAATGTTAAAGCATGCTTGTCTGTCAGGAGTTCTTAGAGTGATTTGTTGTGGGAATAAAAAGATAATATTTGAAAGTGTTGACTAGTTGAAAGTTCACAATCTTATAAAAAAAATGGGATGCTTGATTATACTGATATTTGAAATGAGGCACATCGTGACACAATTTTAACACAGGCACATATACTGTAACTGTGGGATTTAAAAAGATAATTTAAAGTGTTGACTGGTTGAAAGTTCTCAATTTTGTCAAGAAAACTGGGATGCTTGATTATAATATTTGGAAAAAGGCACATCATGACACAATTTTTCCCGCCAGGCACATACACTAACAGCATCATTTGTAGGTAGCCGTTCTTTTTGTAGGATTCCTTCAGAAACGCCAATAATTGTGAAGATCATTTTTTGTCAAAAGGTGGATCCTATCCAAACTATCAGTAAGCGAGTTCCTCACATCATCAAGACATTTTTCAGTAGAAACCCCTTGAGACAACTTTCCTGAAAATAATATAAAAATAAAATTAAGTAAATAGATGAAATTACTACTGGCATTGAGAATTTTTTAGCAACAAGCATATATGAGGCATTGAGCGCCAGAACAGACTGTGGCGTAGCCTTTAAATGCTGGATAAAAGCTTCTATGCAGCAGATTATTCTTATGCATAGCAGCAAGATTTTCAGCTTGAGAACTAAAGGTCCTACGATCAAGGCCCGGTGACCGCACAAACCAGCTTCGCCGCAAGACCATCCCACAATTTGACTTTTGCTGTTTCTACCCAGTTTTTCAAAACCATTCATGCCAGAATGGACCAAATACAGTTTATCCTAAGACCAACTTTTCATAGCCTCATATAATAGTGTGGTGCACAGTGCTTATTCCATCAGACGCACTAATTTTTTTAATCACCACATGAAAAATAACTTTAGATGCACATTCAAAGTCATTTTATTTGTTCAAACAGTTAAATAATAATGAAACCAGAATATATATAAAAATATAACTAGATTAAACTGCAAAATTTTATTAAAAAATTTATTGTTTATTAACGTCTAATATTCAAAGTGAGCAGTATGTTTCTGAAATTTTTTAATTATACTGTATTTGTGCATTTTTAGTGGCAACAAAAAAACTATTTTGAATTATATATTTTCTTTTATTAGTTTCATAAAATCATATTTCTAGAATTTTAAGAAACGAGATGATTTGAAAAGAAAAGCAGATTTGAACAAATTGAGGTAATATCACCAATTATTAGGTACAGCAAGGTTGTTTAGTAAATAATGTTTAATATTCTTTAAAGTTAACCATATTTTGATCAATATGTTACAACTGGAGCTCTCAGTGTACCCACTTTGTAAATTGGTCAATGCATTTTTTTAAACATTTCATTGAAATGCATATCCACTTCTTAAGTATGCATTGGTTGTGTTTATTACTATTTAAAATAAGTATTTTGATAGAACTTAGTTGTGATTTCGATTCTGGTACAGAAGTGTCTTAGGAACACCTTAGTCCGTGACAATTAATTTCGAGAAAAATACAAATGAACATTTTTAATCTTGCAGAGGGCACATTAACGCATTCGTGTGGCTTATTTTAGTTGAAATTTCATTGCTTGGCGACACGATAAAAACAATTTCATTTCAGAAAAAAGTTCCTTGAACCTAAACAATTTATGTTGCGAGAATGAAGTTGAACCTTTCAAGGTTTAATTTAAGAACAGCAATTGATTGTGCAAAAAATAATTTCCAGTTTAAATTGTGGATTAAAATATTGTGATGCCAATTAACATAAAAACACAAGAGACATTTAATATTACCATTACATTCAGATTCATTAATAATAGGTTTTACAAAAATATCATTGATTAAATATACCTGTGTTATTCAGTCAGTACAGCGAAGATTATTTCCAATACAGATCCCAACACATAAACAATCACGAGGACTTCACAAGGGCAAACTTTACATGGAACTCTACTTTCTAAAGTTTAGGTATTTTGTTTAGTTTAAAATATATATACCATTTGCATAGTAAAAACCATTGCTTTATGTATTTTATTCTTACCTTGAATAAGATACAAGTCTCTACAAGTTTTCAAAAAAATTAAATTTTACCCAAGTACACGATTAAAAAGATATCTATTGTCTACCCAGGGGTCAGAAATTATAATAGTTTGTGCACCACTGCTTTAGAAAAACCACCAATTCCTATACATAAAGTTTTAGAATTAAAAAAGTTTTATCTATGATCATAATTCAAATGAGTCATCTAACTTTCATTATATTTGTGTTTCGTTAGCCATGTCTCAGCATTGGTTGGTTGCATGGATTTTAATGGCACAAGCCAATATTGGCCAAGCTGCACCAAACATTTTGTTTTACGAAACTATATAATTTTTAGCAGTACTTATTCAAAAAGAAATAAGTCAAATTAAGTATGTAAAACCAATGTCTTTCAAAAATGAAAACAAATTTGGATGTGGTTCGTCTGGCAGTAAATCCTTTAATGTTAAATTAGTAGTACCGTCTAGGCATTGATTTGAGAAGATATATATTCTATTTAACTTACTTGCTAAAGAATCTCTTTCCAATTTTCTTTTCAAATGTTTTTTGCCACCTCCATCACGTCCACTTTTTTATAACTTTTGATATGAAATTATAAATTATGTTACGCTTAGGGGAAAATACAGAAAATAACGTTTAATAGCATGTTGATGGTAAAAATGAAATCATGATCACGTGCACAGAAGTATGGTATATCGCAGTTACGGTTAAATAAATTCGTTTTAGGCGATTTAACATAAGTAAATACAAGGCTAAACTCGATTCAAGGGGGAATAAGGCTTTGACAATGGCTCATTTCGCGACGACCAACCTACGAGATAAATTTTCTACTTGGACAGCGCCAATCCGGGGTAGTGGCGAAAATCGTAACCATTAACCAAAACAAACAAATCATAAAACGAAACATAGCATATTTACATAACTTTATGCAAATAGAAAAATGATTTAATTCATTAGTTTGTTAATACTAGGGTGAACCTACCAGTAATTGACCATTTAGTGCAAGTTTCTACACATTTAATTTTTTTTCTTGAAAAATTATTAACGGAATACTATGAAAACTTCCCAAAATATCAATTGATTAATAAATAAATAAATAAATTAACATGATGTTTCAGTCCTTTTTACAATTTCATATATCATCAGAATTTCTTACCAAAAGCAATTTTGCCATTAATTGACCAAGTAGTAATTAACCATTTCTTTTCCAGAATAAAACTCAAAGTTAATTGTTAAATTTTTTTATAAAATGCTCTAATATTCATAAATTAACTATTAAATGAATTAAAAAAAGGAAGTAAAAATAAATATAATCAATTTTAATTAATGAAAATATTGGAACATCATAAAATATAGTGTGATGATATAGATATCTTACTCAAAAAATTAAAACAAGAAAATCGAAATAATATAGAAAAGACTATCTAATCCTATATTTTCAATTCTGAATAAATTTAGATGACAAGAATTGATTTTAAAGGATATTATTTCTTGAACAGTATCAAAAAGCATCAGTTTATCTAAAGGAACACGTTTTAGTTCTAATAAATCAGCTGGGAATTCGTGAAAATATATTTTATCGACCGTGCTACTTGACTTAGATAAAGGTACACAGCAATAGACCGCCATTTTATAATGTTTTGGGAATTAAAAGAGTAAATAATTACAAAAATCACTTACCAAACGATAGCAACATCCTATTGAAGCATGGTATTCAAAGCGAAATTATTCAAAACTATCCTACTAGACCAGCGCCATCTAGTGGTAAACGATCAAACTAAGGTGGTATTTGAAATCCTTTGATCTTTACCGCACTGTCATAGCCGCGATGAATCAAGTTTAGCCGTGGTAAATACTACCACATTTGGCGTTTTATGTCAACTCCAACTAAACTGTGTTGCCAAGTAAGAAAAATGGTGATGTTGTGCCAAATCTGGTACTTTATGTGCCAAAAATATTATGACATCATTTTAGACCAATCATAGTGAGGTGCCGGTTGTCCCGTTAGTCAGTCGTGGTTTCGTCATCGAGGGTTTCATTCCTGCTATTTCCCAAAGTTAAATATTGTTCTAAATTTTATTGTAGAAATGTCGGTAGGTGTACTTCTTGGATTTCTATATTTAAAACTGGCGATACATTACACACCTTTTAAACATTTAAGTTTGGTGCCAACTGGTAACCGCCTAACGCAGTATAGTAATATTAAGGAGTCTCTTAATAAATATTAAGAGAACACTTAATATTTATATTTTAACTTAATTTTATTATTATTTATGTTTTTGATTTTTGCAATTTTTATGATCGTTAAATAAAAAAAATCGCCAAATGCCCTATACTACATCTGTTCCACTTTTTCTTAAATGTAAACTTCTATGTCTTTCAATGGGTCCCTAGCAGCGCGGGGCATCACTGCTAGTCATTTATATGTGAAATTGGTGCAATTGTAAAGACCATACTGTCACCTCCGTGGTCAAGATAAAATTAGTTAAGAATAATTAAATATTTATCACTAATTACTTATATGATAGTTTTAGTTGTACATATATCGATTTAGTAATCTCATGTTTATAAACCTGCAGTTCCGTTCGGAACTAAACAATAACAAGGAAATCGTTATGTCTATGGACATCAATCAATGGTTTAGTTGTGGGCAATCTCTGCAAGTGTCATAATTGGATTGTAATTGATAAATTCTATGGAAATTTTATTTTAAGCATTTAATGATTTAAATCCCCCCCCCCCCCTCCTGGTGCTGAAATAGTGTGTTCTGTGGAGAATGACCTGTCTATACATTGTCATTGTTGAAGACTAAAAAGTGTTTTTAATAATTTAAATGTGTTTTGTATTCTAGTAGCATTTGTTTTATTTTTTTTTTAAATCTCAGCAGGACAAACGAGCAAAAGTGGATTTGTGTGGTGAATCTGGAGTTAAATTTTCAAAATTGTTTTATGAAACAATGGACAAGAAACGTCATGTAAGTTTATTATATTTATTTTTTATGTTGAATAAAAGACAAAATAATGTTTTTTTGCAGAGTAGGATAATGCTTTGAAACAATTTAAAGATGAATCAAGGCTATTGATATTCATTAAATTTTTAACTTTTAAACTTTTTAAAATTTTTTTGTTATAAATTAAGTTTTTTTTCCATATTTCAGGTTGTTTCAAATTTATATACAGATACGGCTACATTAGTATGGAATGGCAATCCTTACACAGGGAAAGAAAACATCAGCAAGTTTTATGAAACACTTCCTATTAGTGACTCAGACACAAGAGCTGTAGATGCTCAACCTATTGCAGGTAACTAAAACTGAAATATATTTTCTCATGATAATTTCTTCTTTATTACGAAAATTGTAGTTTACCAGTCCAGTTGACTGAATAAAAAAAAATAAGCACTGCAGCAGAGAGAATTGTTGCTTACAAATCCAATATTTTCCACTATTACAAACACAGAAAACAAAGTGGAGTATTGTTTAAAACTAATAAAGGTATTATGACATTCTGATTATTTTTGAAAATTTACATTGGACTGATTTGAAGTGCTAATTCAACTATTTGTAATGGTAGGTGTCCCAGTTAAATCGAGATAAACTTTAAAGAATTGTTAATTGAATCGCTTATTGCTGAAACCCCATTATTACAAAATGTCTAATTTTGAGATAATTAAAAAAAAGTTTCACCCCCTCCATTTGTACCAAATGCTGAACAAACCTATTTTAGTTAGTTTTTTTTTTCCTAAGTTCACTGATCACCTTTAACGTTCAATATTGCTTTTAAAAAAATAATTTTTAAAAGTGCAAGATAGTTGTTTTTTTTCAATTGTCTCGAAACTAGACATTTTGCAATAATGGCATTTCTTCAGTAAGTGATTCAGTTGTAAAGAATTGAAGTTATTAATAATTTAGGTGTACAAATCTAGAAGATGTTATTAATTTAATTTACATATTGTGTATATCTTTTATAAACCTGATTTTAAGAGATGAAATTGCTAATTTTACATTAATTTTCAGGAAGAACTTTATATTATCATTTCCTAATCTAATATATTATTTTTTCAGATGACTTTGTACAAGGACAGACATCCTTACTTGTTTCTGTGTCTGGAATGGTCAAGTTTAGCGGAAAATCTGCAACATTATTTTCGGAATCATTTCTGCTTACGGCTCAGCAAAACGAATCGGGGAATGTGTGGAAAATTGTGTCCGATTGTTTTAGATTTCACGAGACCCTGAGCTAGTGATTTAATCACTTTGTGTTGTATGAAACTTTGTAAATATATATTTTTTGACTGAAAGAGTTTGCAATTGATTTATGATATACTACACACACTTAGTTACGGAAAATACTTTTTTTTTTTTTTTTTTGCAATAGTACAAGGTATTTTATATTTTTTACAAATTTATTTTTTAAATAATGAAATCGCTAGTTTTGCAGTAATTTTTGGTTATTAAGAAAAACTTAAAATTAGAGATTAGCCATGAATAATTGTGCTTCATTTCAAAATGAATATCATTTTATATTAAAAAAGACATTCCTGTTTTATAATTTTTTCACCGCATATGCTTCCAACTGCAGTGTCCCTAGTGGTGATTTATGAAAGTTATCAATTCTGTTTTGAAAACAGAAGAAATCTTAAAAATGTCCTTCGTTTATAATATGAAATGGGACTTTGCATGTAAAAAATTAATTGATTGAACAAGTGAAATCATAAAACACCCAATGCGAAATAAAAAATACCTAACATGAGGTAATAGTTTGTGTAATGTTACCGATGCTGGACACATCAATCATCTTAATTTAATTTTCTTATCCAAGTGAATTGTACCTTTTATTCACTTGGTGTTTTTGTTAGTAAATGTGCATTACAATGTTTAACTTTTTCTATGTGTATTTGAGATGGGAATCGGATATCCATTTATATTTTATGGCTTTTAATTGTATTTTACATGCTCTACAGTTTTGCTTTTATAATTTTCAATATAATCCAATAGCTGCCTTAAATTGCCACTATAGGCACTGTAATCATTCATGATAAAGGATATTAGTTTTAAAATTACTAGACACTTGTTTCGCATCTTCAGCTTTAAAAAATATGCAGAGTCAACTATAGTTTCTCTTAGTAGCATGTGATAATGAATTTATAAAATATGCTTTAAAAGAAGCCTTATTTACTGCCATCGCACTGATTTTTTGCTACCTCACTTTGGAATCATTTCATTGTACATAGGTTCTGGTTATAGACACTTCGACACTTTTAAAACACTTTGCCATTCCACCTCTTGGATACAAATTGTGAACTTTCACATTCTGTATAGCAAAAGTCTAATTAGAAGGCATAAACTACTTGCATTTAAAAATTTTAGAACTCTATACCTATCACAAGTTGCTTTCTATAGACCCAAAGACTATTTTAATATTAGATAATATGGTGGTCCATATATGGGGTCAATAATGAAATTTCATCTGATTTTTTTTTCATCCCTTCCTTTTTTTCGATTTGACCTATTATGATGATATACTAAATTTCATTTCGATAAAATATTATTAACCTAAGCTACACTGAGTGAGCCTAATGTTAAAAATATCACAAATTGAAATATTTTTGAAAAATTCAAATTTCTTTGAATTTGATTTCAAATCTCGGAAATATTTTTCACTTAACCTATTATAATATACCAAATACCATTATAATAAATTAATATTAACCTGGGCAAAATTGATATTGAAAATAGTAAAAATAGATTCTGAATTGGCAAAAATAAACAAAAATAATGAAATTTTTATTTGCTTAAATAAAGAGCAAGTTGCAAAACATTGATATGAATTAAAAAAATAAAAGAAATATATCATTCATACCATAAAAATTGAGCTAATTTTTTAAATTATATATTTTTTTTGTAATGCCTCTTTTTCAATAAGAGTACAGCTTGTGGCAATTGTTCCTGCATCGCAAAACACTTTTGAATTTTTATTATTATTAAGATTGAAAATTTTATAATCAACTTTAGTCCTATTTCTAATGTAATTTACTACATGAAGATATTTTAATACACAAGATATATTTATTAACATATATGTATGTTAGGTATTTTTTTAATAAATGTTTGCTTCCCAAGAGGTGAGCGATAGTTTAAAAATCTGAAATTTTTTTAAACTTCTTAAATGCTCATGCTTTTAATAGATATTAACTCGGCAACTTCCTCATTTAAACTGATAAATATATTAAAAATTAATCAGATAGCAAATGTTTTTTCTTTATGATAAGACTGAAATTTACAAGTGCATGTCTCACTTTCATATTACTTTCTCCTATCTGTATTTTCCCAGCAATAGTGATGTGTATTACAAATGTATTTTAAAATATTAAAGATATAAAATATTGATAATCTCTAAGCTCAAAAGTGTTACTGGTTTGGAAAAATCACTGTATAATTAAACTCCACTGTAAAGTAAGAAGTTTTCAATCCAAGAGAACTCGCTGACCCAATTGGCACTTGCGAGAACTCTTGCATTCCGAGAACGTTTATATACAATTTTAAGTTCATTTCTTACTGAAATAAACGTTTTTTTGCTGTTTACGTCACCAAGTCTGAGAGGAAATTCAGAATAGTACAGACACATTTTTACTGAATAAATAGCTTTTATTATCCACCTTGCTTGATGTAAAGCTTGTTTTATTTTTGAGTTAACATCTACCCTTAAAAATATGCAGATCCCAATGAGTTTTTAATAATCCTTTTTTAGAGTTATTTATCTTTTTTCTTTATAAAAATTGTAACTTTTTCTGTTTTATTGAAAGTCTCCTGTATGTCTTCCCATCCTGAATCCTATGGTTTAAAGATTGCAATGTCTGGACTGCTTACGACCTAAGACGGTTCATTTTTAACAATTACTCACTGTAACACCAGTTTATACATGTGATGATTTTGCAATGGAAACACAAAATTTCTTTTCCAGCTAGTTGTTCCAAATAAACGACATTCGGATTGCAATACATGCTGTGTTAGTAGAACAACAAAATATTAAGCACTTCCGTGTGATTAATTTGAATGAGACTTTCATGGATAGTCAACTTTACCTCTCGTTTGTGCAAACAAAATCTAAACTGGCAAACAATGTTGATAAGAATGTAATTTGCTGCCTGTTACCTGTGATGAATTTTACTTATTAAATAAATGTTTATGACATTACATCTTAAACTGCTTGCCATATTTCAAAGAATTGCAATGAACTTGAATTGAATTCAATACTGAATTAAATGTAGGAGGGCGAGAGATTGCGCTCCTACATCTTCCTTTACCTCGCTTTAGTGTACTCATATTACATTTCCTTTTTGAGTAGTATTTTAACATTTTGCAATCATTTCTTATTGTTTGACACCCAACTGCTTTTATGCAACGTTCAATCGAAAAGGTTAGTGACACAGCATAATATAGAATGCAGCTACAGGATGCAAACTTCAAGCTCGTTACAGCAAGAGTTAATCACTTTTAATTTAAGAAAATTGGCCATAATTATCTTTTTATAGCCAAAGGGAAAAAATTGCGGGGCACAAGAAAAAATAAATTTGAAAAAAAAAAAAAGGATCACCTCAATAGATATTGAATAGATGCCTGCCCCACCAATTCCCATGGTTTGTTCGTCTATCATCTTGAGTCAGAAAAATTAATAAGTTCTACACTTCTACTAAACCTGTTTTAAGGATCATGCTCTTCAATATGCGCAAAATAGGAAAATCACACCATTTCATTCAGGTAGGTTTTGCTTTTATGGGTTGGATCAGTATAATTCAGTTCAGTGCTCCACAATTTATTAGAAAAAGAAAATCATCTTTATAAAATTAGCAGTCAAGTTTAGAAATAGCATTGAAATTTTTTCACTAGCTTTCGAGTTATTATGGCTTAACAATAAGCTGTATAACAATCCAGAAAGCTACTAACAAAGTTTGAAATATAAATCAATTGCTTTATGATCCATTGGCATACACATCTTCAGGATTTAAAACCTCATTTATAATTTTTTTCATAGAAAGTAAAGGACAGTTACTGTTTTGCTGAAAAATGGTTGAACTCCAAAAATGCGAACTTGTATGAGTGAATTAAAAGCGATGACAAATATATCATAACTTGCCAAATAATAAGCAACCTTCTTGGTAACCCAACTTTTAAATTTTCAATGAGTAAGGGAGCAGATTATTTTATTTTTCTTGCCCTAAATGTTTTTTTTTTTTTTTTTTTAATTGAGCTAAGTTGGCAAGGTTATTTATTAATTTACATAATTGAAAACATAATATCCATTGGCTATTCTGGACCCAATTTTAAAAGAATCGGAACAAATAAAATCACCTACTCCCTATCTCATTACAAATTAAAGTGGCAGGTCACCAGACAAAAAAATGACTATCAGCATTTCACAATCAATTTTAATTTGACTATTTAAAAACAACCTTCTAAAGCTATTACAGTCAATATTTTTGTCATTCAAATTTTAGTCAGTTTTATTTTACCAAATAGAATTTTTCTCTTCAACAGATTCTATCATAATATTCTATTACTTGATTTGCTTCATGCTGCAATTTTGACTCTAATGAGATGTATAATATTCTTAATTCATTTATATGTATTTAGGGTTCCCAATCAAATCCCAATACAGAAGGAAAATCAATGACTTTTCAGGACAAAAATAATGTTTTTAAGGACCTTTGAAAAATTGTTTTCAGGCATCTACCAAAAAAGCTACAAGTTGGTGGATGCATCATACAAATACGTCAGAGAATTCCGATACACTGCAGATAAGTGGAGGTCATGCAGGGATAGCAAGTCCGAGTTGTATTTTTATAACTTTTGCAGTTGGGCACACATCATCTGCAAAAATTAAGGACTTTTAAAGACCTCTAAGCATTTTCAAGGAATTTTAAGTACCTCTAAGTATTTTCAAGCACTTTCAAAACCTTGAAAACAAGTTAAAAAATACTAAGCACTTTTAATGACTTTCAATGACCGTGGGAACTCTGGTATTGAGCCATCTAATTGAATATTTCTTAAACAAACAGCCCATAGTTCTTATATCTTTATTTACTATATCAGTAATAACAAAAAAATACATCAAATTAATCAGACATTTCTAAGTGTAAGGGTACATTCCATGCTCCGATTCGTATTGCCTTACTCATCATTTTCATAATCTTTAGGATTTTTTCTATGAAGCCTAACATTTTCCTTATTAGCCCAGTCATAAATGAGATATCCCATTATAAAAGCTGAAAAAGAAAGATATTGAATATTATTTTGCATAAAAATATAAACCTGGTACAATGACAATAAATATAGATTGAATACTAATGACATATTATACAAATGAACAGGGCTCCCACTCACTCAAAAAGATTTAGAGCAGGTAAAATCAAGTTTTGGAGCAGAGAAAATGCCTTTCGGAGCAGGTAAAATTAAGTTTTGGAGCAGAAACAATTACTTTCGGAGCAGGTAAAAACAAGTTTAGTAGCAGGAAAAATGCCCATCGTAGCATGTAAAAGCAACTTTTGTAGCACAAAAAAAAAAAAAAAAAAATTATAGCAGAAAAATAAATTTTGCAGTAGAAAAAAGTTTGAAGCGGAAATACCCGAGACGAATGTCACCAAATCGGCATCGCAAATCTCGGCAATAGCTGCTATTACATTACCATAGACCTTGGCGAAAACGAATATAACACCAACATAAATGATAGCACCCGCCATACCATCGCAATCTCGGTAATATCGGCGCAAAATCCCAATAATATCGTATTTTTTTTAAGTCGCCAAACAGCGTCGCGAATCTCGGCAATAGCTGCTATTACATCAGTGTAAACTTCAGCAAAAATGACTACCACACTTGCGTAAATATTGGCGGTAGCGCTTACAATACCGTCGAAAATCTAGACAGAGGATACTAACGTAAGTTGAAGACTCAGCAAAAATGACCATCGCAAAAACCTACATTTCGGCACAAATGCCAGTAATATTGACATTTTCTTCGTAATGTTTGTGCAAGATTCAGTAATACCGTATGTTAACAAAAGCGCAACACTCTTCGAAACTGACCGTCACACCAACGAAAATATCAGCAATAACGCCGAATAAACCGGAGCAATTCTCAACAGCAGCTTTAATATATCGGTGAAAGACTCGAAGAAAATTACCATCACAATGTCTACATCCGCATCGCAAATCATCGCAGTAACATCGAGATTTTCTCAGTATTATCGGGGCAAATTTTGGATATTGCAATATTGTAGCACTCAGCAATAATTACCATCATACCAACGAAAATATCAGCACTAACGTCAAATTGACAGGAGCAATTCTCAATACTACAGTTATTATATCGATGAAAGACTCGACGAAAATGACCGTCATAACAATGTAAAACTTGAGAATAATGGCGTCGCAAATCATCGTAGCACTCGGAGAAAATGAATACCACACTAACGTAAATATCAGCGTGTTAGCGCCGAATATACCGGAATATTTCTCAACAATAGCGATATTACATCGGCAAACAGTACCAAATTTCAACGTGCAAAAAAAGAAAAAAAATCGCGTTCTGGCGCAAATATGGCTAAAATAAAGCATTTGGAGCAGATTTTTGTATTTGGCGCAGGTCTGGGACCCCTGAATGAAGTATTTCTGCATAAATTACAAAAAACCACATAACTTAAGTCACACGTCAGATAATGGGTCTATTCCTAGTTGACGTTAAAATATCGCCAAGCCGATTTGGCGCTTTCTAAAGGCAATACTGTTTTAAATTTGTTGGCAACCCCCTTTTTTTTACATGCATGCGCAACGAAGATTTTATGGTAACCCTAATTTTGAATGCGTGGAGGATGGTTCATGGTTGTGGTAATTTCAAATGTTGCTTTCGATTAACGGTGTTGTCCATCCGTTTTGGAAGTGAAAGGAATACTCCATGTTTTGCATTGGTGTATGGATGCCGGTTTAATATCGGAATTCTTTATTTGTCCGAAATGTGGTTTATCTGGGAGAAAGAGACCAGTTGACCGACGGTTTTCGAACAGCCATTTGTATCTCTCGCAGGTGTGTTTTGTTAATAATTTGCTTATTATGTAAATTTTTATTAATTACTTAAATATTCATTATATTTTCAGACATCGTTTATTATTAATGGTCATTTTGACCACCATCTTGTTTATTTCGAATCGCATGCCTTCTTGTAGATTTGAAATCAACCGCCACGATGAATTGGCGCCATAAGTAATTAAAAAAAAGTGATTTTGAGGGTGAGATTCTACAGACGACTGCCCGAATTAGGTAGGGGTATTTTTTTTAGTTTCAATTGGCTGTAAGGCCAATGAAATAGGTCTCAATTTTTCATTTTAAAGCGCGAAGCGCGCGAGCACACCATAGTTTTTAGCAAGTGATTAAAAATATAAATATTCTGGAAGAGGTTACATATTTGTCATAAAAGTACAATGAAATTTTACCCCTTCTAAATTATTTGATATTAAATTTTAATTCCTTAGCCTTTTTTTCCCCTCAATTATCGTTGGCAACTTCATTGCCTTATAATTTTCGCCGATATCAAATAAACTTACGCAAATCATTTTAATTTCTTCTCGGGATATACGTTTTTAATATAAAAGTAATTGAAATGTACAGCAAAAACACTTAATCTTACTACAACCTGCATCACAACCGTAGCATAATGGCTTTGGCATTGGACTTCAACCTTCCTATACCACAAATCATGGAGCAGGTTCGATTCTCAATTTTTCATATTGAAATTCCGAATTGGCGACATTTGGCCTTGTTGCCAACTTTTCAAAAGCGCCCCAACTCATAAATGCGAACTAGGAATTTACCAGATAATGCACCAACTTTATTTTTGTCCAAGAATTGAACCCAGTTGTTCTAGAAAAAAAGAGAATTTAGTAGGAGGGACCGTCCTCTGTGCTTTACTCTCCCTCAAACTCTATTCACCACCATTCCAAAGTTAAATATTAAAGAATTAGAAAAGTATCAAATCAGGCTGTGTGTCTTGGGTGAGGGAGATAAATCTAATAATTTACAAAATTTTAATAGTAAGTAAACTTCTAACAGTGACCCTTCCCCCCCCCCCAAAAAAAAAAACCCTAATTTTTTTAGATAGAAAATGAGAGACCACAACAGCACAAATGTAATACTTACTGTTATGTGTTATAACGCTAAGTTGAGAAGAAGGAAACAACAGTAATTTGCCATGATACACAACTTAAAAAAAGAAGTAATTGGTATCTTATGCAACCATCCCTTTAAGTACCATTCAGGTCATCAACAAAAGATGGTAATATGTACAAATAATATATTGGCCTTACTGGAGAGGAAACTGTCCCAAATTTACATTTTGAATGAGGTGAACACTCCCACCAGGCAACCCGACACAAGACTGACATGATTGTTACAGTCTACTCATAATAAAAAGAGACTGCAGAGTGCCGTTGAGGTTTGATCCCGAGATCTCATAGGCGCATATTACAGCACCGCACCAAGAATGATGCTGTCTTCTTGATGGTTTCAAAATTACAAGGTTACTTGACACTTCAAAATATGTAATAATGTTTTTAAAAATAATAAGCACATGATCTTTCAGCTTAGATGCAATCTAGCTACAACAACAATAAAACATCACACGACTCAAAAATATGAACCCAATTTAAGGTTTGGCTTAAGAACATGGTCACACTTAGCAAAAAATGATATATATTACGCCAATTTTTATTCTATCTATCAGAGTGTAATTAGATGTAATGAAGGTATTTATGTAATTTGGGTCCGTATGCACAACTTTATGAAGTTAACAAGTAGAACCATAATCTTTAGTTCCTACGCATTGCTTAGAAAATTGAATATAACATTGTATAAAAACAATAAACTTACGAGGTGCAATATACAATACTTGACTTCGAAATCGCCTGGCCAAATTTGGAATTCCTTTTGAAAAAAATCCAGCAAATATATTTTGCTCATAAGGGGACAGTCGATACTGGATAGTACCACGGATTTTAGCTAATTCTCCGAAATGCTTTCCCATTTTCGATAGCCTGTTGGTAAAACATTTATACGTTATATTACAATGACATTGAAAAGAGAGCAACGTTATTCCTTATAGTTTTGTTAATCAAAAATAAATACCTTGACACAAGAATATAGTACGCAAGAATAAAGTCAACTTTAAAAAGTCAAATGATTTCACTTCTCTTACTCTTTCAGCAAAATAGGAATTTCTGTTTCTTTTAAATAACTTTCAAAAGAGTCTAAAAAAGATAAAATAAGGTGTCACAATTTTCTTACTTTTTTTAAATAAATTTTGACTTTAAATTAAATTGATTTTATGTCTGGCCTTATTTTGAGTGAGATTTTATTTTTTGTTTGCTAACACTTGCTACTAATCAAAATAAGGTTTTAAAAATAAATTTTTGTTTTCATCCAATCATAGACTCTTATTGAATATTTCTTTCCCGTCAGGCACTGTACAAAGCAATTGTTTATTACATCATATTGTATAAAATTCATTCGTTTTGACTATATTACGAAGCTGTGCTTTATTGCAAAAATTCTTATATTTGTTTACCTTTAAACATTTTCCTGATGTGATAAATATTGATTTTTAGGAACTATGCTTCTATTTGTATTATGGTGTATGGAATTTTTTAAAATGATGTCACTCGTATGATTAAGTACAGTATCAGTCCATCTAAATTAATCCATTAATATGCTTTCCATTTCAAATGTGATTGCATATTTTATCAGCTCACATTTATAAAGATGAGGAGTCGTAGCAATTCTGGGGCACGATTGGACTACTATCAGCGTTTGGTTCACAGAACCATTCTTGATCATCAGGTAACGACTTAAAGATTCATTAAAGATTACATTCTGAACAATACTTTCTTTAGTTTCCTTCTTTTTGAACACAAGGTTGTACAAAGGTCATTTAAATTTAGAACATGAAATTTTTATCTACAAATTAACCAATTATTTAGTTTTCAAAATTTCATTTAATTGATAATTTTTTTTAATTGCCTAAATGGAATATATCATGTTATCTTTCTTTTTATTTAAATAAATGTAGGGCTTTTAAATTATAATTGTAGTTTAAATTTGGAGTTTGAAATAACTTAGCAAAGGTCATTCAAACTTCCAGTTAATTCTTATTTAAATTTAGTTTTCACTGAGTAAATTTAAATGTTATATTTTTAATGTAATGTTAAATGAAATTTTTAACATGTATAAAATATTTTATAATTTAAAAGAACTTTTATTATTCCTAATTTACTTAAGTAAGAGTAATTATTTTTGTCTTAGAATCCAGTTACAGGTTTAGTTCGGTCCTCATCACGTAACGACCATGCCTGGGTGCGTGATAGTGTGTACTCCATTATGGCTGTTTGGGCTTTGTCTATGGCCTATAAAAAAAATGCTGATTTGGATGAAGATAGAGCCAAAACCTATGAACTTGAACAGGTATTATAAAATTTTGAAAATCATATAGATCTTTTATTCCATTACAGTCCCTTTCTGGTAGGGTACCCATCACTGGTAGGGCATTTGTTTGAAGAGCTTTCTGCTTAGCAATTTGTTCATATTTGTATTCTGCTTCTTTTCCAGAGCTGCGTAAAATTAATGAGAGGTCTTTTGATGTCAATGATGAAGCAAAAGGAGAAGCTGGAGAGCTTTAAGGAAACACAGAATAAAATGGATGCTTTGCATGCAAAGTACAGCTCTCAAACAGGTGCTACTGTAGAAACAGATCGTGGCTGGGGTCATTTGCAAATGGATGCTACCTCTCTGTATTTGCTCACCTTGGCCCAAATGACTGCGTCAGGTATAAAGATTGCTCAAAATTTTTAATGGGATGTAGTGATAGTGTTTTTCTGTTGTTCGAAGAAGATATTTTGGTAAAATCCTAGATGGGTCCACCTCTTGGTGACTTATTTGAAATCTCGCCAAGTTGACTACTAATTGAATATTTGTTATTATTATTATTATTTTTCCAATTAAAAAACGATACTTGAAGGGCAGAAATAATAATATTTAAAAAAAAAAATTAACACTTACCATGAATGTGTTTGCTAATCCTTTGTCGGCGAAGGGTACGTGTTAATGGTTTGCCAAATAAAATCCATGTAGGCATTATCGGCCATCAAATCCTAAGATTCTAGACAGTTCTCCATAATCCGCATTGGCGACATTATCGCCACTCGTTTGGCGAGAATTCAAAAAGACGCCAAGAGGTGGGCTGTGCTAGGATCCACCCGATATTTTAAGTAAAGTAACTTGCTATAATTTCATGCTACAATGAAAAAATTAATGCTGGGATGTTCTGTCTTGAAATTAAGGCTTGCAAAAGTGGAGTATTAGGAACCTAATGCAATGTTATTAAATTACATGAAAAACAGCTTGTTGAATCTAAAAGTTAACAATAAATATAAGCAATGAAGAAAATATAGTAAAAAGGAAACAATTATGATAATTTGATTTTGTTAAGTAACTCGAAAATCAGTTTATTGACTCCAAAAGTTATCAATAGAAAGTAATTTTAGAAATATATGAGAATTTATATAAAAAAAATGTCCCTCCCCTTTTATTAAATTTCATAAAAGTTTTACTTCCAATTCATTAAATTTTGAATTAATTAATATACTTTTCAGACATGATACAGTTCAGTGAAAACAGGGATTTTTTTTATAGAAATATCAATCTTTCCTGAGATTGATGCAAATCAGGATTAAACTTTCAGGGGAGGATTTGGAATTGCTATGGAATTTGCGTACATTCAGACTTTCCCAAACTTCCCGGTATAATGATCTCTTTTCCCGCAACTTCGTCTAACGTTACAACCTCTATTGCCATTTAGTAGGTGTGTGATAGTAATTTTCACTGAGGCCTACTCAGGTGTAATGACCATTGGCGAGATTTGTGGCTTTTTCGCCAAGATTTATGTTGGTGACATGGTAATTTTCATCGAATCTTATGCTGATGTAACAGCTGATATTTGCACATGTATAATGGACACTAATACTGATATTTACGTTGATGTGATGGTCATTTTTGCCAAGGGTTGCTCTAACATAATAGACAATATTTCCGAGATTTGCAACCACATGGTGGGCATATCGCCGAAATTTATATTGAATGATTATCGTTTATGTTGATGTGATAGCAGTGTATTTGTTGAAATTGTCCAATTTTTCTGTATAATCCTAATTTAAAATTGTTATTTTAACAGAATTGTATGTAAAATTGCAATTATTGTCTATTTTAGTTTGACAAACAATTTTACATTTTAGGTAAAGGTATAAATAGTTTAAATTTAAAAACTAAAGCAATTTTTTCTAGTACTTTGAATTTAACTTAAAAAATTAGAAAACTGGATTTAATTAGATTTGCCTATTTATCAACATCAAGTATCAAGTTGTTTAACTTGTGCAATCATTTTGATATTTTTTGCTGGTTTTCATCACTTTTGTTAGAAGTTAAGCTTTTTTTTCCTTGGGAGCTGTACAATGTCTGATTTCTTTCTGAGAAATTATATCTCTGTTTGACTGTAAAAGGTCATTTTGTTTCTACTGTTGTACATAAAAGTATAGGTGGCAAAAAAGTCACTTTAGAATCGGGAAATTTCAAGTTGTTTTCCTTCTGGCCTCCCTGAATTCAAGAATAAATTAAAAAATAATACACCATCACCATTAATCTTCCACTCACCATTATCTTTGTTTCTGCCTAACCTATATAAAATTTTAATATTCAAAAACATCATGTCTATCAAAAATAGATTATCCTGTCTTAACTGGTTGAAGACTCACATATATCATATAATATATACATCCCCACCCCCCTCCTTGAAGTAGTAGAGTGGTCAGCTTTTACGTTGTTCGTTACAAATTTCATTAAAAATAGTTTAGTACAAACGTTTTATGTTTCTTTATTCATTAAGACTTAATTTATTATTTTTTAGGTTTACAAATAATCTTCAATCTAGATGAAGTAGCCTTTATTCAAAATTTAGTATTCTACATTGAATCTGCATATTGCATTCCAGTAAGGTTTTTCCCCTTTGTAATAAATACGTTTAAATTATTATACATTTTTGCATGGATTTGATTTCATTTGGTTTTATATTTGATTTGTTAATTTATTTACAAAAGGATTATGGAATTTGGGAAAGAGGAGACAAAACTAACCATGGACTTCCAGAACTAAATGCCAGTTCTATTGGTATGGCCAAGGTAATTATTTTAATTTAAAATAAGATTATTAGAAAATATTTCCACTTTTATCATTAAAACATGCTTGTATGATATTTTACATATTGTACTGTATTTAAATACAGATTTAGCTAAAAAATATGCTGTCTGATAATAAATAGTCTGGTTTGAAAGCTTTCTCTACTATTACGCAAAAGTATGTGACCATGTGTCTAAGATAGAAATAACAAATAATATGTGAAAGTTCTGCCCTATCAGCATATTTAAAATATGAAAAATATTTGGTTGGTCAACATAAGATTAAAAACATTATTACAAAACAGGATAAGGTTAATGAGTATTAAAGTAGATAATTTAAGGAGAAAGTAGTTTTGTTTTTTGCGAACAAATTATCTGATCTTAATAAGTTGGTCAATGAACTATCTGAAAGAAACAAAACTTGAAAAGCCCTCTGTTAAAAATTTAAATAATAAAATTTATATTTTGCAATTAAAAATACACCTTTTTTTAATTAGTATACTATTTGTAATTAGCATATATCATTTTTCACTTTAAGTGAATAATTTAATTTGGAATTATAGTTTTATTTTGTACTAAACAACACTTAAAATTCAAAGAATTTTCTAACACAAATTTCCTTTTGGCTTTATTTTTCATTTTTTATTAACATTTATAACTCATCACTTTATTTTCATTTAAAAATATCACTGTTCAATTAATTTAATATCATTAATAATATCAGCCCTTAATTTAGTATGTTTTATTCTGTTATTAATTCCTTATTGGCATGCATGTCAGTAAATATTCTTCAAATTTTAATCAATGCTCTGATAACTTTAATTAAAGCAGTTTAAAAAAAGCCAAGAAAAATTTAAAAGAATATATTTTTGAATTTTAGAAGTAATTATTTTTTTCATTAGAATTAATTTGCTATTTTTCTTATTTTGTTCTGTATTGTACCAAGAATAGTAAATTTACTTTGAATTAGTTTCTAAGAATTAAGGTTTGTATTTAATTATAGGCTGCTTTGGAAGCAATGAATGAATTGGATCTATTTGGGGGTCGTGGTGGACCATCATCTGTAATTCATGTACTGGCAGACGAAGCACAAAAGTGTCATGTATGATGGAATATTACTCTATTTATCTCAGGGTTGTTCTCTATTTTAATCATTATAAATTGTTTTTAAAAAACACCCTTAATTTTTAAAAAATATTTTTAGGCCGTATTACAGTCAATGTTACCTAGAGAATCTAATTCAAAGGTAAGTTTGATGTGATTAGATTTTTTGCATACATTTTTTCTGCCTGAAATTATTATAAATGCACACTTAATTTTGTAAAGAATAAATTATTTTTATAAATGTATATTTCTCTTTGATGCATCTATTAATTGGTTTCTGGTAAATAATTAATGTGTTTTCTTTCTAAATCTTGTTTAGCAGTTTTTAACTTATAATGATCCTTATAAACAGTATACTTTAATTTCCTTGTGAACACATAGCTGATTTGGGTATCTGAATTTATCTATGAACTATATTCATGTGTATAAATGTTTTTGCAATAAGCTTTATTTATTTATTTGTTTGTTTGTTTATACTACTTTTCACAACAGTTTAACTATTGTTACAGCTTCAAAACATGTACTAACTTTTAATGTTTTTAATATGTTACATTGGTTACAAGACTAAAGCATTTATATTTGCCTTATGATGAACCATTGTCTGAGTTGTTGCAAAAATAAAAGAAAAACAATCTCTATGTATGTAATAACAGTAATGTCTATTAAATTTTTTTTAAAGAAAGTATCAGTTTCAAAATTTAGGTCTATTGTAAGAAATATAATTTGTTGTGCAAAAAAACTAAGTAATGTTTTGTATAGATTGTAACACTAAAAACTCACAGTAGACATTTTAGTGTTTAATTTGCAAAATTGGGAACCGTCTATTCTTTTTACTTTGTAAAAACTACTTGTCAATTAGAATTTGTTCAATTTCACTCATTTAAGTTATCTAACATTGTTTATTATTATAGGAGGTAGATGCTGCTTTGTTATCTGTGATAGGATTTCCAGCATTTGCTGTTGAAAATCCAGAACTTATTAAGCTTACTCGGGATACTATAGAGGATAAATTGCGAGTATGAACCTTCTTATCAAGCAATTATGCTAGCTATTTAATTAAATTTCGTAGTTGTTATTCTAGTGCTTAACTATAATACTTATAAAATATATCTAATTGTTTTCTTGAAATATATATATATATAACATTTTTGCTACTTTAATTTTTGTATTTTTATTATTGTTCTTTTAGTGTTAGATCAGTGTACTTTTTCAAATTTTATTCCAAAGGTAATTCGAAATAGTGCATAATAGAACAAAATCTATACAAAGTTTTGTCAAAAGTTTTCTCTTTTCATGTTTTACAATTCAGCTGAGTTATAGATTTAAGTGTAATATTTTAGACAACTTATTTGGTGCACTGGATAGGGTTTGTTTATGTCTGGAATCTGGTTAGTGTTTTCACAGGAAAGTTTTATTTAAGGGTTTTTTAAAGTTTAGAAATAAATCTTAGCTAATTTTATGGGAATGAGTATTTGTACTTTTGATATTTCTTCGCCAAAGGTTTGCATTACTAAAATTCAATGCTTTGTAAATTTGTTGTTAACATTTCATGAGTGGTAGAGATATGAGAATTGGCTCTTAACCGTCTTCTGAACCTTTTCAAATTTTAAAGGAAACACTTGCTAACAGTAAGAGCTACAATCAACTCGCTATAACTCGAAGTTCAAGGGACTAGCCAAATTCTTCGAGTTATCGGAAGTCGCTCAGAAGTTGTTTTCTATTCAAGACACATTTCATCAGAGATGTCTTTTGCTTGTTCATTTGGAGTCACAATTGTGTCTTGCTTTAAAATTTACCTAACATCCTGCACTTTCTATAAATTTGTCAACTTTAAGTAAACAGGCAATGTCCTTTGCTTTTTCTTTTAATATCACCCCACTAAGAGAGATTTTGGAATTATGGTTTTGATATGTCTTAAACCATTTTAACAGAACAGCTTCGGCACCAGAAAAGGCACATACCTTCTCACGTTTACACAATGGATCGAGTTTCGATGCATTTCCTCTCAAAATCGTCTTTGTTTTTGCAAAATGGTTGAAAGAGTATTCAGAGGAATTTGGTACTTTAAAGCAACGTCTTTCTTCTTCTATCGCAGATTTTGTTCGGTTTCATTGATTAATTTAACCTTTTCAGTTGTACTAAGCATATTCAAATTGCATTTTAACACTTTTCAAAGCTAACGTAATTCAAAGTTATTGACTCGCACTTCAAATCTGGAATGAACGATAAAGGCAAAAGTCTTTTTACTTTCTGTAAGCGTCAATGCAAACAGGTTTTTCACAGGTAACAAGAGGAATTGTAAAACACGATGTAAAGAAGTAAAAATAAAAATCGTCTTTTTTTTTATTAGAATTTTGTGAGGTTTTTTGTGTATTAGTAATAATAAAATTTCCACAAAAACTTCGTCTTAAAAGATGTACACTTCGAGTTATGGAGATAGTGTTGAAAAACATTAAATTGTCTTGGGACCTAATGAAAACTTCGAGATAAACGAATATTCGACTTAAGAGACTTCGAGTTATTCTTTAACTTTAATCTTTAATGTTATATATGTAACTGTGTGTGTCTCTTGTTCTGTTAATATTTTAATATAATTCAATAGTCTTTATTGACTGTTCTGTGCTTTAGACAGCAAAAGTTTTTAAATTTTTGTAATTTTGTTTTTATAATTATTTGTAACTATCTTGAAAAGAGTTTAGTTACAAATAATGTACCATTTATATAATACATTTTTTTTTCAAGAATATGTTAATTTTAAATATCATTCTAGCAGTTATATTCTTCTTCCATTTATTTTTTTATGTAGGGTAGGTACGGATGCCGCAGATTTTTGAGAGATGGATACAAGACTGCCAAAGAAGTAGGCCTTAAATGATTTAAAATAGTAAATCTTTTACAACTATAAAATTATATTTCTCACTGTTTACATTAATTGTCTTTAAGTAAGATAAGAAAGTTTCAGTATGATAAAAATAGATGTGTTTTTTCATTATAACCATGATCTTTAATTTTATATGTAATGAAGAGGACTTACTTCACCGACAATATTAAATATGATTTTTAATTTGTGTATGTATAAATATGATCTTTGATTTTCTAAAAAATGCAGTGGACCTACTGATAAAATATTTAAAGGTTATTCATTCATTAATAATAAACTGTGGTTCATCCATAAGTTAAGTATATCATATGAAAGCCAAAGAAAAAACTAGACATCTTTAAAGTAGTTTATTGCATGAACATGATATTATACACTTTATATCTGTTCTATAAAGTGCATTTGACTAGAAAATATATAATCATATAGAGCACATTCTATTGGTGGAAAAATCGAAACACAAGATTTATATGTTTTTTGAAAAATAGAAACAGAATACTTGTCAACATATGCTGCATAAAAAAATAGACATTTATCAAATTTATACTTGAAAAGTAAAGGAGTATGATTCATAAAATTTTTATGCCACTTAATATTTTTTTTGTTGAAGTATTTAAATGAAATTATTGAATTTACAAGTCAATCAAACAAGTGTTGCTTAATGTATATTTTAGGACTCTAAAAGACTGTATTATGAACCATGGGAGTTGAAAGTTTTTGAAGACATTGAATGTGAGTGGCCATTGTTTTTTTGCTACTACATTATTGATGCCTGCTTTCGTGGGGATAGAGAAACTGTAAGTAAACTAACAAAATGCAATCAACCAAATTTTAATTTGTTATATTTTGCATTGTTATGTTATTGTAATAAATTATTTTTTTGGTATATTTCATATTGGAAGGTTGAAGAATTTTCTGAATCGCTTGATGGTATATTAATAAAAGAAAATGGGCTAAAGTTAGTACCTGAATTATATACTGTACCAGATGACAAAGTAATTAATTTCATCATCTTATTTTTTTATCTTATTAAGTTATAATAAATACCATGAAATTTGAAATATTGCCACTAGAAATATATATGTTTTTTTTAATCTCATTAAAAAAAATTTAGGTTGATTTGGAATACCAAAATCCTCATAGCCAAGAGAGGGTTGCTATTGGTCAAAAGCCTTTTATTTGGGCACAATCACTATATATTGTTGGACGACTTTTGCAAGAGGTGAGCATTTTACATGTTAAATTGATTTTTACCTCAAAAGTCTGAATGTTATAAGTTATATCATACACTGAAGAGTTGATTAGGTTGTGCAAAATATAAGAAAAAGTTGCACAATTGTGTGCTATCAGTAAAATGCTTGATAGGAAAAATATATGCAATACTTGAATAAAAATACTATTTATATTGAATTCATTGTAGTTTCATACTTATTTATTTTCTAAGTAGCCATTCATATGTTAAAAATGTTAATTGCATTTTAAATAGGTAATAATTATAACATATATTTTTTTTATAAATTGCTTTCTGATCTTTGAATCTTAATAAACACTATGATTCTATGACTTATTTGATTAAATACATATTTATTAGGGATTTCTTGCTCCTGGGGAGCTAGACCCATTGAACCGAAGGTTGTGTTCTGAACAGAAGCCTGATGTTGTGGTTCAAGGTAAAAATCTCACAAGAAGCTGTTATTTTATATTAATATAATTTGTTTTCTCACTCAAATAGAATTTTTTTTTCCAGTTGTTATATTGGCTGAAGATCTCTATGTTAAAGAGAAATTGAAAAACCATGATATTCATGCTCAAACAATTTCGGAAGTTGCGCCAGTTGAAGTGCAGCCAGCTCGTGTTCTAAGTCATATATATTCATATCTAGGTACACATCTGAATATTTAAGTTTATATGATATTTCATTTAACTATTTTTTTTTTTTTTTTTTTGCTCTTTATTTAAATTTTTTTATTAAATAAATGATGGATAACTTTGTTAATTCTTTGTTGATAGGCCAAAATAAGAAACTTGGTCTCTCTGGAAGGTATTCAAGAGAAGTTGGTCTTTTGTCCACTAGTAAATTATATACCTTGCAAGACCGCATATTTGCATTTACTCCTCAGGTATATTTATGTAACTGTTAAAGTCAAATATTTAAATTCAACTTCATGTTGGCCTAATAGGGTTTGTGCATGTTATCTAAAATGTGTCAAATTATGTAGAACATTTTATAAAACTAATTCTTTAAAATATTGTTTTCTAATTATTAATGTAAAATGATTAACTTGAAAATATATATTAATATTCCACTGAATGTTAAGCATTGTAGTTAAATGTAAAAATTACAGCAAACCTTTTTTTAATCTCATTTCTTTTAATATAGTATTTCTAAGGACTTATGGATAAAATTGTTTCTGTTGTAGATTTTAATCGGGGTTGGAATAATTCAAACTGTTTTATATTAGAAAAAAGAGCAGTTTATATGAATTAAACTTAATTAATTCAATCTAACCACATTTTAATTTAAATATAAAAAGTTAAACTCTTAATAGCTAAGTTAATTTTTTAGTTTTTGATTTCCAAGTAGACTAATTCGATTATACTACCTTTTTAAATTTATCGCTGGCCATTCATATAACTCAATAATAGAGATTCTATTATTTTAGTGTAATTTGATAGTTTCTGTAGTTTAGGAAGTACAATTTTTCAAAAAGTTTTAAAATTTAATTTTTTTTCACCAAAACGGATCATTAAAATTAGAAGAAGAAAAATAATTCTCTTAAAATAAAGCCATTTTAGCTCATTAAAGGTGTTTTTTTTTCTTCTTTTTTTTTTTTTCTTTTCTTCTTCTTACAAACATTCCTATTACACAGACTAACAATGGAAAAATATTTCAAATGAACTTTCCTTATTGTTTTTTTAGTGTACTGAATCTGAATATGACAATACTAAAACCCTGTTACCCATGGGTTTTTTTTTTCACATTTTAACCCACAATATTTTAAGAAATAAAATTTAGCACAGTTTTCGGCCTCCTATTATGTTTACTATGTATGCATTCTCAAACAAATTCTGCTATCACCTCTACTCATAAAATTAGGCCTAATGAAACATTTGTAAAAGCTTTATCTATATGTGCACAATTTTTCAAGTATCTCTGTAAGAAGCTTCATCTTTTATCAGAAGTAATATTTAATGTAAATAAGTTGAAAAATTATTTTCGATTTCAACTTTGAAGCAATAGTTACTTTATATAAAAGCAGGCTTGAGTAATATTGAAGCAGATTTTATTAAGACAAAAAGGACCCACAAAAAAATGTTATTGTAGTCATCATTTTGGAAAAGTAAAAAAAGTTAGAGTATTTGAAGAGCCTGAAGATTTGCTTTTTAAACAGTCACTTTGAATTTCTCCCTGACAACTTCAGGGATTTCAGCAAGAAGCAAGGTCAGAGGTTTCATCAAAATATAAAATTGATGGAAAGATGGTTTTAAAGCCACTGGAATACCAATATGATTGGAGTTGGTCACTTTGACGAGAAGTTCAGTAAGCTATTCATAAGAGAAGTTATATTAGGCTCTTTAAGGAGATGAGAGAAAAAACTATAACCCAATGAAAACATAAAATCTATCTAGTGAGGAAATATTTTCATGAAACATAAATTTATTTTGAATTTATAGGCATGTTCGCCTTATTAAATTAATTTTTATAACTAAATCAGATTATGATGAAACTGAGGTCAGATATGGATTCAGCATATATTTAATTAAAAATACCCATAAGAATCGGCTATTATTATTACATTTTTTTAAAGTTATGTTTTGTTAGCCTCTGTTATTAATTAATGTTCTAAAATTTCTATATTAATTACTTTTGCCTGTGACATTTTTATAATATTCATCTTGTGGAACGATAATTTGCCTTTTTATGAATTAATGATATTGAAACTGCAATTAACCGCAACCCCCTGATGCAATAAAAATTGTATCAAAAGGCTTAGAAATAAATTTTTATTAATCTTGCATAAGATGGTTAGTATGATAGTTTGGCAATTAGAAAAAGTTTAGAAACTTTTTTTTATTCCTAGTCTACTAATTGAAGAAGGAAGTCTTATCAGAGAAAAAAATTATAAAAAAAAAAACGTAAGCTCAATGTCCTTATTGTATTTTGAAGTTGAAGCTGTTTTTGTAGATTTGAGATTTTGATTCTGAAGTGGAAGTTAGAAAATAAAGTAATTTAATTAGTATTTATTAATTTATTTAGAATAAATTGTAAAAGCAGGAAAATATTTATAAAATCAGTTTGTTTAAAAAAATTAACAAATTAAAAAAGACAAAGATCATTTGGATGAAACTCGTTAATTGAAACCGTTACAACCCTTATTTGTAAAGGTTATCATAAGTATTTTAATTTTATATTACTACACTTTTCCACTCAGTATCATCAATTTTTCCTGGAGGCATATCTTGTATTTTTAAATTTGTTGCCCATTTACAGTTTGTTGATCAACAAAGATTTTATCTTGCATCTGATACTGATCTTCTGATTGACACATTCAAGACAGAAATAGCTTTTTTGAAGACAAGTTGGCACATGCTGGGCCGTCCTACTGTCGTATTAAATTTGCAGAAATCAATCATAGGTTGGTTTTGGCGCATGATAGACTTTTAATTATTGTGAAGATTAGTTTTCAAGTTTAGGGTTCTTATTTGCTTGATTTTTTTTTAATATGCATGAATTTTTGTAGTCGTACACAAATTACATTAATCCAAGAGCCTGTAACTATTTTTAACTGTAATTGTATTTGAAGAATTCTTAGATTGAAATGCACTGCTGTTTCAATGCCACTAGAATAAAAAATAAAGGATCTGAGAGTTTGGTAGCAGTATTTTAACCAGAAAAGTCAAGAAAATCAGATTGTATGGTTGAAATGCTAACAAAAGACTAAACCAAATATGTCATCTAGGGAAAACGGTAACCCTCCCCGTTGAGTTTTAGAGACAGGACATCAAATTAATTGAAAAACGTTTATTTTATTCACACATGGCTCAACTTTGGTAGGAGTAAAACAAGTGGGTCAGAAAATTAGTTAATCGCTAACATACGTTGTAACATACGGTAAGTTGGTGATAAATTCAATTGATTGTGGAATTTCACTTGACACGTCGTCATTAAAACCCAATGACTAGGATTACTGAATTTTCCTAGAATAAGTAAATTATGACTAATTTGGCTTCAAACTTGGCTCTTTTGAATTTGAAACCTTACTCTCAACTTTGGATAGTAAGGTTTCAAATGCAAAACAGAATTTGAAAACTTACTATTAGGTTTTCTGGCCTGTTGGTAAAATTACTTTTACCCATGAAGTCCTCGATTTGTTGTTAAGTTGATATTGAAACAGTAGTGCACAAAATTTGAGTATCTCAATACTTACTCTAAAATGGTCACAAGTTTTCTTATTATATTAGCATGAATTAGTAGTGATGTTATTTATAGTATATTAAATCTAAAAATACCCATTTTTTTTTCCTTTTTTAATTCAAGCTACGTTTTTGAAAGAAAACTTTTTTTTTATTGTTATTAATATTGAGAAATGCAATATTATGTCAAGTTAACTAAAATTAGTATAGGAAAAGAGTATTATTTCAGAAAAGGAGTTCAAATTGAATCTAAGTATATAAAGTAAGGTACATTTTTAATTTCAAACTGATAATTTTAATTTAAAGTGTTCTAAATAAGCACTTTATTTGCTGGCAAGTAAACACCCATCAATCCAAATGTGCAGCTAAAAAATCTAAACAACTTTTTGATTTCTTTCACTTTGCATGTAGAATCTCGACAGAGAAGATTTCTATATGGTTAATGATATAGAACTCCTTGCCAGTACATTGCGGTCTGATATAGCTTTTCTTAGAACAAATTGGCGAATGCTTGGTCGCCCTACAATGTGCATGAGATATCATCGCGATTACCTGGGTATGTTTAATGTAGTATTATTGGTTTATTATTTTATGTTTATTAATTTTTGAAACACAAACTGTTACATGTGACATTTATATAATTTTGAAGTGCAATAATGTTTTTTCATATTTTCTTTAGAAAGAAGAAAAATTGCTATCTAGTTATATAGGGCATGTGTTAGGAGCTTCAGTTCAAAATAATCCAGAAGCATTTTAGAAAATTAGTCAAAACTTGCAATATTCTACTCTAAATTGTAAAATAAATTGATAGTGGAATTACATCAATGAATGTGCATATTTGATGTCTTTCAAAATTGTAGTGGAATGTAATTTTTCCCCCGTTACACCCATAAAAATAATTTTTACGCAAAGTTAACTTATTAATATTTGTCTGAAAATATAATTGGTTTCTTGCAATAACATTATAAGACAAATACTACCAGATTAAGTAATAATGACTAAAAATTGCTCATCATCACTAGTTTTTCTAAATGGATCTGGAATTTTTTTCTAAGTAGATTGAAATGAAGTCCTACGTATTTTTGACTTTGCTTCTTTGTGTGGGCGTATTAATGTTTCTTTTTACCAGTAATCTCAAAAATTAAAATTTCTATGACTCATTTATCAATTTAACTTTCAATGACTCATTTGCATGTTATCCTTTTTTTGTGTGTGTTTTGTCCTGTTTGCATATGTAGTTGTATTATAACAAAAAGTTTTATAGATTGTATAAAACTATTTGAATTTGAAAGTGCATGTAATTTTAAGGAATTTAAATTTGATTGTCAATTAAAAAAGTACTTTTAATTATGTAGATATTTCTTTTGCAGAAAATGAAAAAGTTCCCCTTGCAATGATATCTACAATAAAGAAATTAAAAAGTGGATATATTAATGGAACAAGGTAAAAATAATTAGTATTTGTGTGATCAGTATTTAGCATTTTCATTTTCAACATTTAGCCTTTTCATTATTCATGTATTTAGAAAATAACTTGATTATTTATTATTTTAGAGTTGCTCTTGGTACGTTGGAAGACTTTCAAAGCACATCTTGTGTCACAAGTCTTAGTTTCTTACATAATCAGGAAGAAGGAGATCCTGAGAGTAAGTATTGCTGCATTAGATAGTAATCTTAATTACCTAACTGTTGTAGTACGTTTTTTTTACAAAAGCATTGTTTTCCTTAAAAATTGTTTTAGTATTTAGTATTTTTATTATCTATTAGATAAACTTTCAAATTCAAATTAAATTTTAGCCACAAAACATTGTCTTTTTACCTCAAAATAATTTTAAATGGACTTGTATTATATAAAATCTTAAACAATATAACTTCTAATAAATGTAATTAATTTAATGTGTTATGAATTTTATGAGGGGGCTCTCTCTCTCTCTCTCTCTCTCTCTCTCTATATATATATATATATATGTATATATATATATATATATATATATATATATATATATATATATATATATATATATATATATATATATATATATATATATATATATATATATATATATATATATATATATATATATATAGTTTTAATGTAATTTCAATTAAAGGAAAACCTTATTATTTAATATGCATCATTGTGACTTTTAGGTTTAAAGACTTTATTAATCTTTGTATTTGTTGTTTCAAATTTTTAGTTTTTTAATTACATTGAATTAGCTTAGAAACATTTACAACACTTATTTCTTGTGCGCAATGTGTGTGTGTGCTTTTTTTTCTTCTTTTAATAGCACTATTCAAATTTATTAAAATAAGCCATTTGATTTCTACATTGCAGGTTTGAATTCTAGTGTACGAGATTACTTGGAAAAAGAATTAAACAAATGTTTTCTTAGACCAGTGTTGCCATATGGTCCTATGTCTGTAAAGAGAAAGAAAAGTTCAATGCGATCCAGACGATCAGGTGTGAGTGGAATAATAAAGCGCACAAGATCTATCCAGGTTGATAAATATGACCCAGGTATAACATTCAGCATTTCTTATTTCATTACTACTTATTTCTTTTTTCTTTGAAAAAATATCAACAATAAAATTCTGAAAACATTCATGTACAAGTCCTTTAATTTATTTTTTGTTTCAAATGGATAATATTTAACTTGAGCTGTATTTTTTCGAAAGGAATTTAAATATATATACAGGGTCTTCTAAAAGTCCTTGATTCATTTCAATAAGTAATCGATGTATGAAAGTGCAGTTTGCTCTAAAATGCTTCACACGCTGAAAAGTTTTCTTTAGAGATAGTTAGAATAGTTTGAAATGCTGCATATAGATCGCGCCGAATCTTAAAAAGCAAACAATGCATTGAAAACCCAAGACAGTGAGTTATGATTTTTTTTTCACTTGCGAATATCGAGCATTTCTTTCATATAAACTGCTACCATATTTTCATGTGTGTACCCGTTGTAGCTCGAACCACATTGAAATGGTACTCTAATTCCATTCACCTATTTGCTAGCATTGATTGCAGAATAGATTGGATTTCCATACCTGCCAACATTGGCATTTTCAAATTAGTACAATTTTTACGGAACAAATATTTGCATTCCTATGACTCATGGAAAGTCAAATAGCGACAATATTTATGAATGTAATATAAAAATAATAGTAATTCTATTACAAATGCAAAAAATAAAATTGCATAATATTAAATTGCTCTCAAATATAACAATTTGTTACATTTTAGCACAAAATGGAAATTATAAAATAAAAAACTAACTTGGATTTAAAAATAAATCAAATTTAAACTTTACGGTGAAATCTCTGATGAGGTTTAAGATTTAGTCTACATTACACCTAAATAAAACATGCTTTATGACACAAAAACTCTAGTGAAACATACAATGAGTTGGTGGTATTCAAAGTGTTTAATCACACGCACAAATATCAATTATGTAGGCTTTCGAATTCTTATTATTACATTTGATGTTGTCACTGTGCTTTTTAGAATTGATATGAACTTCGACATCAGTAAATCCTCCATGAGAAATCTTAATATCAGGTGCATAGATAGGCAGAATGCAAAATTTGTTTCTTTGTTTGAATTTCTGAGGATTAGAAGTAAACAGCTTGGTTTGAAGTAAACTCCAAAAAAAACTTGATATTTTCTGGAATCTTACACCAGGATTGTTTAACTTGGATATTTTAAAATAAATAATTAAGACTAACAAAGAAGCTGAAAACCGAAAGTGCTTTAATCTCTAAAGTCCGAGAAAACGAAACAGTCGTTCGGTGAGTGCCGCCAAAACAATTGAAAACGGCGGCGTCGCGATTTAGTGCTTTTATTATATACGCGCAACATTATTGTACGGTCCAAACAGAAGGAAGAACCAAAATCTAAAGCATTTTTGGTTTTCAGATTCTTTGTTAATCTCTTAAGTCTGAGGCAAAGCAATAGTTGTTTGGTTTGCCAGGTCCTGTCGGCAACACAAATGAAAACAGTGCATCCCCGGCGCCGTGGTTTAGTACTATTATTTACGCGCAAGTCCAGTACTATTCTTTACTTTTTGAAGTCCAGTCCAAAAGAAGGTAAAATTAAAAAACTAAAGCACTTTCGGTTTTCTGCTTCTTTATTAACCTGTAAAGCCCGAAAAATCGAAGCAGTGGTTTGGTTTGCCAAATCTAGTCGGCAACAGAAAAGAAAACAATGCATACTCGCCAACGCGCTTTAGTGCTGAACATATGCGTAATCTTGGAGTGTGAATAAATATTTTGACTGACGCGGCAGCTTTGGAAAATCGTTTCGGTTTCGTTGGTGACTTGGGGGAGAAAAAAAAATGGTTTTAGGGAAAAAACGAAAAGTACCGTGAAATCCGTCCGATTTTTTTAGCTGTTCGTACACCCGTACAAAATAGTAAAAATCCGTACATTGTACGGATGATTCGTACAAGTTGACAGGTATGGATTTCATGCATGAGCTTCTTGTCTTCAGTAGTTCAATGTTTGTTGCAAAGGAAGCTCTGTCCTTGACATAGCCCCACCAGATGAAATCCAGAGGGGTTAAGTCAAAGGAATGAGGTGGCTATCACACTGGTCCTTGTCTGATCCATCGGCAGGAAACTCCTCACACAAATAGTCTTTTACAATTCAACCCCGATGTGAAGGTGCCCCTTCTGGCTGCAAAAAATGTTTGAATGAAAATGAAAATTTTGAGTGACAGTAAAATTTTCCATCATATCCAAGTAAACCTCTTTGGTAACTGTAGATTCAATGAAAAAGAATGGCCGAATTACATGATTCGACATTAGATTAGATTATAAAAGAGAAGGATGAAACAATGAGTATTTAGATTCGTGGCCGATTGTACCTCTTTAGTACCATACTAAGTGGAAAACTGCTTATGGCATGCTATACAGGGTAGCAGCCTTACAGAAAGCCAAACAGTCTGAAAGGGCACATTGCAAAAGTCATTAGACTTGATGTCAATAACCCCACAGGTTTTAAGCCTAACACCCATGAATGATTGGCATTTGCCAAAAACATGCTCTACTGTTTCAACCAAGTTTTCCCAGCCTCTGCATAGGTTGTCCGTTCTCAACAACTTTCATTGTTTTAAGATAATGCATTATAAGTAGTTGGAATCGATATCTAATATCAACTAAACATAAGATTATGTTGAGGTTTAATGCATTGTTTGCTGTTTTAAAGGTACAGCGTCATCTATGTGCATAATTTAAAATTATTTTCTTATTTGACTATCAACAAAAATTTAAGCGTTAGAAACATTTTAGTGTAAGCCGTATTCGTGTATACCGATTACTTAATTTTTTATTTAAATTTAAAATGTGCATGTCCACTTGAAGGATACCCTGTATAACTATTACTTCAGAGCAATATTTAAAATTTTAATGAATTTTTTAAAAATTATAGCGTAAATTATAAAAACAAATTGGATTGTGACAATCATGGTCACTAAAATGTTTTTACCAAAATTTTATTACAATTGCATTACAGTTTAATATAATTTGTAGAGGCTGAAATATCCCTGTTAAAGTTGTTAACAAAACAAAAACCAACCAATTTTAAGCTTTTTTTTATATAAATTTTTTGCAAAGTTAGCAAGTTTGATGGCAAAGTTGACAAAATTCCTGTCCTTGAATATCCAATTTCTAAAGATATCTATAGTTGCAGCCCAGGTGTGAACTTTCCATAGAGTTACTATGGAATCAGTAACTTGGTCAATTTTTAAAGAACTTCTGGTTAAATTTTATGTAATCCTACTAATATTACTGAGTCTTTAAAAGTGATGTATGTATAAGACAAATATGTAGCATCCATAGTTTAGGTTTTTTAGTGAATTAAATGTTGACAGTATTTGTTGTTTTATCTGGAAATGCTGATCTCAGACAGGCATACAAATAAACAGAGCATATGTATAATTTTCTCTTCAAAGCAAGGTTGGAAAAAAAATGGGCTTTTAAAAAAAAAAACTTTTTTTTTAATCGTTTTTAATTACTTGGACACATATTTATAAATAAAGTTTAATAAAATTTGACATTAGCTAGAATAATTAATGTTCAAATACCTATTAGTGTACCTTCTGAAAATAATTTAAAATAAGTAAATGAACAATTGTTGCTAGTTATGTGGACATTCAAATCATAATTTTAATATTTTATTTAGCGATACTATTTTTTTAATTCAATGTATAAAGTTTAATACAGTGGTAATTGTTTGCTACATAATACATGGAATATTGCTAGATTTAGAAATAAGTAGTTAAAACACAAAATCTTTATTTTAAAAACAAATTTAAAATGCAGACTATAATTTAAGTTTAATAATTTTGAAATATTATAAAAGATTAATACATCTATTAGATTAATATAAAAACTTATTGTTCAATAGTCTCTGATTTCAAAATTTATTTAAATATAGAATAGAACTTAATCTATATATGTATTCGCATAACTTTTCGTTTACAAAAACATCACTCTACCATGTTATCAAGAATGTAGATATTTCATTTAGCAAATTATTTTCTTAAAAAAATAGGAAAAAAAAAACTAAGTTCTTATTTCTTTATTCTATTTAAAACTTTGAAAGAAAGAAAAAAAAAAAAAACGCAAGTTTTTGCTGTTTTTTCTAAACCCTGTCTGTTGCGCAACAATTATATAGCTCCTCCAAAAAGACAAAATTCTCTCAACATTCGTAATAGTTGTTTTTGCTGTAAGAATTAATTAAACTTCCTTCAATACATCAGCCTGAAACTTTTTTATATCATTTTCTCGCAATTGCCATCATTCTATAACTATTACATTTTCAATAAATTCCTTTTGTAAAAAATATCTTTGGAATGGAAAACTTTTGGTTAAAAGTAGAAGTTATTTGCAGCATCAAATAATTTGAAAAATCTAATTGTAAATAAATAAAAATACAATTTAAAATTGTTCTTCAACATTTGGTTTAAACTATGGTTCAAACCGTGGCTTAAACCATGCCAACTCTGTTACAAAGTGTAGTGTAGAAGCTAAAAAACAAATAAATTTTTTGAAAAAAGTAAAAGCTGAAACAAATGCATTAAAAGTTTTCATAACTCAAACATACATAATCAGGGATGACAGTTTTCCTCCTTTTTGGTTTTTATGTACCATTTTTATTCTCTTTGTCCCTGTTTTGAAGATCTGTATTTTTCTGATCTGAACCAGTTTTTCCTGCAAAAATTATACTGTTCCTCATGTCTAAACAAAAGATTTTCCCTATTAGCTCCCCTTTTCCTCACAGATTACTTCACTAACTTCTAATATTTGAAATGTAATTATTATATAGTATGAAAAATTTAATTGTATCTTTAAAATTAATGAATCATCCTTCCTGCATACTTTTTTTGTTGAATTTTTGTGTATTCCTTCCTCAAGCTTTTTTCATGAATTTTTGGATTTCCTCCTTTTTGCTCTCTGATCACTCTCATCCCTGCATAATGCTTACAAAATTCAAAAAGTACTCAGCATGTATTATATTGTTCTCCAGACTGTTAATAGTACTATTAAAATCAGCTTTTTTATATAAAGAAAATATATATAATTTTTTTTTTTATATTTCTCATCTAGTAAACAGGGTTCGTATGCCTCCTGAAATTCCTGAAAAACTCCTGAAATTTGCTTTTTTTTAATAAGGGCACTTATTATTCATGAAAATTGTGTTTCTACTCATGATATTTCTTTTTAACTCCTTAAAATTTATCATCAAAGGGTAAAAAGATTTCTAGAACCTTAAAATCTAGCGTTTTTTTTTTTTTTTTTTGCTAAATAAAACGTCTCTGAAATTCGAAATTCTTACCTTACTTCAAAGTCTACTGAGCATGCGCTTCGTCACTATAACCGTAAAGAAAAACCTTCCTAACAGTTCCAGAATGCACCAAAATTCTCGACAACCAGGCGCATAGAATGAAAATATATTATTAGACATGGTAATTTTTTTCCCTTTAACTTCTAAATTTACTGTACTTAACTCCTGATAAACTCCGTAGTAACTCCTGAATTTTACTATCATAAATTGAGTATGAACCGTGAGTCAAGTGTAATTTTATCAGTCTGGAATATTTTTTCTGTAATAGTGCAAATTCCTATGTCTTCCTGTTTCTCAGCCCAATCTTTGACAGATTTTTTTTTAAATATTTCGTTAGGGCATTCAGTTGAAGATTGTTCTCTGATTAAAAATCATATAATACTTTCAATCATATAAAATTATAATGAAATAGTAAACAAATAATGTAAACAAAATTTTGCTGTAAAATATCTGATATATTGTTATTTTTTTTTTAAAATAACAATAGCCATTTTTGTATCCTTTATGTACAAAATGTTTTTATTAGTAGTTAATTTATTACTTGTGACATTTTCAATGGAAATTTTGTGGTATAACATTTTATATATGGCAGTCACCATGTTATAAATATTTCTTTTTTTTATTGCTGTCTGGCAATAGCGAGTAAGTTTTTTAGTTTTTTACTTCCACAACATTTTCTTGTTTTACGACACAGGCACAAATTTTTACCACTTTTCTAAAATTGTCTCTAATGTTTGCTTCAAAATATTTTTCCTGCATAAAAAAATTTTCTATTCAGTTTTAAAATATACAAATACAAGTATCTTGTTTTGAGGTTGGTAAAAGCATGAATTTAATCTATTTTGCCAAGATTTCCATCCGACCGAACGGTATACTGGTTAGCGTGCTAGCCTCTAAACCGCGAGGTTGCGGGTTCGAGTCCTGTGTTAGGCATGGGTGTTTGTAAATGTATGTTGGCTTGTCTAATGACGAATGTTTCGGCGCATTATAGCCCTCGTGTTGCTGACGGCACCCGATAATCTGAAAACAACCAACCAAGATTTCCATTTTTAGAAAGTATTTTATTTGTTTTATAGAGGTACTTATCATTCTATATTCTTACATAAAAGTGGCAGCCTAATAATTTAGAATATCACTATTTGCTTGTATAATTTTTGTTTCTAATAATTTTCCAGTTTTAATTTTGAGTCGTCAACTAAACTTCATACATTGATTTGAATTTAATATCTACCTAATTTTAAATAGTAAAATGTAAGAATGAAATGAAATTTTTTAATACGAAATATATATTTTTTAAATGCATGACACACTGTTGAATATTTGAGGACTCTTTCCGAAACCACATGAAAGGTTTTTTTCTTTACAATTTCTAAATCCTGTCTACTCCACTTGATGCCTGCCTGCCTGCATTCTTAACCCTAACTGCTGTGTGAGACTCAGGAAAATGTTCACATATATAATGGATATCTGGAAATAAGATTCAATAATTCCTCTGATATGTCCAAATGAGATCAACAGTTAAACAGAGTCTTAATTGAGTTTGCTTATGAGACTTTTCCATTTTACTTGGCCTCTGGTATAATACATTATTTATTATATCTTATTCAGGGTTCCCACGGTCATTGAAAGTCATTAAAAGTGCTTAATATTTTTTAACTTGTTTTCAAGGCCTTGAAAGTGTTTGAAAATGCTTAGAGGTGCTTAAAAGTCCTTGAAAATGCTTAGAAGTCCTTAAAAGTCCTTAATTTTTACAGATACTGGCCAACTGCAAAATTTATAAAAATACAACTCGGACTTGCTATCCCCGTGTGACCTCCACTTTCTGCACCGTATCAGAATTTTCCGACAAATTTGTATTACGCATCCACCAACTTGTAACTTTTTTGGTAGAATATACTTTTATTAAAAATTTAAATATAGACATGATGTCTAAAAACGAATTTTCATAGGTCCTTAAAAACATTAATTAGGTCATTAAAAGTCATTGATTTTCATTCTGTGATTCGAGTGGGAACCCTGTTATTTGTTAGTTCTCTAAAACTCCTTTTTTGTTAGAACTCGGCTTTGTATCTTTGGGTAAATATTGTACATATATTACTGTCTTATAGTTGTTTGAAAGATAAAAGCCTGAAACTAAGTTGCAATCATAGAAAATTCTGAAAAATGGTAGGAATATGAGATTTATGAAATCTTTCAATTAGGGTTGGATGTGTCAAAGTAAATAAGTCAAATTTTGAAGGATTTGAAAAAAATTTCACATTAACAAATATATGTCTGAGCTTTTCCTCAAAAGAGTAAGTCAATGTTTTATTTTGTAGCCTCTTTTCCAAATAAAAAAATAATGTAAGTTTTATTTTATAAATAATTTTGAATCTTTTTAAGTGAGGCTTGTTTAAAAAATTGCTGTTAAAAGATGTTTGTTTTTTAAAAAAAGCCTCATTCTGATTTCAAAAAGCATTACTTGACAAAAGTTCTTCCATATTCTTCCACAGAAAGGTTCATATGAAAATTAGTGACAGTACCCTTCTCAATTACATCATATAGCTTTTCAGCTGCCTTTTGCATTATACTCATATTTATGAATAACTATTTTAGACCTTGTGCATCTTCGTGAGCGGTATGAAAAAATTCACAGCCCTCCACCGGTATCTCCAGGTCCTGAAGGCCTATCTGTGCATTCAGAGTCTCCCTATTCTTCTCCGACTGAATCTGGAGGGAGAACGCCATCACCTTTTGTGGAGCCAGAAGAAGATGATCATTGGAGCGCACAGACCCGCGTTCGTACTGTATCCGATCGGCAGTACGATAATGTCAATGATGAAGATTTGGTGGTGATGTTCAAGGAAACAGAGTCTTTAGAAGAACAAGGAGACATCCTGCATTATATTGTTGGAAACAGGTAAAGTGAGATTATGTCATTAAACCTAATATAATGCAGTTAACTTTACATATTTTTCTTATTTATTTGGTTATTTTATAATATAATTTAAATTATCTTTTTAAGGTCGTAGTCTGGTAACTTGCACGTTTTTTTATGTTTTTAACTGGAATTTTTTTTTATGGGAAAATAAAATTGAATGTTTTTTTTTTTTTTTAATATGTTATTATTGACATCTAATGGATAAAAAATTTTTTACTTAATTTTACAATGTTTTTTTATTATTATTATTAGTCAAAGTAGATGCCTAAAAAGGTGCGTGGCTGGCCACATTGATTTCGGCTCTTATAGATCCGATTATCCGATATAAAAAATCAAATTGACTATAAGACTATAGAATTATTATTCTCTTTGGAACTACGATTAATAAATTTTATCAGAAAATACCAAAGTGGTGGACTTTGAGAAATAAAAGTGATTTTTTTCATGCACAAATCGGGCTGTAAAAGGAAAAGTTAGGGATAGAAAAAAAAGATCCTAGTCCCGACGAGAACTACTGATGTTTAAAATAATGTGTAAAAATTTCAGAGCAATTGGTCAGCTAGAATTTTTTTTTTCATCCAAAGGCTGACCAAAAAAACTTTGTTTTGAGAAAAACGCATTTCAAGAACAGATTTTTAAAAAAATCTTATACCTACATTAATCGTCTATGCCTGGGGCATATAATATGCCTTCAATTTCTTCGTAGGCATCATTCTCAGCAACTTTTTCTGTCCTGCAACTCATTCTCATTAGAAGCCTTTGCTGTGCCATTTTCCTCCTTTGAGGTCATGGAGTTGTACAATTTAGCGTAAGCGACAGCCTGCAAGCCAATTGTGTTGATTCTAGGATATTCAAAATAGGTAAGAACTCTTCAAATGTAACAATACTCCAAAATGAATATATATAAGAGTCCTACCACTTGCAGCTGTCAGGCGACCTTCAGCGTGCGATGAGACGCTCTCAAATATTCATGATAACTTCATTAATATTTCGAATTTCGGTTTAAAATTGTTACATTGTACTCTCAATATATTTTACTTTTGAAATAAGTAAGTAAAAAAATAGATTTTTCCAACCCAAGTTACCAGACTACTACCTGAACTTGTGTACAAATCCCGAAATAACCATTCACAAACTTGTGAAAACTCTAGAGGAACCTGTTGTACTTTTGATCTATTTTGACTTTTTAAATGTTTTATGGTTTGTTTCAAAAGTTCCATTATTGCAGCATGTGAATCTAACAAGTTTATCCAGTTACAATACAAATTTTTTCATTCTCAAATTTTAAATTTAGGGTTCCATATTTGACACTTAAAAAATTTATCATCTCATGGCCTTTGACCATTTAAGTGATATTAATGTAAAATTTAATAAAATATGTTTAATGAATTGTTATTATACAAAACTATATATTTAAGCTATATATTATTATGTATTTAGTTTACTGATATTTTCAGAGGTGTAAACTGGGACACAGGTTTAGGAGGAGATCATGAAGTTATTACTATTAAAGATTTGTTAAAAGATCTGTATGAAAAGGTAATGGCCCTTTGTATGTTTTTTAGTTTTAATTTCAGTACAATATTTCATATTTTGTTTTCAAACGTTCTACTTTATTTTTTAGGCTTGTCATGAGAAGAAATGGGCTCTAGTTAGGCATATTGCTGGTATGCTAGGGAAGAAAGTTGAAGATCTTGCAAAAGTAAGTTTTGTTTTTTCCCTCAAGTTTTGTAACCCCATAAATAAACTACAAATTGAAAATTAAATATATTTTGATCTGTTTAGGCTGTTACAGATTTACTTGTTAGACAAAAGCAAGTTACTATTGGAATGCCATCCATTTGTGAAGAAACAATTACAAGGTGAATTTCAAATGTCATTACAAGTGTAAATTCCATACCTAACATTTTTCAGATATTAGATTTATTTATACTTTATATATAGTGTTTATTTAGTTTTTAATAAAGTGTGCATAAAACTATATAAATATATATTAAGTTTAAATCGGTACTATAATTATTCCTATATTAAAATTGTCTAAAAAAATAGCTTAAGGAGTATGTTATGTAAATTTTTCAAGTTGTAGTGCTTCAGAATCATTTTATTGTAGGATAGATTTCTTTTTTGAGTACTTTTTTTTTAATTTAGGATTTTTTTTATTGCAGACCAATACCATCTAAAGATTTGATTGCAATAATTAATAATGCACATGGTAGCGATCAAAGTACTGCTATGCTAACACAGGTAACTTTATAAATTTGCATAATAAATTACTCTGTACTCTCTCTGTTAATTTAATAAAGTGCAATATGTCATCACATTATTTGTGGGCACTAAAACCCATGTAGCTAATTTTCATATACAAAATTACCCTTTAAATGTTACAATAATAGTAGCATATTTATTATATTGTATTTAAACTTAGAATTTTGTTTAAGAATTTCTTAGTTATTTACAGAATATTTTATTTTAAGGGAAAAAAAATATTAGTTTGATAACATTTGTTTAACCATGCATAAATTGTTATATTTTAAATTCTTATCTTTTAGGGGATGTAGTGAGTTTTCTAAAAAATTTAGGTAGGAATTTTAGGGATAATTCTAAATGTTTTAGGAACATTTTAGGGATAATTCCAAAAAATGTAGGGATATTTCTTTAAAAGTTGTCAGAAGCTCCTAACACAAACAAATTATTTCCAAAGCTTGTATCAATATCAGCAAAAAATTGTCAGTTTAAAAAAAAAAATAACATCTAACTTTTTAGCAAAATGTTAACTTAATTTGTCACTAATTAAAATTTTAATAATAAAAAAAAAAAAATTCAGAAAATATATCTCCTCTGGTGGTATATCAGGATTTTTCCTCAAGTTTTGCGGGAAAATTGGGAATTTGGTTTATAATTTTTTTTCGGGGATTAGCAAACATTTAAGTACAATTTTATAAAGAAACAAAAATTTTAGGAATATTAGTTATTTTAACTTTTTTACTCTAAGATTGATTGACTTGATTGGTAAAATTGATTATTGTGACTTGCATGATCTTCGATGCTTTTAAATTTTGCAGTTTCTTTTCTTATTTCTTTTAAACAGGAGCTTTTAGTTTACCTAGCAATGTTTATCAGAACTGAGCCCCAGCTATTTTCGGAAATGCTTCGTTTGAGAGTTGGTCTTATAATTCAAGTAATGGCTTCTGAATTAGCTCGCTCACTTAAATGCTCAGGTGAGTCTCAAATAAAATAATTCTATTTTTGCATTTGAAATTTCAAAAAATACAATTAAATATAATACAATTATTTATTGTTATTGCTTTTTATTATTATTAATTTCAGAATTTTTTTTTCAATCACCAATTAAAAGTCTTCTAAGAAATTAAAAAAAATATGTCTATAACTACATTCATTTAAAATTTAGCTGATATATATTGAAATTTTAGTGATTCATAAAGATATTTATTGCAAGTAGTCAAAATTAAAATGATTATTACATAAAGTTGTATGGAATTGTGGTATTTGAGCTATGTATTACAAACAATTTGCGTTAATACAGAGTGACCACAGAACCGGGAAAATCTGGAAATCAGGAAAATGTCAGGGAACTTTCTGATTCTGGAAAAAATCAGGGAAATGTCAGGAAACTTTCTGATTCTGGAAAAAATCAGGGAAATGTCAGGGAACTTTCTGATTCTGGAAAAAATCAGGGAACTTTTTAAAATTTCATGAAAATTAGGGAAATTTTGTATTGTTTAAGGCACGTTCATCCATATTTTGGCACTATTGACATGGAGATTTGTAGTGGTAAGCCATTAGAAGTTTAATGTTACGGAATAATTTAAATTTTTCATTACCAGCAAAACTATTTTTTCAAAAATTGCATTTTATCTCTTTAGCATACATGTTCTATTTGATCAGGGTGTCTAGACAAATGGAAAACCTAAGAAAATTGGGAAAATTTGAAAAAAAGTTTGCAATAAAATCAAGGAATTTTTTAGAGACCTGTCAGGGAAATCAGGGAACTTTTTTTCCTGAATTTTGTGGCCACACTATAATAATTTTTCTGTGATTTATGAAAAAAAAGAAAAAGTTTTTTATAGTTCCATACATTCCAGCAATTCTGTTTTAGGTGATGAAGCCTCTGAACATTTGCTCAACTTAAGTCCCTTTGAAGTAAAAATGCTTTTACACCATATATTAAGTGGGAAAGAATTTGTTGTAAAAAGTGGTATGTGTTCTTGATGTACAATATATATTTTTTTTGTTTATCAAAATTTTACCTGTTTAAATTATATTAACAGTTTAATTTGTACTAATGCTGCATTATAGAATTGAGGCTTAGGCGTATATATGGTAATACTCTTTTGTTACTAACTATACAAATCACTTTTAAATTCAGATACTTTTGTGTTAGGTAATAGTAAATACTTTTTATATTTTATTTGTAGCTAGAAGTGGTGTTGTGTCAGTTGCCAATCCCAGCAAAGTTCAAAGCAAAGTTAGTAATTTTTTTTATGAAAGGTGTTCACTATTTTCACTTCAACGGGCATTTCTAAATAAGTGTTTTCACTAACTTTGAAGTTCTCTTTTAGAAAAGTGTTGTAGACATTATACTTGGAAAAGACAATCAATCGGATGATGGAAATTTTGAAAGTGATCGCCAAGGTCAGTGGTTACGAAGGCGAAGGTTGGATGGGGCTTTGAATCGGGTTCCTCGTGGATTTTATCCAAGAGTCTGGTCTGTTTTAGAACGGGTATGTTAGATCGTGCATCTTGTATATGACTTAAATGTATGAATAATTTTTTTTTTTTTATATGTGTGCATTTAAAATTATACATTCTTTACCATTATTTTTAATGAATTTTAGTGTCAAGGTCTTTCAGTGGAGGGAAAGTTGCTTAATCAACAACTTACCAGAGAGGTAACATAAAATACATATTTCAATTAATAATTTTTTATGCCTAATGAGATACAATTTAAAATCGATTGGTTTGGATTCAAAATTGAATAAGACGATTTGGTAGCCAGAAAAAGATAATTGTATATTATTCTGATTTCAAAAATACTTTTTTTTATCTGCAGTCATCTCTTATCTTAGAAACATCAGCATCAGAGAAAATCGTCTAAAACATCTTGCTAATACAAAGCAAAAATGTATACGAAGTGAAAATATAAATTATGATTTGTATTATTTTTATCTAGGTATTAAAATATAAACTCTCACGTTTTCGCATAATGTGTCAAGATCAAGGCAATTTTAAATTATTGATAAATATTAAATGAGTGATAACAGACATAGTACAGCTCCCAAGCAATAAAAGCTGAACTACACACAAAAGCAATAAAAATCAGTAATTTAAATTTTTTTTAGAAATCAACTTTTAACAATTGTAATTTGTTGAAAAACAGGCAATTCTAATTAAACCTAGTTTTCCAATTTTTAACTTACATTCAAAGTACTGAAATTCGAATAAAAGCTGTGTCTACTGAACTATACCTCTGGTACAGTTCCCATGCAAAAAAAAAAAAAAAAAAAAGCTGAACTTCACACAAAAGCTGTTAATCATCATCACCAATGTGGAACATTTAGTTTATAAAGTTAACCAAATATTTCTAAATGAAGTGCTTTATTTTTAAATAGATGACACCTGGAGAGCTGAAATTTGCACTTGAAGTAGAAACAGTGCTGAATAGTATACCACAGCCAGAATATCGTCAGTTGATGGTAGAAGCTTTAATGATCCTTACATTGCTGGTTGAACATGATGCTGTAAAAACTCTGGGTGGCATCATCAATGTGGAACATTTAGTTCATAAAGCTAACCAAATATTTCTAGATGATCAAGTAAGACAAACTACTTAATTTTTACAATATTATTTTATTCAAGATGAAAGAAGTTTTTATAATTTTTTTGCTTTTTGAAAATTACAAAATGATATTTTTATCTATATATATATTAAACATTTAATTAAAAATTTATTTATCTAAAGAATTAAAAAATTTTAGTGAAATATTTTGTCCGCAAATAAAAATTGTTTTACAATATTCCCAAATTATTTGAGGTCTATAACTTTAGGGGGAAAAAAAAATGTTTGAGATTTTACATTGAGACTACCTCAAAGTGTTCAATCCTTTTTAATTCCATAAGCAGTTTTTAAATTTACCTACCAGTTAATAAATCAATGTTACAACATTAAAAAATAATCAACATTATTTTAAGAGGATTACGTTTTTCTCTCATGAATTACTCAAAGTTATAAGGTATTATAACAGCACTCTTCACCTATTTTAAAAACTTTTCTAAGTGTCAAGTGAAGTAGAAGTAATGAAATTTTTTTTGTCATAGATAATTTTATAAACTTCATTATTAAGATAAATAACATTTATTTGCCATTTAAAATTTTAATAGACACCAAAACTAGTGTAAGAAAATGAAAAACTGCTACTGGAACCATTAACATTTTGCCCTACGTAACATTAAAGACCCTAAAATCAAGCTTTTCTAAACATTTCTACATGGGTGTTCATTTTAAATTAATGGATTGTTGATAAAAAGTATTAATATAAGTTATTGAATTATATCAATTAATTAAAGTACCTATATGGACGAATAAACTCTTTGAAAGACATAGTTGATTTAGAATTTTAACCAATTTACAAATTACTATTAAGTGCAAATTCTTGGAAAAAAGTTTTTCATAAATATTTTTAGAAGCGAGACAACGGGGATGCCACTATCTGCTGTGCGGCAACAAACATCAACGAACACCCCTGTGGTGGAGCAGCTGGAATATGCCAACATTTCTACGACAGTGCTCCTAGTGGTTGCTACGGTACAATGACTTACCTAATTCGATCTGTTGCCACAACAATGGATTGTCTTCCTAAACAGGAATTAGACTGCACAATTAGCTAAATAATCCTTTAAAATCATGTATCACTTTCAGTTTCCTTCTAAATAATAGATTTTGCTTATTTATTTCAAATTATGTTAATTACCCATTGTATATAGGTGAAGTTTGAATTTGGCATATGAAATGTGTTCCAATAAAAATTAGGCATTCATTATATTTGCTGATGTATACAATAATTGTTTAATGGGAAAGAAGCTACAAGTTGTTTAGATGCTTTTCATGTTCAAGCATTCAGAAAAGTAAAACATTTAACAACATTGAAATTTATCTTTTAATAATTTTTAAAGAGGTTTGTTATCAAAGTACCATTATTTTGTTTCTTATATTTATGATAAATAGAAGCCAACAATCATTCCAACCATAATAAAACAGATTGTTAAAATTCACATAGGAGTTGTCTGAATAGAAATAATTCTCTTAACAAATTTCATTCGCCAACGCTTTTATAATAATGCAAACCTTTAAAAATTAAATTACCCAAGAATGAATATTTAATTTAAAAAAAAAAGTAAAGTTATTGATAGAAAGTCTGATTTCTAACCCTTGAAGATCTTTTTATTGCTTTTGACTCACACCAACCTTAATAACAAAATCTTATCTAATTGAACCATGATATATTTTTAAAATTTAACATATTAGTATTCAAGAAAAAAATTTAACACTTAAGAAATTGCTCTAGGGCCATTACCAATATGCTAAATAAACTTTTAATCATGTAAAGACAAAATGTACCATAAATGTACTCAGTTTTGACTTACTCCATGAATAACTATTAAAAAAATGTTAATTAACTTGTGTGAATTGATACTACCCACCTTCAACTTAATTCTATCTAAAATACAAATTATGTTGAAGGTTGAGAATAGTTTCCATTTAATTGAACAAATATTTAAGATTTTGTTGTATTGTGTGAAAAACTTTGAGGGCCTAAAAAGTTGTGGTTTTCAGTAAAGTATTGATGCGACTTTTTCCCTTCTCTTAAGTTTCTATATTGAAATAGTTCTAACCTTGTAAGAATTATTTGCGCTTCGAAATTGTCTCCTAATATGCACCTCCTTATCTTATTCAAAGAGATTATCATTCCTTCCATGCCTTATACTTCTCTAAAATGTGTTACTAATAACACAATTTCAATTTATAAAATACCAATTTATATTGCCTTCAAATTTTGTAAGTCTTTTTTACTATAAATTTTACAATTAAAGTAAATTAGTACTTATCAAGACTTTAGACATAATTTTTATTTTACCTTTTACTTCAAAAACTCAATAAAATATTTTGTGTATTTCATGTCTTAAGTACTGTATTTTTTTTTTTAAACAATACTACAACCCAAAAATTGTACTAGAAGAAAGACCGATTATCATTTTTGAAGAAAAGAGGCATAATTTCATTAAGTGTGGATAGTTTATAAATGAATTTTAATTTCAAATCAGGAAGATGTCTATTGATAATCCAATACAAAATATACTATAAATTTTATACTTTAAAGTAATCTTGAATACTGTACATATACTATTTCAAAAAATACATTAGAAGTTATTTTCTCTCTCACTAATTTATGCTTTTTAGCTTTTGTAATATTCCATATTTAATTCATTTGTAAATTTCATAAAATTGTAGAATTTATTATTGTCTTTGCCTAAAATAAAGTTAAGTGTAATTCATCAGTATTAAAATATGTATATCAAACCAGTGCAATCTATATAATAAAGAATACACCAACTATTGGATTTTACATTGATATGTATTATTTACATAACAAATAAGGAACAAAATAGCATAAGAAATGTAAAAAAAATCAAATCACATAACAGATGTCTTCTGACAAATTGGACATACAAAATTTATCTCTCCCACAGCATATCTTTCAGCCCAAGATACAATATCATGAATAAACAAATGCAGTTTTTCTTGAACACATTTACAGGGTGACTTCTGTGCAACATCATATAATGCTCTCAGTATCTTTGGAATGACATCAAAAGGATTAGGATAGCAGAACTTCTAAAGTGAAATAATTAAAGATAATTTATTATTTGCATTCGCTAATCCTCAATTTTAATGAACTATGTTGACTTAACAAAAAGATTAGTAATTTAACATAAACTTTGAAAATAAATTACATTTTATGATTGATGTTTGTAACAGACTTATCTTTTTAATGCACACTACACATAAAAAAAAATCTGTTCCAACAGGGTAACTACAGAATTTGAGAAATAAAATTCCCTGATTTCCAGAAGATTTTTTCGAAAATTCCCCAAAAAACCAAATAATGAATTTTAAAAAACAAAAATTTAATAAGTAAATTTAATTCTAAATAGTCACAGAGTATAATTGGGCCATAATAAATTTTCGGTAAAAATCAAAACAAACATCTTTAGAGCTAGAGCATGAACAAGAATGGAAAACATAATTAAAAAATACAAAATTCACCAACTACAGCCATACTTGCTAACTTCAAGGTAAAGCAAAACCAGTACAATACTTTTCTTTTTAATTTCAAAAATAACACAAATAAAACATGTTATTTTCTTATATATATGTCACATTTAGTTTCATGTTCATAGCATAATAGCCGCAATGCTAAGTGTTATAGGATCATCAGAAATAATTGTTCCAGGCATAATAATGATCCCAGATAATAAAGAAAAAAGAAAAGGCAGACCATCAACTGGTGGTTGTGGGCAAGATATTGATGGTTTGTGGCTTAGTTGCCGAGAGTAAAAAAAGTTCGGAATCGTCATTCTCCCAAATCGACCAAGTAGCCAGATATTGAGGGCTTTTTAGACAACTTAAAAAAGTACATGGGGAAAAAAAAAAACTATATTCAACGTAATGACATCACAGCATCTACTTCACGTGACGCAAGCTGAGGTAGATAACCGTTCGGGGCATGTAAGAAGGGAAACTCAAAAATTTCAAAATTTCCTGATTCAAGGGTAATTTTACAAAATTCCCCTATTTTTCCAGAAGAGTGAAATTCCCTGACATTTTCATGATTTCCAGGTTCTGTAGTCACCCTGTCCAAGTGGTGATAGAAAAAAGTAGCAAATGTGTCAAAGAGCAAAATCAGGGTGTCTACCAACTTTGTCAAATACAATTTCTTGACTTTTCTTGACCTCGGAAGAAAATTTCTTGACCTTTTCAAAAATTTTTGCAACCGTTTAAATAATCAATTTGTCAAAAAAAAATTACAAAGGCAAACCATAAAAACTTAATACTTTTAAAAAGACAACAATCAGAGATACAATACAACAAATTTGACCTATATTGAAGCCACAACTATGAATGTTCGTACAGTAGATTTTTCGTGCAGTTATATAAAAAAAATTGTCCCCCCCCCCCAAAAAAAACAAAAACGTTTTTCTTCTTCTCTCGGATAGAAATGTATGAAATATATTACCACTATAACAATGGTTGCTGCATTAATTTGCTGACAAAAACTCACTGAAATGCATAAAATTCTGTTTTAATCACACTAGAAAATTAGAGAAATCCACGTGAAAGAAAATAGCAAGAACAATAAAACATTATATCATAAAATTTAGTATTGTGAATGATAACACTAAGTAACACCAATTTCAGCATATTTTTTTTTTTTTTTTTTCATTTTAGCAATCTCAATATCTAATGACTGAACTTCCTCCTCCTATAGGAACATAGCAGTAAACAATTCACTTCCTTTACATGTGCTTCTGTCAGAAGTGTGACATATTACTCGGTTTAATGCCCATATAACTTGTTCATTAATGATTGTAAAAATAACTCATAGTAGATGAAAAATCAAAGTGTTTACAGTTGCTTCACATTGTTTGCTTGCTTCAGCAACAATAAAATTTTCTTGGGTTGGTAATAGGATGCTATTAGTTGCATTATTGGATGGAATTACATGTGATGACAAAGACTGAAAATTAAGCATTCTTTGCTTGCCTGTTAAAATTACACAGGCTAAGTCTTGATGTATTTTTGATGAGATTTCACCAACCCCATTTCACTATGACTGACATCAAATTTTGATTTGCAAAATATACAATATCCTTTATATTTGGCCAGTAACGCAGGCATTAACCACTTTGCTAGATCTATATCGGATTCCATCTAATTTTCTCGAAAAGTACATCAACAACCAACAATAGGTTTGAGGGCCAACAAGATTGTCCGTTTATATTTCCTGACAATATACCGTATATATACTCGCATGAAAGTCGAGAATGTGGGCTAAAATGTTCACTAAAATGTAGGGGGTCAACTTATATGCTAGGGAATGAATAAAAAAAAATAATGTCTTAAACAAAAGGGATAACAACTGACTTTCGGCGAAAGCACGGTAATCATGCCGCGATTTGAAGAAAACCGGAAGTCCGTTCGACTCCGCTGTGTCGTTGCTTTCAAATAATTATTTCTGAACTTAATTTAATACTTTAAAGCAAAAAGTAAATTAAATAAAATAATCTTTAATAGAATAAAATATTCCGAGATGAATTTTTAAATTTGCTTCGAGATTCAAAAGTGCGGGAAGTCCGTAAAATAATCGAAGGGACATTGCATCGTAGGTTCTTATTCCTCGTGAAATAAATTACTTTAAAAAATAAAAAACGCACAATTTATTACATAAGTAATTTTAGTACAGGAATTTATTGCGATAATAACGGCAACTCAATTAAAAATTACGACGTAGTGTTATAAAATAACACACAAAGTGCTGTTAGGCCTAGCGATCGGCAAAAGTTTCAGGGACATTTTTTCACCTATTATATATTTTTTTTCGTGATTCTTGCTGATTAATATTTAATAAATAAGTTAATAAAATGTTCTTGCCGATTCGCAGATTTTTATCGTAACTTTTCGTGTCGAAAATACAACTATAAAAAGTTACGAAACTCCTCCATTCACACTTCGCCTGTCGATCCTGTATAGCAAGTTCAAACTTGCATAACCGCAGAAGTGCTCCACACATTATAGTTCTACGAATATTTAAACTTCACAAACTATATTTAACATTCAAATTTAGACCACATTTAACAAAAATAAACTACGGAATCCCGAGTATTTATAAATTTAAAAAAAAAAAAAATTCTGCCGCTTACATGACGGGCTGATAAAGGCCGCTTTTAGTGAAAGGAATGGTTGCAATAAACTCTATACGTTCATAAAAATTTCGCGTCATTTTGGGGAAAAAATTGCCTTTTTCAGCAATTGTTTGTTGGCGAATTTTTTGTCGATTTTTCTGAGGGAATTATCGAATTTTTCAGTTTTGCAATCGGCGTGAAAATTTCGTGACCTCCGCTCTGATTTCTTGACTTTTTCGTGACTTTCTTGACCGTTTTTGGATTTCGCGACTTTTTCGTGACTTTCTTGACTTTCGTGACCGGTAGACACTCTGAAAATGCATTTAAGTAAAAAAGTTATGTTTTCATTACATTATCCTGCAAATTTTAAAATGCATTGTACACAAAGTTAATTTATACATTTTCTAAAATATTCATATTGTTCTGTTCTGATAAAAAAGATCACTAAAAATTACTGTTTAGTATATTTTATTGCAAATTAACTGCACATTTTAAATAAAATTCTACTTCTTTAACTATCATAGGGAATAAAAAAATTTCTAAAATAAAACCTTAAGACTTATTGAGCTATTTACAAAGGTAATTCAAGGCGATTTTTATAGAAGAAAATTCAATAAATTTTACCTCCAATTTTTTTTCAAGAATGCAGACAAGCTCCGATATTTCTTCAAGCTCATTTTGTAAATTTCTGGTAACACTTCCAGCAGGTGACATGTCAACATCTTCGCTAATCTTATTTGAGGAAGCATGACTTACTAAAGCATTTTCACCACTCTCTTTTGGTGAACAATAATTGTGTTCTTCACAAATATTTTCTACTTTTTCAAGCATTTCATTGGTATCTACAGCTGAAGTATGAGAATTACTATCTGGACCATCCATTTTTTCCACCTCCTTACCTTCTAAGCTCTGTATACCAAGAGTGGTAATTTTATCAACATCATTTAAGCAGATTTCGGAACTTGGACCAACAGATTCCTCGGGTTTTAAACTCGAGTCATTATTTTCTGAAACACACGAGTCCTCCTTTTCTTCAGAAGTTTTGCTTTTTAATGAGTCGGTAGTGGAATCAATTTTCTTTGTGCCAGTAGAATTTTTGGAATTTGCTTTCTTTTCTTTAGAAAACTTATCAAGTTCTTCAGTTGCTCTTGCTTGATAGAGAAATTTTACACGCTCTTTAAGATAAAAAAGCAAGGCAAACTCATCCTTACATATGTTCTGTGCAATAAATGATATTATGTTGTAAAACCCATCGATGTTTTCTAAACATTGCTTGTGAATATGTTCCTTTAAATCTTCATTTTCATCTTGAATATCATTCTTCATGCTCGGTTGAATAAGTGCTTCTGAAGCAATGATATTATTAGAAACAACATCTTCATTGACAGGAAGAATATTTTCATGTACACCATTATTAAGAACTACATGCTTATTGGGGGGCAAAATCAATTCTTCATGAAGGATACTATCATCAGAAACCACATTCTCATTGTTGGGTTGATCAAGTTTCCCAAGAATAAGTCCACTATTTGGCAAATCAAGTTCCGTGTTGGGTACTTTTGATTTTACAGGAACGATATCAGTGTTAGAAATTATGAGTTCATTTTGAGGTAAATTATCTCCCTCAGGAGCCTTATTCTTAGGATTATCAACTTCCTCTGGAATGATGCCATTATTATGAAATAAAAGTTCATTGTTAGGTGCAGCCTTTTCTTCACTAATGATATTTAAGAGTTCACTGTTAAATAATTCAACAACCTCAGGAACCATGGTATTGTTAGAAGTAGGTCTAGGCAAACCCTCTTCCTCTAAAATTGTATCACCATTAGAAACTGCAGATTCATTATTTGGTATAATGTTTTCTTCAGAAACCACATTTTCAGAAGTTACTGTCTTGTCAACAGTCACATCCATTTCTTGAGTAGCATCACCTTCTGAAACTAAACACTTGTTGTTTGACAGAACCACATCAAGAATAATATCATTGTTGGAAATTTTGTATTCATCACTAGGTAGATCATTTTTTTCAGAAGAAATATCACCATCAGACATTACAAGAGAATCCTCAATTTTTTCTTCATTCTTTGAAATATTGTTATCTATTTTACTAGTAATTTTCTCGACACTATTAGAGACATTGATGATTGATGCTGAATTTAAACTTCCATCAATTTGAGAGGAACATTGAACAACTACTACACTACTTATATTAGTTGCTACAATATCAGATGAATTTTCAACTTGAATTTCCCCAGAACTTAAATCTTCTTTGACATGGGTAGGAGTTTCATTCACAGGAATCGTATCTTGTTCAGTAAAAGAATTAGCCTTTTCTTCTGCTTCACGTATAGCCAAATTGATAAGTTCATTTATAACTACAGCTTCTTCAGTATTTTCAGAAAAACTGTTACTATTTTCATAGGTAACTGTATTTGTTTCTAAATATTGTTCTGTTTGCATGTTTATTAGTGTTGAAGATTTTTCTTTTACTGTAGGAGTTTTATAGCACTTTAACTTCAGATCTTTTTTTTCAATGCATCTTGTTAGCTCATTAATAACACTTGAAACAAAATAGGCTAACAAGTGTTCTTGTACTTTCTTAGTGTCCAATATTATAGCAATTCGATCAGTGATGAATCGTAAATTATTCTGTAAATCTTCAGACATTATAAACGTCTCAATTGGCTGTTTCATGTAGCAGGTTATTTTTTCACATAAGTTGTTATAAATAGCTTCAAAAATAACATTGTAGTTCAAAGCTTCTTCAAGTATAACACTTGTACAGTGCATTTGACTTGTATCTTTTTTCCAAGATAAACCTACCAATAAAAAAAAATTAATTCAAACCAAATATTTATGGTACTTTAGAATTTAAAGGTATCTTCAACACAACAAAATGTTAAGATTAGTAAAATGCAATCAAAAGCTTTTGCCATCAGACTGGCGAGTTTTAATTGTTTAGCAAACATTTTAACACTCACTTCTTAGTAAAATAAAACCCTATGCATTTGCATCATTAGCTTAAAAAAAATGTAATTCATGCATTTTCTGCTAGAGAATAAAGCGCATAAAAAGAACTACCAGTTACCATGAACAGGCTCGTAAGACAAATATGTTCGAGTTAAAAGCAGAGGTTGGTGTTGTCAAATTTTACTACTGTGCAGAAATGAAATTTTTGGTAATCGTAATAAATAAAAGAAATTCAAGTTTAAGTTATGATTAAATTAAATTACAAATTATTCTTGCCTTCCCAACGCTATTTTTTTAATTCTCAATCAAAAACATTTATCTATATTTCCAGAAAATATTTTTTAAAAACTTGAATATGAAGAATATGTGATAGCTACTGTTATACAAAATCATGTAATAGCTACATTCATATAAATATGCACTGAAGTGATTAACTTGTACACTATCATGTTATGTTGTAGACATCTATTTATGATAAATTTTAAAATTAAATGGCTTGTTTTTAAAATTTAGAAACAAAGATTCACTTATGAATACAAACAGGAACAGAGTATCAACAATATTTAAAATATACAAATAGAGTACAAGACAAACTATGAGTTTCTACGATAACACTTACACATAGGAAAGAAAAGGGAGCACATTATCTTAGATAAGTATGCAATATTATATGAAGCATCAAAAATCTTCAAGAAAACAATGGTACCAACATCAACATCTTGAAGTAAGCTCAAAATGATAAACTTAAAGATGTATATTGCAATGGTGACATGTGCCTGAAAAAAAAGAAGAAAAAAATAGCATGACTTAATTAAACTTTTCCCATTAAATAAAAATTCAGAAATCGATTATCAATATAACCTCTTAACATTTTATAAATAAAAAAAATCATAATTATAATGCATAAGAGATAGTTTAAGTAAACAGTTCCTCATGAAATTAGGTTATAAATGAAATTGAGATCTTGATAGAGATTTCAAGAGCAATAAAATTCACATTTTCATTAGCAGAGGGCACAATAAGATTTTATGTAAGTATAATATATTTCAATTAAAGGGGCTTTATGAAGTACGTCGAGTTATAGTATTTGAGGATACAACATAGGAGTAAGTTAGTAAAAGATTGTAAAAATAGAAAAGTGATTTTTAAGAAATACAAAATTCTATGTGAAAATATGTTTTGATTGATCTTTTCTGCATGATGCCCATATATTTTGCACTAGATTGAAATTGGGCAGCTGATTGAAACAGGAACTTAAAAGAATAGTTATGACATTCCAACAAAGTGATAATACTAAGAACAGTGAAGTAGTCTTTGCCAAAATTGTGCCTTTAATTTTTCACGCGAGTAAACTTTTCATCTCATTTCAACATGTCAAATGCATGTGTATAATTCACAAAAGGTATGCTATTTTTCAAAACATGCTTTTGAAAACATATTTAAACCACTAATGCCCACTAAACACATGCAAAGGGAATTTCTTATCTTACTAAAATGTTCTTTTAATCAATAAATTTACTTTTTTAAATGCAACTAAAGTAATAAGATAGAATTTGATTTGAAACACTTGTTCTTATCTTGAGGTATATACTGATGAATTATATGAAAATTACGCAAATTTTAAATTGAGCAATTGTTAATCAACAATAATCTGGATTTATTCTTAATTTAACTAAAGCAGTTTACTTTTAATAACTATTTCAAATCAATTACCTGTTGACTAACAATTATCATGTTGCTAAATAATTATTTGAATCAGTTTTTAAATCAGTTCAAATGTTGGAAGTAAACTTTTTTTTTTTTAAAGAAAAAAATTATATTAAACTACAAAGAATTAATTTAACAAGCTAATAAAATTCAAATAAAATTTCTACACTTTTTTGCAAAGCTTGCATACTAAAAAGAAAAAATAAACCAATTTTAATACTTATTTCACAAAACTGTAAACATTTCCCCCACAAACATTTCAAGAGAAATTTAATCGTAAAGCAATTCTCAAGAGACATTAACTAATTCTCCTAACATATTTGCTACCTTGACTGATTTCAATTAGCCACATCAAGCTCTTTTTTTTGTACTCTTTCTTATTAACAAAATAAGACCTTTCGTAGCAAAAATTCCATTTCAATTAAAATTTGTAAAGTGAAACAAAACCAGAGCACTGAAAACATGTTTTTGAAATTTACTTCAACAATACTAAGTCAAATTAACTTAGTTTATACATGTATCCAGAGTTCATCCTAGGCATTTTTCGAAGGGCGGCGAGCTCTGCCTGCCCTTTTTCTATAAAAATAGCGCCCTTCTTGCCCTTTTTCTATAAAAATAGCGCCCTTCCCGCCCTTTTTCAGAAAAAATTTCATCTTGAAAGAATTCGAAAAACTTTTGTTTTTTTCCCTCCCAACAGTGCGCAATATGTGGATCACCCCTACTGAAATCGGCTGTCGCGCAAACGCATTCATGTTCAAACGTGCAACGTATATATCAGGGACTGAAACCATTGAGTAGATGTCTATATAACGTGCTTCATTAGTAGGTGGATTGCAGGGCACCGTCTTACAATTTCCCAAGTGCACATTAGTAAAGTCCAATGGCCATTTTGTACGTGTTTTGATTAACAAGGAGACCTTACGGTCTCGGAAATTCAGATCGGGATGAAATTTGGCAGATTGATAGTATACCTTAAGGGTATCCACACAGTAAAGTAATAAAGCGCACTAGCCAGAAGATTCCGAGAAAATAGGCTTTAAAGTGTTACGCATAGCTTACATACTAGTAGAGATTTTTGATTTGCAACTCCCCGGTGGCTAAGTGGTCAGCGTGATGGGTTAGCGTACGGGCGATCCGGGTTCGATACCTCGTGAGGTAGTTTTTTTTTTTTTTTCAATTTATGAAGTGACTGTTACAGCTAATTAAAATTTGAATTACAGATAATACTTTATTTTTAAATACGTATTGTATTTTTAATAGAGAAAATAGAGATAAATTAAATAGATATAAATTAAAATTCTAATTACCACGGCAACAAAATTAGGGTAGGACTTAATTTATCTATGGATTTTGACATATAGTTTTTATTTGTCAATTATTTATTTATATACATACACCAGAATGACACTTATCATAAAAACATGGAAAACAAAAACTGTTTTGACATCTTGCGCAATTTATAAAGGAAGATTGTTTACAGGAACAACCTTTTTGTAAAAGATTCGTTGGAAAACATACTTCATTAACATTCATGAAAGTACATCTTTCGTCAGAAAACTTGGAAGCATACCAGGCATACCGGATCATTTTATTAAAAATTGATGACGGACTATTGATTGTATTTTTATGCAGTCTTCACGGGTATTTATTTCTCTATTATTTTCAACCAGATACGCGCAATTTTGCATACGCTTTAGTAGATTCTTTACCTGTCTATAAAAATAGATGTCGCAAAGTGCCGTAAGGTTTTTGAAAATTTCTGACAACCTGCTTGAGTACAATAGGACAACATTCTTACTCTTCCATATAGAAACTGGTTCTTCATGTTTTTTGGGAAAATCATTTACTTCTCTAAATCTTATAATATCTCAAAATTAATAATCACTTGTTTGTGAAAATAGTAAATAGAATTTTAATGTACCTTCATTAAAAATACATTACGTATTTAAAAATAAAATATTACCTTTAATTCAAATTTCAATTAGCTGTAACAGTCACTTTATAAATTGGAAAAAAAAAAAAAAAAAAAAAAACCTACCTCACGACGTATTGAACCCGGATCGCCCGTACGGGAACCCATCACGCTGACCACTTAGCCACCGGGGAGTTGCAAATCAAAAATCTCTACTAGTATGTAAGCTATGCGTAACACTTTAAAGCCTATTTTCTCGGAATCTTCTGGCTAGTGCGCTTTATTACTTTACAGTGTGGATACCCTTAAGGTATACTATCAATCTGCCAAATTTCATCCCGATCTGAATTTCCGAGACCGTAAGGTCTCCTTGTAAGTGTATTTCGATGGATTTTTACCATGCCTCCATCAAAATAGTGAAGAAAGGAATTTGAAAGACTTGAATAACTTAGTTAAAGGTTTCTAACTATCAAATGTTTACACTAAGAATTTAAAAAGAATATTTCTGTTTGAACACGCGTAATAGCGATGTCCTCCTGTTAAATGTAGGGGGTGTTTTTGGTAATTTACCTGTTACCAATTAATTTTTAAACATCCGTTTCATATTTAAAATTAAACATAACAGGAGTGCAACCAAAATACCAGATTATTTCCGATTTTTAAAAAAATAAAACTTCTATTATAGTTTACATAATAGCGTCATGCATGGCCAAAGAATCGCTGTTTTGACGCTAAATTTGATCCGATTTTGAAAATAAAAAAATGCAAAAATTTCAGGACATAGTCCAAATTCTTTAGTCGGAATACTCCTTGTGATATCCCACAATGAATAATGTTAAATTTGGAGAAACTTTATTCTCTATTTGACAATAGCAAAACTAAGAGATGAAGTTTAAGGTTGATTCATTTAAACTTTAGAAAATTTTGAAAGAGTGAAAAGTTCTTATCTTAACACATTTTCATTATACTAAAACATTCTTATCTTAATTTTACTGTATTATAAATTGATAATTTTATAAAAATTACTATTTGATGAAAATTTTACTGTGTATATTACACTTTAATTTTAATAATTTTCTCAGTCTCATTCCAGCAGAATTAGGGCTGAAGCATTTTATCAGTATTTTGATATCTTTTCAGTTTCTGATTCACAGATTTTTGCATTATAATTTTTTTTTCAGAATATTGAAAATTATTTATCGTGGTAGAAAAGTATAACAATATTGAAATTGTGGCAGAAAATGCGTATTTCTGCAATTTGCCATAAAAGTGCCCTAGTAAACAGGAAGTGCCCTTTTTTTGGAAAATAGCACCCTGCCCTTTTTCATTTCTAGGATGAACTCTGTGTATCTACCACCCAAATACTTCACTAAACGTAGAAAAGTTAATGGTTTGACATTTCTAAAAATAAGTTTTAATATTAAAATATAGAACTCAAAATATACAGGGTTTCTGCCAATCTTAAATGTCCCAAATCCCTGACTTTTCATGACTGAAACAAATGATTTTCCATGACTCAAGAAATCACATTAAAAACATTGAACCTGACTCAAGAATTTTATTATTTTACTAATGCAACATAGTAAATAAATTATTGTACATGATTGCAAAATGATTACTATAAGTTTTACATTGAGTAAAAAAATATTCGTTTCATGCAAGTAAACTAAGTATAGAAAAATAATACAGTAAAGGTGTTTAAAACAGAACGAGGTGTGTAACAGATCTATTAAGGGTAAATAAAACCGAAAAAAAAATCTGATGGAATCAATTTGAAATATTAAGGAATTTAGGCTTCTAATATATTCTGTTAACAAAAAACACAAGGCAAGAAGAAAAATATTCATGTTTGTAAATGATGCAGTTAGATTGAAGTTGAAGAATTTCTTTTTAACAATAAGGATGTGAGCTGCCGCGCTGCTAAGTTATAGAATAACTAAAAATCTAATATAAATAATACGTAAATAATTAGGGTTCTCATACATTCTGTTGACAAAAAACAAGTTTCAAAATAATCATGCTAGTAAAGGATTCAGTCAGATTGAAGTTATATGAACGGCAAGCGTAAGCGACTGTCGGTAGAACAATGGAGCGGCACCGCTTGCGTTAATGTGTACATTAATTACAACGGAAGTATGGGTCCGGCCGGCAATGATGAACATGAGCGTCAGGGTGAAACATTTTGCCGCTTCATCTTACCGCTACCCCCAAACATTAATTTTCGTTCACCGTCCAGAGTCTTTTCTGTTCCGTAGCCCTCGTCCGATAAAAATGGCAGAGAAGAACATAGATCTCCGTGGCTTTGATTTCAGAAGTTCAATACATTCCATATTTATGGAATGACAAATATAATGATTTTAAAAATATTGTTTTGATTTTACATTGATTCAAAAATGTTTTATTTGGACGTATAATTTGAGAATTTTGGTTTTAGATATATCATCTTGTAGATGATAATCACTTAAATGAAGCGCGTAGCTAGTTCAAATTTTACGCAATTCCTTTATTTTTCCAGAATAGTGAAATTCCCTGTTCTATCCAATAAATGCAGACGAATAGGTACTCACCTTATAATCAGTAACGAAGATACGTCGAAACCAGAAGAAACAGCGAAAAATAATTTTCCATTCTTTGATGTTTCAGGTGTTAAAAAAGCTAATCAATCTTTAATAATAAGTAAATATTTGAAGAAGGGATAAGAAAATATAAGTTAAATAATCAAAAATCGAATGTTTTGGTATCAACAATGTAAACCAGTAGCATACGGAGTTAAAAAAAAATTTAAACCAGTAGCATACGGAGTCAAACCAGAAGTAAAGATTATCAAATTAATTTCAGTTCTTACATTATGAATTTTTTTTCACTGAGACCTACTTGTGTGATGTCACAAGTTTGAAGTTCAGAAATTCTTTTCATTGGCCGGAGTTTTTAACTGTAACCGTTGTTTCTATCAATAAAGTAAATAAAAACGCAGATGAATCTATGAATCGTCGAAGTAAAAACGAATCGCGATCATGGCATTTATGACGTCATAGTCACATGATTTTGCGTAAGATTTTTAGGAATCACTGTTTTTCCATGACTTATAGGCTTTTTTGTGCAAAATCCATGACTTTCCATGACAAAATTTACTCAATGTCTAAATTCATGACTTTCCATATGCGCGGAAACCCTGAATATACCATATCAGCCAATACAGGCATTAAAAAAGAGTTTACTATAAAAGCAGTATAAGCAGGAATATAAAATTGCATACTTCTGCAGTTCCAAATGTATTCTTCTTTGAGGATAGAATATCCAAAGCATCAAGAAGGCTTGACAGAGTTGATTTGTCGGTATTTAGTAACTCCTCTGAAAAGAGATGCTGGTGGACATATGAAATGAAAGACTGCTTAGAGTCTATACAAGTGCTTCCTTTCCAGAATTGTATTTCACTCCCTTCCTCAAGATTGCAAAATAGTTCTTTCATAGCAATGCCTAAAAAAAAGTAATGAAAAACAATATGTAAAAGCAAAAATATGAAAATAATAAATACAAATGGGGAGTGGTGCTCGCAGTTATGAATCAAAAGCATTAAGCATACAAGCAAGAAAAAAATTGAAAAACTAACCATTAGACTTTTTAAGCAGTTTTATATGATGATGTAATGCTTCATGAACAGACATCAATGCATTATATACCTAAAAGAAATAACACAGAATTAATTTTCACAAAATTGATTTAACCAATGAAAACAAGAAAGCTAACTGCTTTATAATAATTAGTTTTCAAGACCTTAAGAGTTTGGCATATATAATAGTTTTGGGTGAAAAACTAATCCTGTAGCAGAATTTTTTTTTTTAACTTTGTGACAAGCTTTGTGTTAAATATCAAAATATTACTGCAAAATTTTCTAAGAATTCTTTAATCATTATTATATTTCCAGAAAGTTTGATAAATCACAGCAATATGTGTTTGAAAATTTTATTTAATATAGTTTATTTCTTATTACAAAAAAAAGTTTTAACTTTTTATTGAACAATAGTTATTTACTTACTATTTAAGTAAAGTAACATACTTATGAAAATATAAAAATACTATCAACACAAAAATTGAGTTTTCTAAATGAGTTATTTTGAAAGACAAAAATAGAGCAAATTAACAAATACAATTGAAAAAGAAAAGTATCATCCACTATATATGAAGTAAATTTAATGTTAAATTTTCTAACAACTTATTAAAATAATATATAGTATTATATCCCGTTAACATGAAATTGTTCATGTTAATCGAATTCAGTGTTAAACGAATAAATTAATGTTAAATTTTAAGTACAATGAACTGCTTTTACATCACATTAAACAGGATTTCATGTTAAGAGATTTCGCATTAACAGGGTTTGATTGTATGTATAAAATAATATAACATATTTATTTAATTTCTGATAAATTATAGGTTTCATGCTTTGATAACAAAAATGATTTGAAAAGCAATTCGGTAATATGAAAATCAAATCTACTGAAACTGGCAGCACACTTATAATGTACACCTTGCAGACTTTGCCTTCTGTTCCCACAAGGAAAAAAAAAAAAAGGGGGAGGGGGGGGGGAATTCAATTCACCAATTCAATTCATTGCAAACTCTTATTTTTTTGCTTTGGGGAGGTTAATAATTTGAAAATTAGATTTTCATTTAATTAATCGTATCTTTGTCAGAAATTTACCCATTCAATCTATTTTTAAACTAACAAAGATAAGAAAGACTTACCTGCATACAAGGTTCTTGCTTTACGAGTAATTTAAAGGCTGAATAGTTGAAGTTTGCAAGACATTTTTCCATGCATAAAAACCGATAATCTTCAGCTTCCCTATCAAGTTGGAATTTCTTACAAATATATGCAGCAACTCTTATATAATTAGGATCATTAGAGGATGCCATTGCTTTTGCAGCTGCCAATGGTTGATTCATGGACATAAAGCTAAGATAAAAAGAAAAACTATATGCAAGATGAACTTCATTAAATTTTAGGAGAAACTAATAATTAATTTTACTGTAGTTCAGAGTTTTAGCACACACAGTTAAAAAATTTTAGTAAGTTTACAACAAATTGATCATTAATCGTAAATGAGAACTATTGCATAACTTACGTTAAAAGTTAAAGTATTCCACACATATCCACTTTTTGATGGAAAGTGTACAACCATAAGCTAAAATTTAGCAATTTATGCAATGTAGTTTTCATTCCAAAAAGACGTAGAAGAGCCTTGGAAAAATATGATTCAGTAAATTGAAATGGGTAGGAATCGTGCTATTGATTTTTTCCTTTTTCAAGCACCCAAAAAGCACAGAAATTTGCAATTAAAGTGACCAAACCAAATGTGCACTAACTTTTAATAACAGAAATTCTTCAGAGACATTGAAATAAGGTGGATGAATGGACCAATAATTGTTGAATAATAACAGCTTTAAGCAAAGAATACAACTATTATAACAATAGCTTTTAGAGAGCAGTTTGAAACCATAGAATAATTTTCAGTTATTTCTTATTTATTTCCTCCAGACAGTGACCTGATGGACTGTTTGAAAAATATTGATACAATATGCTGTTCTACTTATTACACAAATTTAGCAACTCACATTGAAATAAAATTCAAAATGCTAAATCTTATGCAACTGTATACCATCTAATTTTTAATTTTGTTAATTTTTTTTTTACCAGTTCCTCGCAGTAATTTTACCCAATTACACTTTTTGTGATCATGTTGCTGAAAAATAAATTGTTCTTGTATTTAATATTTCTTGTTTTTAAATATTACAATCACATGATATTACATGATGATATTACAATCATAATTAAAACTTATAAAATTCAATTGATCTAATTTTGACAGTACAAACACTTAAAAAAAAAAAAAAAAAAAAAAAAAAAAGCTTACCCACCACTGCTTCTTCTCTTTCTGGATAAAAAAATCATATTTTGTGATGCAGAAGACTTAATATAATATTTTCCCAGTAAAAGTCTCATTAAATGTTTCGTTATTTTCATGTTTCCATAATTGAAATGTCAACTTACAAATGAATAGTTAGAATGAAAAAGTAAATTTTAAATAAAAAGAACACATATTAACTTAGCATTTCTTAGTAAAGAGAATAGGTAATTAAATAAGTAAGGTTAACTAACTTTTGATATGAGAGATTTGATGTTTAAAGTAATGCATTAAGGAATAAAAGTTTTACTTAACTAATTAATAGAAAAATATTCAGTAACTTCTAATAAATAATTGTTCAGAGATAATTAATGGGTATAATTTGCTGTTTGAAGAGGATTTTTTTTTTAGTATGCAAGAGTGTAATATTCTTTAGACTTGAAAATATTAAAAATCAACAAGGTAGAAATTTTAATAGAAATTATCTACTAGTCAAAAGCAACATAATTCCCAACAAAATATTTTCAAGGTTATTATCAAAAATTCTTAAGATTCAACAATGAATATGAAATGAGTAATTAAAATTTTTACCACTTTGTTTCTCCAAGAATATTACGCATACTAAAATATTTCTTACGAGCACGAATAAGCAGCTGGGGAATCAGTGGGTCTGACTCGGGAAGACGTGCTTTTGCTAGGGCCAGTGCGTCACTAAATAAAAATATTTACAAATCAAATTCATGTTTTAGTCAAGATATTTTCAATCTAAATAAATGAAAATCAACATGTCACTCATAATCATGCTAGTTATAATATTAAACACTGCAGGGGCACAGAGAGTTGAGCACAACATGCATTTTTAAGGAAATCTTTGTCAGGCCATGTGCTGCATAGTAATGTACAATCTTGTAAAAAATAAAAATTGTGTAAATTTTAAATAAATTACAGTAATTACTTAAAACAATGTAATTTTTTAAGTTTTATATCATATTTTACATTGTCAGTTACTGATTACTGTGTGGTACAGTGAAAAATACAGTCTAAACACAGAGTTCAACGTCAGCCACCGATGGCTGACGCGGCCTAAATGGAAAGTTCAGTGTCAGCCACCAATGGCTGACGTGGCACTCAACGTGGAATTTTTGGGATGTCTCTTTTGAAGCCGACAGAGGCTCCCAACACCGACTTCTTTTTCAAAGCTTGTTTTAATACTGGCAAAAACTGCCAATTTTCAGAAAAATTAACTTCATATAACTTTTCAACAAAATAACAGTTAAAACATTAAATTATTATAATATTTTAACAAACATACAAATTTAAGTAATTCCACTTTTTTTTTATCCGGAGAAAAATCTATGAATTTTTGGGATTGTTATTTTATCTAAAATATTATCGAAAAATTTAAATACAATTTTAGGGAGAAACAAAAATTTAAGGAATATTGGGAATTTTAGGGTAAAGGTGACCCCTGACACTGCTTACAAACATTCTTAAAAAGATCTATGAGAATTTTCAAAGAATAGCAAGAGTTCTATTTTCGCAGTTGAAAAGGTTATTGAAAAGTTTCTTGCATCAAAACCAAAAGTAATTTATCAAATAATAATTTAAAAAAAAGAAAGAAACAGCCGAATCAATTGGAAGCGACACAATTTGAATTTTTCTGACGTTTAAGGTCACCTTATACCTTTCAAATAGTGCAAACAGAGTTCATCCTAGAAATGAAAAAGGGCAGGGTGCTATTTTCTAAAAAAAGGGCACTTCCTGTTTACGAGGGCACTTTTATGGCAAATTGCAGAAATACGCGTTCTCTGCCACAATTTCAATATTGTTATACTTTTCTACCACAATAAATAATTTTCAATATTCTGAAGAAAAAAAAATTATAATGAAAAAATCCGTTAATCAAAAACTCGCTCAGAAACTTAAAAGATATCAAAATACTGATAAAATGCTTCAGTCCTAATTCTGCTGGAATGAGACTGAGAAAATTATTAAAATTAAAGGTAAAATTAGTAAAATTTTCATCAAATAGTAATTTTTATAAAATTATCAATTTATAATACTGTTGCACAAACTGTCTGTATATATTGTAAATAGTGACGTATTATTTCAAAATTCTATTGTAATTTATTTTTATCTTATTTTATTTATTAATTAATAGCGATTATACAAGTTAGAAAAAGGTGGCAACACCTAAAGTAATCGAGAAGTTTCGAGATATTTCTTTTCCGATGAATTGCCTGGAAATTTCGAGAATGTCTCACGCGCTTGTATATAAAAGACTGGAGAACGGGAAAGTTTTCAGTTCGACTTTGGACTTCGATGAAAGCTTATCGCTTTGTTTACCTATTGGAGTGAGTTTGTATAATCGCTGTATTCGAAGTTTTTTTTTTTGTTGCTAAAGCTTGTGTTGAAGCTTGTGAGTGATTACACTGTTGCCTGTGGATAAATATTTTTATACTGTAAAAACTGTGCCATCATTGCCTCAGTGGAAAAATTCATAACAGTGGTGTCAGAAGTGGGGTCTCGTAATTTTTGAATGCCGACAACTAGAGGAATGATGGAAGACCAAATGAAGCAGTTGATGGAAATGATTGCTGGAATAAAGGCCGGACAAGAATCAACCGCTGCTACAATCGCCGCTGGTCAAGCCCGTCAAGAAACGACAAATGCCGAACTCGCCGCTACAATCGCCGCTGGTCAAGCCCGTCAAGAAGCGACATCATCAGATATTAAAGCTTTGCAAAACGCAACGTCATCGGACATTAAAGCCTTAGCCGCCAAGTGTGAAACAACATCTGCAGCAGTGAATGAAATCAAAGAAGAAATGAAGATAGAGCTAGCCTCAATGGTGGAATCCACCATAATAGAAACTACTACAAGTGTTCTACAATCGGTAAAAGAAGAGGTTCTGAGTGACGTAAGAAAAGAAATCAGTGAGAGTTTCGAGGCTGTTAATGGGAAAGTTGACTGCTTGGGAGAAAAGGTTTCTACAGTGAAAGAAGATCTTGTGACTGTGAGGAATGAAATCGAAGAAAAGGTTTCCACCATGAAAGAAGAGCAGGAAAAGTTTCATGACGCTGTTGAAGAAAGGCTACGGAAAATTGAAACGGGGGAAGCTGTGACCTTTGCAACGCCTAATTGGGATAATGTTTCCACTCCCTTCATTGCGCCACGTTCCAACATCAAAGTGGCAACTTTTGATGGGAAGTCGTCTTGGTGCGTTTATCAAACGCAGTTTGAAATGATTGCTTCTGCAAATGGATAGGACGATACTTCGAAAGCATTCCATCTCGCGGCATCTCTTTGAGGTGAAGCTGCTGACATTTTACAGACGCTACCTGAAGAGAAGCGGGGAGAATTCGTGGCGCTGGCAAGTGCGTTGGAGTTAAGGTTTGGGGAGCAACATCTAAAGGATTACAACAGACTGCAACTGAAAGTGAAACAGCAAAAGGCCAATGAAACTCTTCAAGAATTGGCGTCAGATATAGAAAGACTGTCGCTCCTTGCTTTTCCCGACTGTCCCCCGGATGTGCGAGACGATCTTTCACTGCAGTATTTCATCGACGCTATTCAAGATCCCGATGTGCAGCAGGCGGTAAGGTTATATCAAAACAAAAACCTGAAGTCGGCCCTCGTGTTTGCCATGAGAGTGGAAGCCGCGCAGCTAGCTTCTGGAAAAGACCGACGATATGTGCGTGGTGCATTAGCCGAGGATTCTTCTGACTTTGTCACCAGTAAGCTTCGAGAACTGGAAAGCAAAATTGATAGAATGATGAGAAGCTATCCCGGAGCCAGGGATCGAAGGACCAGAGTCGTTTGCTGGCACTGCAAACGGGAAGGGCATCTACGACGAAACTGCCTTGATTTGAAAAAGAGAGGGGATAACACTACCACGGATTCTCCACAACTGAATCTAAGAAGATGTCATCTCGCAGGGCAGAAGCTGCAATGTAGAACAGGTGAAGCCCCGACCAGTCGTTTCCACGTTTCATCCCGACAAGGAGGAAACCAGGGTTTATTCGTGAAGGGGGAGATCAACGGAACTCCATGTCGTCTAATCGTCGATTCGGGAGCGAACGTAACGATTGTAAGGACGGACGTGGCTCGTCGCCTGAACAGCCGACTCCTCTACACAGCGCCCTCTGTTTCTCTACAAACTGTGTCTGGTGGTAATATCTCTGTTCATGGGAAATTGCAAGTGGACATTGCACTTGGATTTAACACCTACAAGCACACCGTTTATGTTGCCAAAATTGTAGATCCGTGCATTCTCGGACTAGACTTTTTGAAGAAAAATGGAATGACGCTGAATTTTGAGAAAAGCAAGCTGCAAACATGGAGAGGCGAAGTTCCTTTGCACGATCTAGACATGAAAGAGCTGTGCGTATATCGGATTGTAGCTCATGAAGACAATGTCATAGAGAATGCTGAAGAGTCCTCATCTATGAAAAGTACCTCTCCAGCCTCGGAAAGAGAACCGAAGAAATCGACGTTGATGAAACCCTCCCAGGAAGTGGTTCATGTGGAAATGGACAAAGTTAGTGAAGAGGGAATCGACATCCGTGCTCCTGTTACAAGCATCGAACGGAGGTCCTGGGATCTATCAGCTGGACCCGCGGATGATTCGGACGCAATCTCAAAATCATATAACCAGCAAGACGGGGATCAGAAACTTTCACCGCTTCTGTTGGCATACGGGAGTGCAACTCACGAGACCACCAGATTTTCTCCATCTCTAACAATGTTTGGAAGAGACCTTAGGCTCCCCAGCAACCTCCTCTTTGGACAACCACCGGACACTCCTTCCTTGCCTGTCCAGTATCTAGATGATCTGCAGGCACGTTTGGAAGCCGTACATCGGTTCGCCAGAGAGAGACAACATCAATATCCGGTACTATGCCAAGGCCATGGACCGTTCATTCCAGGAAGGTGACAAGGTGTGGTTAGGGAACCCTAAACGTCGGAAAGGACTCTCCCCTAAGCTCCAGACGAACTGGGAAGGGCCGTATGGGGTCCTTAAGAAGATCAACGACGTCGTGGTGAGAATTCAACGGACACCTTCCTGTAAACCTAGAGTTGTACTCTACAATAGGCTAGCACCATATTATGGTAGAAGTCATTGAATGGCTTAAGGACTTCACTGCCCGGGACGTGCAGTCTTTAAGAAGGGGGAAATGTTGCACAAACTGTCTGTATATATTGTAAATAGTGACGTATTATTTCAAAATTCTATTGTAATTTATTTTTATCTTATTTTATTTATTAATAGCGATTATACAAGTTAGAAAAAGGTGGCAACACCTAAAGTAATCGAGAAGTTTCGAGATATTTCTTTTCCGATGAATTGGCTGGAAATTTCGAGAATGTCTCACGCGCTTGTATATAAAAGACTGGAGAACGGGAAAGTTTTCAGTTTGACTTTGGACTTCGATGAAAGCTTATCGCTTTGTTTACCTATTGGAGTGAGCTTGTATAATCGCTGTATTCGAAGTTTTTTTTTGTTGCTAAAGCTTGTGAGCGATTACACTGTTGCCTGTGGATAAATTTTGTGAGTTTTCTGAAGAGAGAATAAATATTTTTATACTGTAAAAACTGTGCCATCATTGCCTCAGTGGAAAAATTCATAACAATACAGTAAAATTAAGGATTTCAGTAGGGGTGATCCACATATTGCGTACTGTTGGGACGGGGGAAAAACTAAAGTTTTTCGAATTCTTTCAGGATGAAATTTTTTCTGAAAAAGGGCAGGAAGGGCGCTATTTTTATAGAAAAAGGTCAAGGGCGCTATTTTTATAGAAAAAGAGAAGGGCGCTATTTTTATAGAAAAAGGGCAGGCACTGCGCGCTGTCCCTCGAAAAATGCCTAGGGTGAACTCTGGTGCAAATGTAAAAACTAAATTTCAAGATATTTATTGCACTAAAAAAGGAAATCATTCCTAATATCATTAAACATGAACTAAAATATCAAAATTAAAAAAATTATTCAAAACATTGTAACATTAGAAATAAAGCTTAGTGAAGTGAATTATAAGACATACATGGAGCATGATACAAGGAGTGAACAAGAATAACACAAACGAGAAAAAGTGATTTCATGCTCAAAGAATTTTGCTTTTTTAACTTTTGAAATTTTCCCGATTTATTGCAATTTTTCAAAAATGCATTGATACACGCCTAATATTTTCAGGAAGGATAACTTGTTTTTAAATTTTCCTAGTTGCTGGATATCTTAAATATCCAAGATATTGCAAAAACTCAAAACACATATTCAAATATAAAAATATATACATACATAATATTTCCCTTTTCTGTTAGAACATTTATGGCTTCATATATTTTCCCACAAGTCAGATAATAAAAACTTGCTTCAGTAAACCTACGTTGTTCAAAAAGTTGTTCAGCAAATTTTTCACACATTTTAAGCCAAAAGGAATGAGACACTGAAAATAGAAATTAAAAACAGAAAATTTGCATTATAAAATAATAGTAATAATATAAACCAACAAGTTGTTATGAAAAGTCTTATTAGTTTTCTCAAATAAATTTTTTTTATAATGGTATTTTTTGGTTGCAACATGTGTAGAAAGTAAAATAAAATGTTAGGATTGTTTTGACAGTAATTTTTATTGGAAAATTGTATACCTATAAACATAACCAATAAGTAACTTTTAGTTAATGAAAGCCAAATTTGAACTCCTGTTTTAGAAATACAACTTAACAAAAAATTGTATAAATTAAAAGTTTATTTTCATTTAAATTCTAAAAGTTATTTAATTATTACATAAAAAAAAAAAAAATCATACAAAAATACCACAAATGTAAACAACACACTGCCACTCAGATTATCGGAAACCACTGCCATAATTAAACTAAGTTATTTTTTTCCAGTTTTGGCAAACCTACAGTTCAATCTCTTTCAAATGAAACCTTAATTATAAAATTTGAAGCAACTTAATTTGTATAAAAAAAGATGTGGTATTCCATTAATTCAAATCCTTTAAATTACGGAATTGCAGCCAATGCAGATGTATTACCATCACATAGAACTGTGACAAAGTAAAACACCTCATTTTGTGTAAATATCACTGAAAGGTGCATTACAATGCATTTTAGTGTAAATAAATAACTTAATTCAGTTTAAAATAGTTATCCACAAAGAGAAGTATCACTATTACATTCAGTAGGGTTTGTTTTATTACATTTCTTTTTATTCTTAAACATTATGGTGACATTCTCCACTATTAACAATGGTTCTTTTAGGATGTTTTATAAGTGTTGGCACTATTTCCTTACAAACTGGTATAGGTTTATTCACTTAATGTAACTGGTACTAATTAATTCACTAAGGTATGCAAGTCTTGTATAATCAAATTCTACTTTAAACTGTTTGTGATAATTTGTAAGAGTAACACTTGGCCATTGGATTGGGAAATAATTGCTTTTTTAAGGTATATATCCCCCATTCCTGGCCTTTTAATTTGGTTATATCCCCCGTACCTTCCCGAGAAAAAAAGAGGGCTGTTTGAATTATCCGTTGGCGTTGTTGCACATGGGCGCTTCTGATTGATGGAGCCGGTTTGGTGAGGGATTTGAGAGCGTCTTCTGGATCTTTTCTTGCTTGGGTTTGCGGTGGTGAAGGTTGTGTTTTTCAGTGGCTGATTGCTGGAGTGACGTAGAGGAAATTGAGAAAAATGGCGAAATAGCAGCCATGTTGCACAAAGGCAACTTAAGAGGGATGCTGGAACTTTTACCTAGTTCACGAGGTACTGAGCAAGTGTGGAGTATGGATTATATCCACTGATGACCATCTTGGGATATAATTTAATGTGAGAATATATCAGTTCCTGGGACGCCTGAATGTGGCTACACGCCGACTCGTTAACGGATCCGAATCGGAACTGCCTAACTAAGCCGTGAAGTGATGCAGGCCCATCTTTGTCGACTTCCTTGTGCAATATCATAGTATTCCCGTTCTGGCTACTTGAAGGAAATGCGAATGTTTTTATTATCAGAGCTCCTCGGGGAAAAACAGATCCAGCCAGTTCCTTTTAAGTGTTGGTGCGTCAAGTTCTTTTTTTTGGGGATGATCCTGAAGTTCACTTATTATATCTCGCGCCTGCATTCGTATCAGCACAACCTACATATTCAATTGTTACATAAAATCTCCCAAGTATAGTTCCACAATATCTTTCTTTTACAGGGATCATCTAAATCGCTAGCTGCTCTTCAAGTTCACCGTTGCTGCCAGTCCACAATATCTTTCTTTTACCGGGACCTTCTAAATTGCTAGCTGTTCTTCAAGTTCACCGTTGCTATCAGTCCACTGTTCCTGCCAGCCCACAATATCTTTCTTTTACCGGGACCTTCTACTTCTCCAACTGTCCTTCCAGTCCACCGTTATGGACAGTTTGTGCATCCCACTTTTCCCTGTTACAACCATATCATTCGAATACTTTAAGAACTAGTTAAATCTTCTCTCCATGGCCTATTCCCAAACGCTTCTCATCCTAACGATACTAGACGTTTCCCCACCACCATCTGTAGACGGAACATGTCTACCCCAGGTTTTCCTTCATTTAAATTTAATTGATTGATTTTTGTTCATTTTTTTTTGTCGCTTCAAATCTTTTGGGAAGTTCTCATCTCACCTAAACTTAACCTAGGAATATTAATTTGGAGTCGTGTCCTTTAATAGGATTACATGTAGTGTAATTATTCACTTCACCTTTGGTCAAGTGATATTCTCCCCATTTGATTGTTATAAACAAATGTTAAGTATCCATTTACCTATTCTTATGAATTGATTCAAGCTGAGTTTTATACAAGTATTTTGATTGTAAAACTGATAACTATAATATATATATAACCTTTAATCATAAAAACTGGTTGCTCAAGTAATTCTTTGTAGTTGTTTAGATTCTTTAATTCTTTTGTGGGTATCTTGGTCTTGTTAAAGAATCGTTTTCAGGTTTTGGATTGATGTGGGACCCCTTACGAGATTATCAGGTAAAGTTAAAAGGACACAACGCAATACGTCTAGTGATTAAATTTTATTTCGGTGAAAACAACACCACATAAATGCAATTTTTTAGTTGATTTGAGTTTGAGCAATTTTTTTTCGTCCATTTGATATGCACTATACTTCTAGAAATTAACGTTAACTTGAATTTAGTTCGGAATAACTATTCAACACTGACCTGATGGTGCTATGGAAACAAGGAAGAAATTTAAACTTCTAGTTTTAGTTGCTTCTTCAAGCACAGACTGAATATTTCCAGCCATCAATTGTAAATACCAAGCATTGTTCAGATCTCCAGCAGATTTGAGCAAGTCACCTAAGAAATTTTAATACACATCACAAAATATATTTCACATGCACAAACATAAAAAATATTCAGAAATTTTATTTTTCCAAAAATTTAAATGGGTTCTTAGCAGATTATATAATTTTTCTTTATTAATCTTTCTTAACAGAATTTCATATTGAATATATCAATGCTTTAAAGTATGTCAATATTTTTTGTATGATAGTAAGTGTTGTAATAATATAATTAAAAAAATATATAATTTATTTAGCTACAAGACTGCAACATGAAGCAAGTAGAACCAATGTTAATAATTTAATTTTGGGGGAAAATAATAATAATAAAAGATTTGAGTATAATTTGATGTCCATGTGCAAAATTGTAAGTAGGAAATTTTTTTTTTTTAACATTGTTAGTATAACAGATATTTGGATAAATCTTTTAAATTTGTTTGTATTTTTATTATTACATATGTTAAAAAGTAAAGGAAAAGATTATTTGATATAATTTTTTTTAAACAATAAATACATTAAAAATAGTTAAAATTCTTTTCAAATTTAGAAAGTCAGATTTGAAGAATGAAATAAACTTTTAATTACTTTGAGTTTCCACCATCCTCATAGCTGTAAGCTGATCAGTAAACATGCCAAATTTAATAACTTCTTCATTATTAAGAACAGGTGAAGATTTTAATGAATCAAAGCTACCAGTTCTATCTAATTTAGCATAGGGATTTTCACTTAGAATATCTGCCAGTTTTATACAATCATCTAAATCTTCACTACTTGCAGCTTTAGAAGGTGTATGATATGGAAAGAGTAGATACTTTTTGGAAGGAAAAACTGCAAAATCAAAATAGACATTTGTTTAATTTCTCAAATAAAATTGTTCAGTACAACTTGCGACGAAAGATAATAAAATTTAGAACCATATTAATTAAAAACTAAAACATACTTAAACACGTACTGAAAAACACACTCACTTGTAAGCCCTGGTAATCCCAAAACAATAACTTATAACTTGTCAATCATATAAAAAGTAACACACAAAATACAATTAAAAAACAAAATAACTTAAAATACAAGAACTATTTGTAGAATAAAAACAATCAATCACATAACAAGTATGCATTGAAAATATTTTTTTAAAAAGTATTTAAACCGTAATATGAAAAACTATTGTAGACTTATAGATCAGGACATTTACACATAGATACTGTAAGATTTTAATAACACAAGACTTATTACATTAGCGCTATATAAAGCCAAAATAATGCAACATCTAAAGTACAGAGAGCAGATAGAATTTCAAAGGAATGAATAGTTGAATGGAAGTCTTTTGAAGGGCAACTTTCTCTCATTTGTGTCTTCAATGGGAGACTATCCTCCAACATTACCTAGAGTGTATAAGGGTGGAGTGAAAAAACCTTTTTTTTCGAAGTTCCAATAGGCAGGGGGTTCAAAAGTTGTCTTTTGGGTTCATTACTTTATCGTAAGAGTTTGATAAAAATCCGTTAATATCTCCCGGCACCCCAAGCCCCCTGAAAATTCGCTGAAAAGTTGATAAAAGAATTTAAATGTACTTAAAAATAGAAAAATGTATTTCAAATTTGAGTCATATTTTGCGGCGCCCCAAGCCTTCTGAATTGAAGTCAAAAATTAAATATATATATATATTTTTTTTAAAGTTCGAAGAATATAATATTGAAATCCAGATTATATAAAAATAAACTTACTAGATTTTATTATAATAATCCATCTGTGAAAGGTATTTACATTTCCAAAATCTTTATAAGGGGATTAATTATTTACTTGGGTTCAACTTTAACTTGTTACCATCATCATTCATGAAAGATTCATTACTAGTTAATTGAAATTAAAATTCATTTGAAATCTTATATTCTGACTTAGTGTTGAAATTTTTGACTAAGGATCTTGATTTTTGTCTATTAAATACGAAATCATGACACTTCATTTCTCTGCATACACTTTCTGATGCTTCAGAGACAAGTCGGACTCCACGTTCAACTGCTTGAGGTTACAAGGATATGCTGCCCATTCCACAGCTATTCACTGCATTCTCAATTTCATCTGTTGGGATATTATTCATTATAGGAGGATCATATGGACCAACTATTTGACAATTAATAATTACAGTGTAATCCTCCGATTTGAAGTTAAGTTTTGGCACTTTAACAATTCTAATGTTTAAGGTTCCCTTCTTTTGACTTCTAGCAATTAATTTTCAAGATGACAAAAAAAAAAAATTTGCTGAATAACATAATCAACTACAGCTCGGATATCTGGTGCCATATATCGTGAAAATGATATGTCTCCAAATATGACGTGCTCCTTCTGTAAGAGAGCCATTTCTTTTTACATGAAACCATAAAGGTACCTATACTTTCATAATATACGTGGTAAGCGATATCAGATTTTTTTAGGGCGTTTCGGTACCTGCGTACAATCTCAAAATACGGTTTGCTGTTGTTAGCTACATTGAGTGTGCAACAAGACCAGGTTTTTTCAATAATAGATGGAAAGAACATGCACAAAGTGATACAGCTTAACAAATATCATATAAATATTTCTGGTCATTACTAAGAATCAAACTATTTATATTCGGCATATTCTCTCAACTTATTGAGACAAATTTCTTTAGAGTGAGATTCTCGCAGGTTTTAATGGCTTTGTCCATTGGACAGGAAAATGCTTTGGGACCAACTGTGGCACCATCCAATGCACATAAGAGGTGTCGTAAGGGCAGCTCGTTAGTATGGAGCAAGCAAATGCACCATTGTAATGGTCTCTGAAGCTAAAGCAAACGAATTACTCCTTTTTTTTTCATGGAACAAACACATCCAATTACACTAAGTTCATTCAGATCTATTCCACGTACTTCCAAATTTTTTATTATGGGCTCTTATAGTTTTTGCTTCTCCAGTTTTCACAATAACACGGCCGATATATTACGAGCCTGGATCCTAAATAGTTGTAAAATGCTCTTCTTTTTTCAGTACTTGGATAATATTTCAATCCCTTCTTGAATGTAGTACATATTTCTGATCCAGTGTTCAAGGTCAAATGATGAGAATGTCGGACTTAGAGAAAAAGGGGCAATAGTATTTCATTTTGAATGGTTTAAAATTAAAACTTATGTTTTTGAAAAAATTAAATATTTTTAATAACTAAACCTCCATGTGTCACTATATATACATGCAGTGAATTAAAATTACGTTTAGGAAAATCATAATGTATAAAATGCACATAGTGTTACCTTTTTTTTTTACACTATGTGGTCTGTTTATTTAGAGGCAAAATTTGCATAAACTTTGACTTTTGGATAGTTTTCAAGTGTTTTGAGGCACCAGAAGATATTTAAAATTGAAATAATTTAGCATGTATATTAACAAATTTAAATAATATGTTTTGCACCCCCTGCCGATATTTTGTTATTGCTAGTTACTTTTAAAACTTTTAAATAAAATTTGCAGAAAAATGTCAATTTTCTGAGACTTTAAGTGCCTTGGGGCACCGGAAGATATTATTTAAATTTAAAATAAGTCGGTGCTATGTCTATTTAAAAATGCAAAATACAATTTTTGCACCCCCTGCCGAATCATTTTTCCGACTTTTTAACTTTTCACTCCACCCTTGTGTGTATACTATTTAAACTTTAAGAGCTCTGGTCCTACTAATATAGCCAAGCAGTCTTGCATTTTGACTGTGAACCATAAATTTGTTGCATCACCAAGTGATTAAAGAGGACTAACTAGAAGTCTTTACCAGGATAACTGTCCTCAACTTGTATCTTGAATGGATTGGTTGATTAAGACACTACCCGATACTACTGTTCGACCTACAAATAAATACTGCGAATTGGAAAGAGGAAAGGGAAGGTAGATTATCCATGTTGGTTTTCATCCGTTATAGATTTTTCTTTAGTCAAGTTATTTTTTTTTACTTTTAGTAACTATGGGTGGTTGGAAACACATGCATTGTGATGTAAAAAATGCATCTGTATAGTCCAATAGAAGAGGAAATTTTCATGGATTTCCCGGACGGATATAATTTGCCAAGTGTACCGAGATTAAAAAAATCTTGGTATGATTTCAGGCAATCGGGGAAAAATTGGTTAGATCATTTGTCAAAGAGTACAGAAACAACAGGTTTTATTCGGTCTCAATATTATCCATGTTTATTTCATTTAGAAGTGATTGTATTATACTCTTGCAAGTCGATGACTTAGCAATATTTAGTAAAAATGATCAGATTTTAAATAATGTGTTTGTGTATTTAAATGAAATATATGAAATTAAAAATCTAGGACATATTGAACATTTTGTAAGAGTTCAATTTGAGAAGATTAAAGGTGATATTTATATGCATCAACACCTGTATATAAACTTTTGAAAAAGTTTAATGTAAACACAACGATTCCAGTAAGAATTTCAATGGAAACTAAACTAAGAAAACTTGTGAAGACGATTGTAATTTGAATTTTCCATTTAAAGAATTAGTTGGTAGTTTATTGTATCTTGCAAATCCTACAAAATCTGATATTTCATTTCCTGTTATTTATGTAGCTCAATATTCTTCAAAACCAAGTGAGTTTCATTACAGTTTACTCTTAAGAATTTTGAGGTATACTGCCTATACTAAAGACTATTCTATAAATTTATCAAAAGCTGTATCATGTGATTTGATAATGTATTCAGTTGTTGCATGGGCCACAGCTGTTGATTCTTATCGATCAATAAGAGGGTTTTATTTGGTCTATTGGTAATGTTTACTTAGGTTGGAGATCATGTACTCAAAAGTGTATTGAAAAGAGCTTGATGGAATCTGAATTCGTGGCTCTCGGCATGGCAGTAAGAGAAGCATATTGGTTATCTAAAATCATGAATTAATGTAATTTATGGTTTTCTAAACAAGTGCTTGTTAATTTGTGTGACAACAAAGCAACTATTTTCTTTGCAGATAATGTTATTGTGAACAGTCGTACAAAAAGATATTGATGTACAATGCTGTTATGTACAGGAATTGACTCAGAAGAAACAAATTGTAGTTAAAATTGTGTCAACTAAGTTTAATTTTGCAGATTTATAAACAAAGGTTTAGTTAAAGCTAAGACTTTTCAAATTTGTTAATCCTATTCTTAGAATAAATGTGAAAGGGGGAGCCTGTGAACTGAAGTAATTTTACATTTATATGTCATACCGATATGGTATTTAATCTGATGCTTTTCTTATTTTTCTATATGTATGCTTTGAGCATGCGGATCATGTCATGCGTTAAGTTGAAGAAACACTGATTTTGACCCTATGGCAGATTAATTGCCTTACCTTCATGTGGTGCTTACAATTGCACAACACATATTGTTAAATTTTAAGAAACACTATTTACTGTCTGACAATGGCAAAGCCTAAAAATCAAGTTTAAAGTTGATTCATTTAAATTTTAGAAAATTTTACAAGGGAGGAGGAATAGGTAGTGAAAAGTTCTTATTTTAACATTCCTTACATCAAAACACCTCATTCATTATATCAATTCTACAGTATTATAAAATATTTTTATAAAAATGAATACTTGATGAAAATTTTAATGTGTAGATAGTGTTTCTTAAAATAATTTTCTCATTCCAGTAGAAGTAATACTATAGCATTTTATAAGATATTTTAATATCATTTGAATTTCTGAGCAAGTTTTGTTTCACTGTCTTTTGAGAATTATTTTTTTTCTTTAAAAAAAATCAACAATTCAAAACTTTATTGTGGTGGAAAAATGAATAACAGATAATTTAACAGAAAACCGAATATAAATTTCTGTATTTACCATAATAGTGCCCTCAGAAACAGGAGTTGCCTGTTTTTGGAAAACAGCACCCCGCCCTTTATCATTTCTAGGATGAACTCTGAGGTTGCTTGACAATTTGTCACAACAGCCATCATCTCAACTCCATTTTTAAAGTGGAGTTTGTTGAGTGACACCCCAGTTAGGCATTGATCTCGAGAATGGGATACAACAAAGAAAGCTCACACCAGGAAAGCTTACAATCACACAAGGCCTTTTAAAAATCCCTGTTATGTATACTATTTAAAAGCAGGCTTTACAGAGCTATGACACAAGAAATATAGAGGTGCTTGTTATATATTGATCGCATAACCTACTAGTAATTAAAATTAGTGTAGTTACGTCGATAGAGAAACAAGGCATAGGATTGCATATCAATAATTGGAAGATTGAAAACAGCAACAAGCAGGGAAAAAGCACTCTAAGCTTATTTTGATATAACATTTGATTTAATGACTTTACTAAGACATGGTACAGCTACCAAGCAAAAAACCCTGAACTTCACACAGACCAAATACACCTTCAAAAAGTATCAAAATAAATATATATTAAAAAAAAAAGAAAGAAAGAAAAAAAAGAGGCACATTCAAACAACTTTATAAATAAAAAATCTAATATACAATGTTAAACATTTACATTGCACTGGCATACTGTCGACTTTAGCTCAACTTAGTTTCCACATTTCTATAGATACATTAATTGAACTGCAAACTCAAATAGCCATAAATTTAAATAACTATAAACTTAGTTATAACTTAATGCAAAATTGTTTTTTGAGTTAATAAGCTCAAATTTATATGCATTCGGAATAAATCAACAATTGCAAACAGATACATTACCCAAATAAAATTTTGACAATCATGATTATTTATCTTTTTGTATCAATCAGCAATAAACCAATGTACTATATATCATTAACAAGTTGACCAAAATTCAGGTGAAAAGCAAAATCACAGACGAACAGTAAACTTGGAGATAGCAACTGAAAACTTGGATATTGCAGCTTCAGTGGAAGCTTCATTATAAGTGATCATCCTATCGGTGGAAATCAAGATATTGTGACTATCACTGAAGTGAAAACCACAGTAAATGCAACCGTAACATAGGCAAAAATTTTTGGGTTAATGGCCATCACTATATAGCAGAAGCCTCGATACAAGCTATCATCATACAGGTACATAAAATTTATTTCTTCATGGGTTATCAAAAAGGTGAAAATCCATGTTTCCACAGAATTATATTATATCTGCACATACACAAAACAAATAAGTTTGCACTAAATCAAATCAATTACTAAAAATCAAGAATTTCTTTAAACAGTACAAATTAGTCTAAATTAAAATAAGAGACATAATACCTTGAGGTTGAGCTGCTAAAAAGAATGATGTAGTCACATTTTCTTCTTCTATCAAAGTTTGCACACCTTGAGGGGTACAAATTTATACATAAAAGAAAATTAAAATACAAAAAGAAATATGCCGTATTTAAAAAGAATCAAGACTTACTTAGAATATAGTTTGGAATTAAAGCTAAAATTCATAAATTAAAAAAATCTTTTAAACTTACTTTCAGCCACGGAACTTTCTGATAAAGAAGTTTTGGCACCTTTTATCTGCAAAAAAATAAAAAAATTCTAAAAGTTATATTATTTCAATAACAGGCAGATTCCACATGCTTATCAATTAAAATTTAAATTCAATACATTTTGGTAATAATTTTCAACTCTTTTAAAAACAGAAATAAGGTTACATTGTTGACTTGTTTTTACTTAAAATATCAGCTTTTAAGCATAATTCTGATATATATCCAAGGTAGTAACAAATTATTATATAATACCTAAATTCACTTCAGTTAAATGCTTGTTGTATTCATGTTTATTATTACATCTGATTTCACATCTGTGTAATTTGTCTAAGTGCAAAAAAGAAAAAAGAAAAAAAAAAGAAGAAAAAAAATCTGAGAATGATACCAACCTTGTTACCTTTTGTTTTACTTTTATTCTCAGTTTTGCAAATTGAACTTGTACATTGTAAAATGATAAGAAGTATGCAGTTCTATTTAGTAAGTTGATAAAATCCATATATTAAGAGCTAAGAATATATTAATAAGTTTTTTTAGAGAAAAATATACAGGAAATTGAATTTTGTTAAAAACAAAATTAATTCGATTTTGATGTTCATTGATTAGAAATAACACAGATCAAGATGGCAAGTTTTACTTAATGGTTTTAGAAAAGAACCAGTTTTAAGATAATTCATCTCTAATACTAAATAGGACAATTGGAAATTAATTAGCAACAGATGAATTCCAGAACATTTCTATGCTTTTAATAATAAGGCATCACGATCATGCAAGTCCAAGTCTAATAATCTTTTGTAAAATCAGAAACATTACGACTTAATGGTTATAAACTTTAAAAGTAATTTCCAATTAACTTTTACCAACCAAACTTGCTTCTTCATTGGGAGATAAGTTGATAAAATACAGCAAAATACGCTTAATCAATCCCCATGCAAAAGAGCATTATGAATATGGAGACATCCTCCACTTCAATCTGTTACTATTATGATCAAGCAGCAACTAATCTGTCTTAAGACATGCTGTTGTGCTTGTAGAACATAAATGCCCATGCATTGAAAGATATAAACAGTAGGAGTGATCTGCAAATTGTATTCTATTGAAGGGAGAAAATTAATATTTGAGAAGGCATGAGTCACATCAGTTTTTGCAGAAAAGGCCAGGAAGGGTGATACTTTCCAGAGAAAAGAGAAGGAAGGGCAGATTTTCAAAGAAAAATAGCAGGCAACATTTTGAAAATGTTTAGAATGAAAACTAGAGAGGTCGCAAGACATATGGGAGAAAAAATTTCTTTGTATCTTACAGTAAGCCCTAAAAAGGTACAAATTGCTGTAAAAATGAGATTGTCAAAGTTTTAACCCGATCGAATAACATTAAGACATGCTTCATCAGTCCTAAAGTTTTTAAAAAGAGATATTATATTAAAAAAATTTGTGTTTTCCAGCTATACAATTAGAACCATTTGTCATAGAAAAGTGTGTATTGTATAGCTTTGTAGAGAATATTGCTGGTTTCGTTTACATTGGTCATACACATTTTCATTAATGGTGCCCTGGTAACAAAAACACATTTTATCGACAGAGAATAAACTCTATATATCATACATTTATTTCCACATTGTTTTCTTCCACATCAGTATCTTCTTCTGAATTATTTCCATTTGTTTTCTTTGTCGAAGCAGCAGTTGGTTTTTTCAACTTCTTTCTGCGAGGAGCTAGAAATATAATTTTGAATAATTCCAATAGAAATAATTAGGGAATTTTTTTTTTCATTATGGTACTCACTAGTAAATGGCTATTCTTAAAATAAAGAAGAATCCTTCCTATAATTCTATGTCAGAAAATGACCTATCACAATTACTACCCAAAGGTCAGTCAACAGCTATATTTATAACATTTGTTAAATTGACATGTTTTTATAATGAGATAAAATCGATTTTAGTAAATTTTACAAAATGAATTCAGTTTTTCTATTTTTTTCAAATATGAAAGAAGAGGAATTGATCGTGCTTATTTATTTTGATTTATGAAATGATATTTTTTAGTATATGATACTACATGGGATTATCAACAATTAATTGCAATTTTTAGCTTCGTTGGTTTGTACGCTTGAAGTCCTATTTTTTAAGCACAATAACGGCTAATCAGGCCATTACATACAGCTAAATGTGGATTTCGAAACACAACACACATCCATGCCTAAACACAGGATTCGAACCCGGCAACTTGGGCATGCAAGGCCAGAGCATGCAGCCACCAGATGGTGAAAATATTTTTAAGTCTGAAATTTATATAGTGACTATCTTGTATCGAGTAAAACTTTGACATGAAAGGTGTCACAGATAAAAACCACACTTGATACAACATATATACGATATCAACTTCAGAGGATTAGGCTGTTAAGCAGGTCTTATATAAACCAATTGCTGATCATTAAATGCTTATTATGGCAATACATAACCATCGCTTATAACAAAGAGTTAACACAGAAATATATGTAAGGTTATATCATTTAAAAAAGTTATGCAGTACGTAGCAAGAAAAGAAAGTCTTAAGTCAAAAATATTTATTCGTTGCTCGGGAGAGACAGACATTAAGAGTGATGAGCATAACAGATATCAATAGAATGAATGAACATCTTTGTGAGAATCACTGGAAGGCTACTTCATGTGTGGGCATTTGTGGTTAGCTCAGCAGAACATTAAAATACCAGGGGTGGGAGAAATTAACTTAAGCTGACACAATGACGAGCAATACAGAATATTAATTAAGGAACTCAATATTGAAAAAGGAGCGATATAAAAAAAAAGACTCACATGAATAGATTGTTGACAATATGGATAGTTATTGAATGCATCAGTGAAAGGATCAAAAATACAATATGAAAAGAAAAGTTAAATTAGGCAACACTAAAAGAGATTGTTATTACACATATAATGTGCATATTTGCATAAAAGCCAATTTTATGCATACCCTAAATTTTCTGAAAGTTTTCTGTCCAAAACTGAAACACAGGCATAAGCAGAGTTGGAATTTCGTGTATGAAAATCTTAAATCAAAGTATGAAAAATAATAGGGTATCCACAGAAAAGTTATTTTGCAATTCCCTGATTAATCCCTGTAACACCCATTTTTTCTCCCGATTATAAGTTATCGCTAATATATATATATATATATATAAAAAAAAATAATAATAAACTTTCAAGTAAAAAAACATTCAGACTTATCATCATAGGAAAAAAAATTATGATCCTTGTACGTGCAAGTGCAATTATGCTTTAAAATCACACTTTTTTCATTGCAGGGTTCCAACTCTATTTTCAAACTGAAAATTAAGAAATTTTTAAAGATCTACAAGTATTTATTAAGGACCTTAAAAAACACGAAAAAAATGATATTACACTTTTACAGTAAATCAAGCTGGGAGAAAATTATTAAGGCAACTTAAATAAACTACAATTTTTTGGCTTAAGACGACAAGTATGTTTTTCATACAGGGTGTCTACAAAATTTCTGTAGGTCCATTTAGCAGGGCTGCCACAGCTTAATAGCATTAAAAATAATTGCTTTAGCAGCCTCGGATGTAAAAAATAGTATCCTCGTATACTAAAATTAATAGCATGACAATTCTAAAAAACTATATTTTGAACTAACTGCATGGTCATGCGTTGCAGAAACTTGTCATTGTGTATAGATCCGATCCTAGCTTTTAACACTTCTCGAGAAAACTTCAGAGCTGTACGTCTATTAGAACTGGCTTTGTAAAAAAAAAAAAAAAAAAAAAAAAAACTACCTAAAATTTTTACATTCTGTTTATCAAAAGTCTAATTAGCAGGCTAAAACTACTTATGTTGAAAATTTCAGAGCTCTATTCCTGTTAAAAGTCGCTTTGTAAAAAATTAAACAAATAATATTCAATAATATGCTCGCTTCACTCAACACCTCCCCTATCGAGAAAAAAAAAATATTCCCCTTTAAAACAATAACACAATCCCCCCAAAACTCTTTGAAAATATTTTAACAGTGTGTTTGTCAAAAGTCCAATTAAAAGGTCAAAACTACTTCTGTTGAAAATTTCAGAACTCCATTTCTATTGGAAAAAGCTTTGTAAAAAAAAATTCAAATTAATTAAAAAAGTAAACAAAATTTTCACATGTTTTTTTAAAATTCGATTAGAAGGACAAAACTACTTATGTTGAAAGTTTCAGAGCTGAAGCCATATTCAAAGTCGTTTTGTAAAAAAAAATTTAATTAAAACAATGATTAACAGTACTAATTCAAATTTTAACATTCAGTTCAGTGATTCACAAGAGAATCAATAAAAGCAGAAAACAAAAGAAGTTCTTTATAATAAAATCGTCCAATACTCTTTAGTTCAGATTCAATCAAGTAAGTGCGACATCATTGGTGGATACCACAGACCTAAAGAATAGAGACTACCTACTTTTGACATCATGACCAAACTTGAGTCCTTCCCCCGTTTTTACTTGTAAATAAAAATACATTCCCCCCCCCAAAAAAATAGTCGTCGAATATTTAGAAAAGTAATAATATTAGCTGAAAAAGTAGCTTTTAGGCCAATTTTGTCGCAAAAAGTCACCATAGTAGCCTTGCATCGAAAATAGTGGCCTGTGGCAGCCCTAATTTAAGGACTTTCGAAATAAATTAATGATATGACTTTATGTGAGTCATTTAAATGCAATTATACTTTAAAACCACACTTTTTTAATTGTTTACAGTTTAATCTCGAGAATAGAGGACTCTAGTATCAAATTTCAGCTTTAATAAAGTGTATTCTAAACAATTTTTTTAAAAATTAAGACAAACCATAAATCGTGTCATAGTAGAAGAACATTAAACGCTAACTATATTATATTCATTATTTTTGTTTTCTGAATACTTGAAATTTTAATAAAAATTTAAGAAATCAACAATTACTTTAAAAAAAAAATTTTAACGTAATATGAGTTTTTATTTTTATGCATCTAAATAAAGTTGGTTAAAAAATTACAGTAATATATCGTATTTGAAAAAACTGTCTCCAAATGTGTTTGAAAGTGATTGGGGGAGTTCCACCATTTTCCAGTTTGCAATATTCTTTTTTTTAAATTTTCACAAAATTTCTATATTCTATATTTTCACAAGCTTTCTATAGCTTTTTTTTTATATCTATACAGCATAAAAATTTATATCTATAACTAAAATACAACATTGTTTTTCAAGCTAAAATAATCTCTTTTAGATATAATAGAAGTTAAAATTACAATTTTGAATAAGGTTGGTTGGTTGTTTTCAGATTATCTGGCGCCGTCAGCAACACGAGGGCTATAATGCGCCGAAACTTTCGTCATTAGACAAGCCAACATACATTTACAAACACCCATGCCATACCATACATGTGATTAGTCAAGCAAAAAATTAGCTGAAATATTTTTCGTCATTTTACAGCATAATACACAAAAACATATATTGGCGCACAAAATTCAATACAAATTTTAGTTAAATTTTGGATATAAGATTGATTTCAATTATTAACTCTACAACAACCATGTCTCATTGTGATTGACACGCACACAATAATTAAATAAAGACAACTGTGTTCATGTATTAATCATAACTGAAAAATTTAACTTGACTTAAATGTTTTTGTACACATTCAGAAATTATAAGTACACATTCAGAAATTATAATACAGGGTGTCCAGCAAAATTTCTAATAAAAATTCAAGCATCATCAAAAAACGTTCAAGGACCCCTCTTGCGACCAATTATCCCCATATTTTCCAGTATAAAAGTATACCCCACTTAGTAGTGTGCTGAACTAATTTTAGAAATTAGAAAAATTGTATGAAAATAAGAAATGGCTTATCAGAAAAGAATTGGGTTGTTATATTGAAAATAGGAAGAGAGGATTTTTTAAAGGCTCAAACTTGAGACTGAGAAAAAAAAAAAAGATACAAGATAGTTTAACAAGTCATAAATATGAAGGTCTAAATCTAAGCAGACAAAAAACACAGGTAATGTTACTAGGTGTACACTTTAATAGTTTGTGCTAAGCATCAGCCGCATTGGAACAAACAGCTTCATTTTGAGTGTAAGATTCGAATGTGGTAGGATAGTTTGAGACTTAGGACGTTTTTTTTTCAGGCAAACATTTCTCTGTAATTTGGCAACTTTTGCAGTTCTTTCTTTCAGTTAACTTTGGCACTAGCTTTTTCTTTGAAAACAATTGCTTGTCGCTAACATTTCTGTTGATAAGTATTAAGGGAGGGAGATTCTACAAGACCATAATACAGTACCCAAGCAAAAAATTTCAAATTTCCACAGTTGAAAAAGCCAATTTTAAACAATTATATAAAAAAATGCTTTAACTTTTTAACTATTATTAATGGCTCTAGATAAAATATAAAATTGTTTTTTTTTTTTTTTTTTTTATATGATAAAATACATTATTTTATATATTATAGCAGTTAAAATTGCAATTATAAATAAGAATATACAGTAAAATTGGACAATTGGATCGAATTTTTTGCCCAAAATTAAATTAAAATCTTAGTAATTCTGTATATATTCAAATCAAAAGGCAAAACTGATCTTCACACAAACACTAATCACGGGCATAGCGGCTATCACATCACCGGAAACCTAGGCGAATGACACCTAAAGAGGGCAGCAAATTTCGCAAAATCTACTATTAAAACGGCTTAGTCGAAAATTACCATTACTCCAAAGTAAATATCGGCGATAGCGGCCACCGCATCGGCGAAAATCCGAGTAATTACATTAACGCAACAATCGGAAAAAATTAACACCACAACAACGTAAATTTCGACGATATTGCCCGCCGTTAGCAGCGTAAATTTATGTACAGACCTTAAGTCAGCGCAACGCTCAGCGAAACTAAGTACCATACACCAACGTAAATAATGGCGATAGATTGGTAATCTGTAGAAAAATTGGCCATTACATCGGAGGTTTGAGGAAGTCTGAACGCACATAAGATCCATGGCTGTCAGATTTGTAAAGCAAGCTCAATAAGATTGTAAAGTAGATTTGTATCGATCTCAAGAATAATCGAAATTTAATAAAAAAAGAGCGGAAATCCGAATTTCAGACAAAATTTGTCATCATGCAACAACGTAATTCTCAGCGATAGCGTCCGCCATAATCACGGGAAAACGGCCATTTCATCACCGTAACATTCAGCAAAATGTCCATCGCATATCAACGTAAATAATGCACATAGAAGCTATGATATTAAAGAAAAATTCTGAGGAAAAGTATTCATTCCATCGGTGGTTTGGCGGATTTAAAACGTGTGCAGATTTCGTGTTTGTCAGGAAATTCCATCGATCTCCCGCATTTTCGAAATTTCGGTCAAAAATCTTCGAATAGAACCATGTTTAAAGAGAACATTTCTGAGGGAAGGAGAAACTACTTTCGATCCGCGAGATCAATGGGAAAATTGTGGAAAAACGCCTATATAAGAAGACTTTTTCCGATACTGAAGAGGAGTGAAAATTTCTGAATTCAACCGGAAATTCCAACATTAATACGAATTTCAAGCATAATCCACGATTTTCCCGAGATGCAAAAAATTCAAGTATATTTCTCAACTACTGGACACCCTGTAATAATAGTTAAATGCAGAAAAAGTCCGATTATCTGGCATTCAAGATTCAGTCCACTGGAATTTTTAAAAAATCAAATTGGTGAGAATACCTTTTTCGCAAAAAAAAACAAAAAACACGGCGATAAATTGCCAAATTTTATACTTTTTTTTAATTTAGTTTGAGACTTTGAATTTGAATAGGATTTTTATTAGAAACATTTTAAGGGAATGAAGGACGAAAGCAGACTTTTCAATGCGATTTCCGAAAAAAAATTGAATACATCTATTTTCAGAATTGACACAAGTTTTTCAGTGGATGATGGATAACTTTGATGCAATTCGCGGATTTCCGCAAATTCGCGGATGAATCACATGTATGAAGACCACGTGACAAAGGCAACAGCATCGAAAACCGGTTTAACTATTCTTTAACCCAGTTAGTTCAGACTAAAACAAGTCATGAACTACAGTGGAAAAGGACAGTGGGAAACGAGCGCACTGGGCATTCTTTTTATGAAAAAAGAAAGTCGATCGAATGGCCTTGACACGTCAGTTGAAATAAATAAAACATTTTAGGGAATGAAGGAAAAGGCTGACTTTTCAAAACGATTTCTGAATATTTTTTAAAACTTATCTAATCTAATTCCAAAATTTTAGCGGATAACGGAATTTTCAGCAGATGATGAATTCGCGGATTTCCGCTAATTCACGTAAAAAAATTCGCGGATTTCCGCTAATTCGCGGAAGAATCACATGTATGCATACACGGGACTCGAACCCGCAACCTCCCGGTCTAGAAGCCAGCACTCTAACCACTATACCGTTAAATAAGGAAATACAAAAAAAATTGGACACTTGGGACTAATTTCTTGTACAAAATTAAAATAATTCTGCATTGATTCAAACCAAACAGCAAAATCGATCCTCAAATCACACACAAACCAATCCCGGACGTAACTGCTATCGCATCATCGGAAGCCCAGGTGAATGACACCAAAACGGGGGTACAAATCTCAGAAATAGCTGCTATTAAAAGGCTTAAAATTATCACTACTCCAACATAAATATCGAAGATAGTGGCCACCATACTGGCAAAAATCTCAGCAATTAAATTAAAGCAACTATCTGCAAAAATAACCATCACACCAACTTAAAATATCAGCATTAGCACCCAAATATATCAGTGAAAATCTCTGCAATAGAGGCCACTATTTCAATGTAACTTTACGAAATTGATTATCACAACCACATAAATCTCAGGGATAGCGACAACTATATATGCGCAAACCTTTGGAATATTGGTAACAGGATAGCCACTCAAAATGCAAAACAAAATTCCCTGACTTTTCCAGTTTTCCAGACAATTTTTTTAAATTTCCAGGTTTCATTTCAAGCCTAAGTAAACATTTTTTTTTTTACATACAATTGCAGTTAAGATTGTAATTTTAAAGAAGGATTATACAGAAAAAAAATTTATGATATTTTAATGAGCATTTTTATTAATTAATCAAAATTTTGGTTAAAAAAAAGTGGAAATCAACTTTTTTGTGGAACTGTAAAATGTTTGCGATTAGTGTCACCAGACACTGATGTAATTGCACACGAAGATAAATTTATTACATGGTAGAAGTAGCAAACTGTACATCTCCCTTCATTTTTTTCCAAGGATGAAAACAGTCGAAATATAAAATAGGGGGAAATACATGTACACAGCGTTATTTTGAACTACAAAAATAGCTGAATAGGAATATATTTGTGTACTAATGTATGTACAGAACAGTGGCACAGCTAGAAATTTTTAAAAATGAGTGAAACTTTAAGCCCTACCAAGTCCATTAAAAATAATAAAATTGCAGAAAAGTGAAAAATCCAAGAAAAAAAGCAGAAATCGGAGTAAAAGCGAAAGAATTTCATCCGTTTTCAGTCAATTTGCTTTCAGAGGGTGCTTTTTACACATTGCTATAAGAAAATATCACATGAAATATAAAATTTTCAGAACGCTGGCGTGAGCTCTGAACAAAATTACTAAACTTCTTGGACGAAAACTTGAATCTGAAAGAAATTCCCCGACTTTTCCAGAAAATACCGCATTTTTTAGTTTTCCAAGCTTTTTCATTTTCCCTGTTTTCCAGGTGCGTGGTAACCCTGTGGTAATTATTTCGGTGTAACACTTACTGAATCCATCCATGATTTAGAGAGATCTGAACATATGCAGGTTCAATGGTTGTCAAAAAATTTACATTGATCGAAATTTCGGTAAAAAAAAATTGAACTATGTTTAAAGAGAGAAGAAGGAGTAACTATATACTATATACTCTCTATCAGCGAGATAAATGAGAAATTTAATAGGAAAAAAAAAAAAAAAAAGCAGAAAAATATGAAAAATTAAAAAGGGTGGACATTTGCCAATAAGCAGAAGGAATCATATCTCAGGAGAAAATAAATTTTCGGGACAAAATTTACGATTTCGGTACTTTTTCGGAACCAATTTTCCTTTTTCTGCACATTTTCATGACATTCAGGAACAGTAGACTGATGAATTATGAACAATTGTATAGTTTAATGGTGATTAATTAATTATGAGTTATGAGTTATTAAGATTAAATTATGAGAGTATTTTTTTAAATTGATGGCTCCCGCTACACATACTTCATTTGTCTAGTAATAGTTTATCAGCAACAAACTCCTTGCTAATTTTGTCGAACGAGTAATCCTCAAAGGCAAATTTACAAAGTTTTAATATTGTTGTGAGTTTAGCTTTATGCTCTTGCTTAAGAACAAGGAAATAGTTCATGCACTTTGTGGCAAGTTTTGACTGTTCATCTCCAAAAAAAAAAAAAGGGCAAGAGGGGTTTATCACTTTGAAAGAACTCGAGGACAGGCAGCAGTAATTAAGCAAAAAATTAAATTTGGCCACTACTGTTGTGTCTTCAGTTGCTTCACGAATAGTGTGATAAAACTTGCTTTGCTTAAATTGTCCTTTTCTACCTCTTTTATATTTTCAAGTGCGAATTTGCATATTATGTCGTATTTCCTTGATTATTTTCGTATTCCTTCGGTTTTCAGTCATTGCTTAGCATTAAAGCCATTTTTCATTACTGGTGGATTTTGAATCACCCTTCATAACGAATGAGGAACTTGCACAAGGGAGGAAAAGGAATATTTTTTTGTATTTTCTAGTGTTATCCAACGAATATATTTGAGCAGTGCAATTATTTTTTATCTTTATGCATTCAATCAATAATAAATTGAGTTTGAAATTAGCTGAAATCAAAGCAAAATTCACAAGACCAAAAACACATAATAAAACCGTGACATGGTTACGCATAGATAAAGTTGAAAATTGGAGGGAAAACCTCACTCACTCCTTGTCTAAAACAGGTTTTAGACTGGTTCGTCATAAACAGGTTTTAGACTGGTTCATCATAAACAGGTTTTAGACTGGTTGACGTCACACGCAAAAGTGGCTTTTTCCCGCCAAATCGCAAAGTGAAAAACTAGATTATTTTTTTTTTAACTATTTATCCAAGCTCAAATTTTTGAAAGAATGGTATTGTTTTTCATGATTTTTTCTCTACTTCTATTAACAAATAAAACCAAAAAACATTAAAGTTCCTCATTGGAAACGTTTTGACATAGTCGATAACATTTTAAAAACGCACCAATATATCGATTAGGAATTTACAACCCTTAACATTTTGGATCGGATATTACTTAAAACAGGCTTTTTATTTACTCATTGGAATCATGATTCTATATTTTGGGGAGAGTTGGAAGGGTGTTAGAATGCAAGAAAAAAAGTTATGGTACCACCTAATTGAGAGGCTACAGTTGTTTTCCATGATTTTTTTTTGCTGTCTAGAGATTTTGGTAGAATCTTCATTTTCTGTAGGAATGTCATACTGAAAAGACATGTCTTCAAACGTTTATGAAAAGTGCAGTGTGGGTCTTTTTAAAAATTCTGAGTGTCATACAAAAAGATATTTCACAATATTGTTGAAGAACTTTTTAATGAAGAACGTGAGATACTCTGCATTCAAATACGAGCATTTGTTAACACCACTATTCAACACTGATCAATTATTATGGCAATCAGTTTAGAATATGTTCTGATCCAAGAGAGATACATAAAAAGGCCTCTTAAAACTTGCCTACAAACTATTTCCTTGCAAATGGCTAGATATGTAAAAGTATTATCTGGTATTCTATTAGTTCCTGGACAAAAACTGTGCTCCAATTGTAGGAAAAAACTACTCGTAGGTTATAGTGGTGATGACTTAGGAAATGCTGAGAATAGTTCCAGTGATGATGAGCAAAAACAATGCTTGTTGGGTTCCATTCAGAAACATTCTTTGTACTGTCGATGTTCCAGAACTTAATACTCAGATTGGAAGGATACGATATAAACTAACATCTAAGCGTGAAAAGAAAATTATGTCTAAATGAATGAGTGGCTTAACAAATGAGGTACTCTTGATCTCTTAATATAACTATCAAACAGTAAACAAAGTACTTTCAATTCATATTTTCCTTGATGTAAATATATCATTCAAATTAACTGTTCTTTAACGAATTTCTATTTATGTGGAAGTTACTTTTTTACTTTTACAATACAATTTGTTTTATTGTGCCTACCAAACAATTTTTCTCACTGAAAATCACTTCTGTGAAAAGTGTGATCAATTAACCCTCTCTAAAAGGCATTGAATATACTTCTAATTAGTTTTAAAATGATATATCTCTTTCATTTGCAATTTATAAGTATCTGTTAAAAAAAAATATTAAAGTTTTTTTAAAAAATAATTTTACTGTGGTAGTAGTCAACAATTTTCTGCACCCAAATGAAGCATAGACGTAAAAAATGAAATTGGGAGAAGGGGGGGGAGGGGTAAAAACAAAATAACACACTTTAAAAATATCACATTCTTATAGGAAATTTTATGCCCTTTAAAATGACATAAAGCAAAAAAAAATTTAAAAATGGCAGAAAAAAGTTATAAGATTATAAATCAAGCATGTTTTATGATTTCTGAACATGCACTTTTTTGACTTTTAGCTCAATTTCCATCCCTTTAGAAGAACTCAATTATATTTTGCAAACCATATTTGGAATCTGCATTAAATTCTGAGCAAGTATGAAAAATTTTAGGTTTTTATTTCGATAATTGTGGTAAGTAGCAAGATTAATGCAAACACGCGTCATTGTGTATGCAGTGTAACCGAAAGGTAATACCTCAAATACATAAAATTTTCGAAATTCTTTAATTTCCAAACTAAAGTCAATATTTCAAAAATGAAAAATACTGGTTCTTATATTTGTCTAAATTTACCATGTACTAAGTTTCAGCCAAATCTGAGAAGGTGGGGTGACGAGCCTGGATGATCTGGCTTGGAATGACTCCACAACGAACATCCATGTCTAACCTGTGATTCGAATCCAGCACCTTTGGCATTCAAAGCCAGAGCGCTAGCCCACAGCCATCAGATAAACAGGAATTTACCAGGAGAACTCGTTCCCAGAATGTGGCCTCGCATTTAAACACCCTTCAGTTAGCGGAGGGGGGAAAAAAACGTTTAGAAGATAAGTTTAGTGTTCTGATAACTATATTCTGAGCTTTAGAGACCAATTGGCTCTACTTAACATTTCTTTGATGAAGTTTCGAAAACCAGCAAAAAATTGCGATCTCGGACAGTTTTAGGAGGAAATTAAGGAGTTTTTAAGGATCTGATTTATAAAAAATAAGGAGTTCTTAAGGGCCCTTAAAACTGAAAACCAAAATTAAAGAGTTCTTAAGGACTTTTAAGGACCCATGGGAACCCTGCATTGCTTACAGTATAATCTCAAGAAAAGAGGACTCTAATATTAAATTTCAGATTTAATAAGCAATTTTCTAAATAAAATTTTAAAAATAAAGACAAACCATAAATCATGTCAGTGGATGAAACATTCAACAAATATTCTGCATTGATGTCCAAACTAAACTAAACTAAACATGCATTTAAATTAGAACTAAGAAGTTGAGAACAAATTATTATTTATGACAGGCTGATTTTAATCCAGATGAAAATATATACAGATGACAATTACATGCTTAGTGATTTATCACTACAGTGATATGCAAGATACTAAAGAGAAAGTCAGGGCTGCCACTGACTGTAAGCTTTGAAAACAGTTGCTTTAGTAGCCTCAGATGTTAAAAATAGTAGCCAAAATAGTAGTCTCAAACATTGAAAATAGTAGTCTCAGACGTCGAAAATAGTAGCCTCACTTTTCGTAACAACGATTGTTTTTTCAAGTGGGTAAAGACCTTCCTCTTGTTTCAAAGGTTTTAAGTTATCGTCAAGATCGGAATAAAACTGTTGATTTACATAAACACAAAAACCCAGAGACACTCTTCTTTCAATTCAAAATAGAGTCTAATACATAACATCCCATACGGTAAAAGGCATGTGTCTTGGGGGAGGCCTTATCGTATTTACATAACTGCGATGGAAGTTGGCAACTCAACCTTACTCCCAGACAGCACCTAACCAAAAAAAAGCTAAACTTCACGCAAAAGCGATGATAAAAATCGATTGGCAAAACAAGAAACATATTTTTTTTTTAATTTCCAAAGTCAAACAACTTTTTGGCAGAAAAACAAGTTTTATGTTTAAACAATTATACTATATAATGACAATGATAGGAGAATTTAATTAAGGCCAGTTTTATATTTTTAACAGGATAGCTACAGAATTTGAGAAACAAACTTCCTCAACATTTCTCTAATTTCCAGAAAATTCCCTGATGTGCATCTCTGTCGACGTTATCATTAAAAAAACGAAGAAAATATGACCAGTTTAAAAATATATAAATTTGATTATTTACAATTATATTTACTTATCAAAGTATAATTATATCAAAATATAAATTTAGGCTAAAAATCAAAACAAGCATCTTTAGAGTATGAAAAAAATTGAAAACATCAATAAAAAAAATATAAAATTCACTTAACCAATTTACAAACTACACCCATACTTGCTAACTTCAAGGAAAAGAAACTAGTATAATACTTTTCTTTTTAATTTAAAAATAAAACAAGTTATTATTTTTTTTTAAATTCCATGACCCTTTGCCTGAATGTATGCAGTAGCGAATTCACATTTTTTAATTTTTGGAGGAGGAGGAGGATGTTTCAATTTTTTGTTTGATTTGTATTAAACATATAAATTAAAAACACTTATCTCTTTCAGTTAATTACTTTTAATAAAATGTCAAAATTAAAGTACAAAAAAATAATCAAGTACAGGATTTAACCCTTTTTGCTTATTAATGCCTATAGATTTGTTGCACATCTATAACAGTGCTGTAAAGGGTTAATAAAAACAAAAAGATATGATGGAATCAATTTGAAATATAAAGGAATTTAGGGTTCTAATATGTTCTATTGACAAAAAACACAAGACAAGAAGAAAACAATCATATCTGTAAAGGATGCACTCAGATTTAAGTTAGAGGATTTTTTTAACAATAATGCGCCGGCGGTCGCGAAGCTTTAAGATAACCAAAAATCTAACAGAAATAATGTGTAAATAATTGTTCCAAGCATTACAATGATCTCAAAAAGTTAAAAAAAAAAAAAAAAATGGGGACATGAACATGCTGAGTGGGCCGGACATGAACATGGTTGTGGGCCGAGGAGAGGGGATTGGCCAGTTTAGCTCAGCTGCTGAGAGTAGAACAAGGTCGGAAACTTCATACCCCCAAATCGGATAACTAGCCAGGTACGACTTTTACGAAAAAACACATGAAAAAAACCTGTATTATTCAACGCACCGGGCATCCACTTCTTGTAACGCGAGCCGGGATAGATGTCCGCACGGGGAATGCGAGAAAGGAAACTCAAAAAAATTTCAAAATTCCCTGACTAAAGAGTAATTTTACGAAATACCTTGACATTTACCTGAATTCCCGGTTCTGTCGCCACCCTGTTTAAGCTACATTCAAAGTAATTAAATTGCTTCAAAATTTAAATCATTTTATTATTTATAAATTTAGCTACAACATTGAAATTCTAATCATTCAGCATCGATTGACCTACACGGCGAAATCATTCATCACATCAGCACCAATCTCGGACATAACGTCTATATAACATAAATTCTGTCCATATTGATAGCATTTTCTTCCGGCGTTCACCACAAATGAATTTTTGTTAAATAGAGTAAATAAAGCGAAATAATTTGATATTTCAGTATACAACAGTGTATGCTTTAGCGCCTGACAGAGCAAAAGATAAAACATAGGAACCTAACAGGCAGGCAAAAATGACCGCGGTTACCGTCAAAAACAACTATCTCGCGTGAGCGATTACTATCGTCGGACTAACAAAATAACTTCTGTACCTGCGAATATGAACAACTATTTCGGTAGTATCTGCTCTCTCTCTCTCCCCCCTAAAAAAAATCACCGTTTTGAGAAGATTGTTAGTAACTTAATGCCGATTTTTTTACGTGCTACTATCGAACAGTATCCAATTTCTTAAAAAATAGTCGCCTCAGCCCAAAAATAGTTGAAGGTTTTGTTAAAAATAGTCGTTTTGGGCCCTTTTTTCATTGAAATAATTGCCATAGTCGCCTGGCCACTAAAATAGTCGCTTTAGTAGCCTTTTTAGTCACCTGTGGCAGCCCTGGAAAGTGTACACAAAACACTTGCCTATATATATCATTCTCTACATGAACAGTTGCAGTTAAAACAGATACAGAAATTTGCATATAATAAATAAGTTAACTTTCCTAGAAGTAACTATAAACAGCTCAACCTAGTCCACTCAATGTTTACGTTTGTAAACGACCTGGTCTGATCAGACTGAATGATGAAAAACCTATAACCCTTAAACACTATGGGTACCAAAATCCTTTATGTTTTCCAACAGTATAGTATTAACTATAATTTTCAAATACTTTCGATTTTAATAAGAAATTGAAATAATCAACAACTACTTTAAAAACTTTACCTAATATTTATATATATATATATATTTTCAAAAAAATTGGTAAAAAAAATTAAATATCAATTTGTGTATTTAAAAAAACTGACTTCAAATGTGGTTGGACTGTCGGAGTTACAACATTTTAATTTTCCTTTCAGTTTGTATAATTTCACTTTTCAAATTGTTCAATTGCATCATTTGCAATTTTCTTTTTTTCATTTGTTTAAAATCAGCTGCAGGCACTGTTTAGGAACAGTACCCAAGCAAAAATTTTCATAAGACAATGTTAAACAATTATATAAAACAAATTGCTCTAACTTTTAAACTATTTATTATATCTATAATTAAAAAGTAAAACTTTTTTTCAAGCTAAAATAAACAATTTAACATACAACAGTAAAAATTACTGTTTAAAATAAGGATATACAGTAAAATTGGGCAATTTGGAGAAGATTCTTGCCCAAAATGAAATTAAAATTCTTATCATTCTGCACAGATTCAAACCAAGCGGAGAAACCGTTCATCACATACACACTAATCACGAACATAGCGACTATCACATGAACGGAAGTCTAGGCGAATCACCAAAACGGAGTTGCAAATTTTGGCAATAGCTGCTTTAAAACGACTTAAACCTAGGTGAAAATTAACACTACTCCAACTTAAATATCGGCGATAATGGTCACCATACCGGCGCAAATTTCGGTAATCATAGTAAAGTAATAATCGCCAAACAAAAGAATATATACAGTGAACAAAATTAAAGGAGTAGTGATTAAGAGGTTCGATTAAAGTTGCGATTACTTCCAACAGAATCGATGTCAGGAATGATCGAAATTTCAGACAAATAAGAGCTGAAATACGGATTTCAGCAAAACTGTACCATGTCTGACAGGTGCAATCCTTGAAATAGCGTCAGTGACTATTACATCATAACACCCCAATGAAATGAGCATCATGGAAGAATGTAATTCACGGCTATAGCGCCCGCCATAATCACGAAAACAACGGCCACATCACCATACCGTATTTTTGCTAGCAGTCTATCTTCAATTGTCCAAATTAAAAGTTTCAGTTTAATTACGGAAAATTCCCCGATTTCTTTAAACTACTTGATAAAAATTCCCGATATTTCCTAAAATATCGAATTCCCTGACTTTTCCCCACATTCTCGATCTGTGGATACCCTGAATAAGTAAAAAATTCTTAGTTTTTAAAACACATATTTAAGTTTAAAATTATCAAGAATATTGACAGTATTGAAGATATATTTCCCAAGCCCAAAAGTTTTATGATATCACTAGCACAGATCAGTATTAATAATAAATAGAAATACTATACAGTAACGGACCATATATATGGCAAGCTAGAGGCCAACACCATACTGGTTTTCGGAATTTGCCAGATTTCGGGTCCGTTCCAAAACCAATTCCAATTAATTACACAGCTGTTTTAGTATAACGAAAATACATGCTTTCTCCTCACCACCTGCACTTCCAAGTTCAAGAAAAATGAACAATTATAAACATTGCTTGCTTTCTTTGCAGTAATCAAAGCATTCATATTGTTGAAAATGAAAAAAAAATGCATTGAGAAACAATATAAATTTAACTGCTATAACAGTTTTGATTTTTCTTTCAAAAGAATCCTGAATTTTATAAATTGATATAATGCCCCCCCCCCCCCCCAAGGCTCTTGTTCCCATTCCGTGTAATAGCTCCTTCGTTAACTTTATAAAAAACTATTTTCTTTTTGAGTTCGTAGGAAGTAAAGACACACAATGTTACAAAACCAGTTCCTAAAATCTGCATCGAAATCAACTAACTTCACCACGATTTATAAAGGACATTAATAAATAAAGACAATGTTATAAACAAAGTCAATATAAATTCAGAGTGTCTTAAATATAATTAGTTAGTCCGTTTTATGTAGTATTGACTTGCACGTGGAAATAGTTGTGATGTGTTGTCACTAAGGGACGAAATCATTCACTTTGAAACAGAATTCCGAAATTATAACAAAATTAAAAAAGTGCCGTTTTTTGTGTCATTCCGGATTTCCGGGCAGGTAAAAAGTCTATTACTATATGTTAGTTACAGAAGTTGTTACAAAATCGAGCTTTGTTAAATACTTATTAAAACAAAAAACAAGTATTTAGCAAAGCACAACTTGAACTTTTTTCACCAGTCTGAATTCAATTTCTTAAAAACCAAGTTTCATTCATCTTGATTAAATTAAAAGTATTCTTCAATAAAATCATTTGATTGATATCAAGATTCATTTGAACACAATTTTTTTTTCCATTAAAGTTGGTAAATAATAACACGAAACTTAATCAAAGAGTAGTAATATACTTTTGGATGGCAATTCTTTTGGAAATTTTAACAAGCTCATTAATATAGCTGAATAACATCTCACATGACAAATATTACTTTTATCTTAATTGAGAGGATAGAAGGGGAAAACGTTACAATATTAGTCTTCATAAAGAATTTGCAACAGAAATTTGTTTTTGTCAGTTTCTTAGACTGTCATCCAAAATGCCAATAGTAGTGCCAGTAATCTTTTTGGGTAAAAAAATAATTTTATTAAAGTTTATGCAATTATTTTTATAACCAAAGAATTACATATAAATTTAATGCAATTATTTCTTGATTAGCATCATACATTTTTAGCCACTAGCAACCTTTAAGTAGCATGGCTCAAGTCAGGTCCCTACATTTTTTATTTTATCTGTTTTTTTGTTTTTGTTTTTTTATGAGTTTTGTTAGAAATGTTACTGAATTATATTTGAGCCACATATTACAACTTCTAATTAAATTCTTCAGCTTGTAAGAAAGTAAATAAGTTAGTACTGTAGTCTAGTGAAACAAAATGTTAATTGTTAGAAAGATCTAAATATTTCGAACCTTTGCTTGGAGGAGCAGAAACTGTTTGTTCAGATATTTTCCAGATCCTAACAGAACCATCTTGACCACCACTGTAAATAACATCTTGATCAAATACACTCCACTGAACTGCAAACACCACGTCTTGATGGCTTAAATAAGTTGCAATGATTGTTCCAGAAAGAACATCCCAAACCTAAAACAAAGAAATATAAAGCAGAACACATTAAAAATAGTTTGCATTTTAAAAATAAAATTTTGTATGAAAATGTTGCAAACAGAATTTTGAACTTAATTTCTACCAACTCTCTTGTGAAGTACACTTGTAATACTTCCAAAAACATATTCACACCTGTAAATTGGTACCTTGCACTAGAAAAAAATCCACTTCATGTAACTTTTAAAGAGTTTTTGTGGTTTATTTGAAAATAATAAAAGCTTTTTATTGTTAGTATTAAAACATGATGGATTAATATTTTTTTTTCAATTTCAATCATAGAGATTGATATTTTTACGATAAGCAAATCTGATAAAAGCTGATTTTGCAAAGTTTGTGGCAAAAAATCTTATACTTTCAATTAAATCACATAATTATAAAACAGATAAAGAAAATTGTTCCCAAGATTTTATGACAATGAAATGTAAACTAAAGAGAAATGTAGTAATACAAGTCATACATTATACATATTTTAAAAAAGCAGTAGTTACCAAAGCAGATCCATCTTTTGAAGCAGACACAAGAAATCCATCTTTATGCTGACTCCAACAAAGAGAAACAACCCGTTTATTGTGTCCCACTAACTTCTTGACCACGCCTTGGGAACCATTACTTTGTTCTAATAAAAACACAATTTTTTAAATAAAAAAGTAACAAACTTTTCTTTTTAATTAGTTTTGAAAAATATAGAGCCTTACCTTGATGACTTGAAGTATCTACGATGTGGATTTCTTCATCATTTCCACTGCAGGCAAGCCACGATTTTAAATTAGAGCCATCTGGTGACATGTACGTACTTTCTGGATGCCAACGCAAGCATTCAACAGTCTTCATTTGCACATTGAAACGCATCAGGAACACAAATGTATTATTGTATACATCAATATACCTAAATTTATAAGGAAATTAATTTAATAGGAATACCTTTAAAATTATTGTAATAATATTAAATTTTACAATCTAGCACTGGTAGGAACTTATAAATTACCAATCTGCATTTAAAAAAAAAAATTATATAGCCTGGAAGCAATTTGGGGTAAATTTGATCATTCCTTATTTATAAAAAAAAAAAATATATATACAGTTATTCTGTTTAAGATGAGACTTTGATAAAGTCACTCAATTAGAAATACAATCAAACCTCCCAGTGGATTTTGAAGTTTAAAAAGTAGGACATTTTTGCTGAAAAGTAAGAATTGTTTCCCTTAAAGTGAGAAACAAACAAAAACGTCTATTTAAAATGCATACCAATTTGTCAACAATATTTTAATTTTAAAATGAATATTCTAGTGATCGAGATTAAATACAATATTTAAAAAAGAATTAAAGTCAAATCTTTTACCAAAAGCGCCAGATTAGTACCAGTTGCATAGATTATACTAGTTAAATATAAAATTAAGCTTAAAAATAAAAAATAGACATGGATCATTTCTGAAAGAACATTTAATGCAAAGCAAACCATTAGTAATCATACAATAAAAATGTTATTTTCACTTCTTTTGCTTTTACTTTGACTAGAGCAAAAAAAAAGTATAATATTGTTCTTTTAGTCTTTTCAATTTCCTTTTGCTCACTCAGGGTTCGTACGGATTTTTCGAAAACAAAATCAAGAAGTTTCTAAGGACTTTTCAAGTACCTTCCAATCAAAAAATAAGGACCTTAAAATTAAACTAAAAAAAAAAATCTTAAAAAATAAAAAATGTTTGATGACGTAAAAATATACATATAATTTGCGAAAAATATTGCATTTTATTTCAATCTTACTTAAGATGCAATTTGCAATAAATAGTTCACCAAAGTAAAAAGTTTTTTAAAAAATAGAAAAAATTTGATTGGGAGTACGGTCAGTAACCTTCTAAACTAAAAAGGTTAAACCGGCCGTGTTCTTTTATGTAGCAAAAATATCGGTAATTAAATTCGAAGGTTATCATTTTGTCAGTTATATAAAAAATAACAGCTTTCGTTACTGTATATGGTATTGAATTGTGTTTCCCTGGATGGTTTCAGTTTCTGTATTTAATTAAATACGCAAAACGGATTAAATCCAAGATGCGTAAATCGTATAGGAAAAAAAGTGTACTCACTTCCAGATAACACAAAAATATGTCATGCGAGACAAATATGATTACTGAACATAGAAAATAAGGTTACTTGAAGCGCGAACATAAACTATCACATACATGGTCTTGCACCAGATAACGTAAACTCACACTTTATATTGGAAGTAAGCACATCCTATATAAATATTATTTACACACCTTAGGTTAAGTCAATGAGAAAAGTTTTACGGATTCACCAACTTCAAATCGTAATTGAGTGCTGTTTCAAAAAAGGATTCGTCTTTCTTAACCCACTGACGGTCATGCACGTATATATACGTCATTGGATTCCCAGTTTTTCCAGCAATACACAACATTTTTAAATTTATAAATAAAATTTAAAATAAAATATTTTTTAAATATTTTTATTAGAATGATATTTTATAACCTATCTAAAACTAAATAAAAAAAAATTATGTATGTGAATTAGAAATATAATTTAAATACTATTGCAGGGAAAACAACTGCAGAATTTCTTCCATTCCCATGACCGTCAATGGGTTAAAATACAAACAAATACATTTCATAAAAACAAAGATGATGCAATTAAATACAAAACTGGTAGGTTTGTTGGGGTTACTGGCGCAAGGGCAACACGAGGGTCATGCTGAGCCGAACAAGGTTAGTTTAACCCAATGAAAAGGCTAAAATTTATAAAAGCATTCATATGGTATCGATGATTTAAGAAAATGGGGAGAGGGGGGGGGGGGCAAATTCCTAACAAGGAAACAGGAGGTGCAAACTGAAGATTTCTCTTTGGACCAGTGATGCCAATTGTTGATGGTTTCTGATCAAATAAATCACTGATTAATTCAAATGCATCCACTAACCACAGAGCTGATAGGGTTAAAAATGGAAATTGGGCCATAATAGTCATTATAGCGATAACTTTTTAAGTTTCTAACTTCGCTTGACAACAAGGGTCTGAAAGTGATGAAGTATGAATATTTATCGCCCTTCTAACTTTCAAAAGAGTTATTACAGCGAGATAACTAAGAAGTTATTTTCGAATTTAGGAATCTAAAATAGTAGGATATATGACGCTTTTTTTTACCAAACTCTTTTTCAATAAATACAATTGTTTAAATTGAATATTAACCTCTCATTATGTACAGCTTATCGATGTAAAAGTGCCTTCCAATACTTTTGGCACCGGTGACAGCACCCACCATACCGGCGCAAAATTCAGTAATATCATTGGATAACATTGGCACAAATCCCGATAATATTGTATATTACAACAGCGCTCAACCAAATTGTCTTCAAACAAATACAAAAATCAGTTTAAACCCAATATGCAGGTGCAAATTTTGACAATAGCTTCTATTACATTATCACAATGACCGACAAAAATGATCATTACACAACGTAAATCTTGGCGATGGCGCTCGCCATTTCGGCACAAATCACGGAAATAACTGCCATAACATTACGTAACATTCGACTAAACGGCCATCATACACCAACGCAAATAACGGCTGTAACTATAGAGGAAACAACAGCCCAACAGTAGTCATTGCATCGGAGGCATGGAGAAATCTGAACGTATGCAAGTTACGTGGTTAGACACCTGCCGAAAATGATCATCACACCAACGTGAATAGTGGCGAATGTAACCTCCTCTCAGAATGCAAGTCTCCTATTATATCGGTACAATGCTCAATGAAAATTATAATAATACTACAATGTAAATCTCGGCGGTAGCGATCATCAAAGAGACGCGAATCTTGCCAATAGTGTCCATTATTTAAGCGTAACTCTAAGTTGGTTGGTTGTTTTCAGATTATAAGGCGCCGTCAGCAACACAAGGGCTATAATGCGCCGAAACATTCGTCATAGTAACTCTAAGTAAAATGTCCATCATACCCACGTAAATGCTGAAACGCGAGGCTTAGAAGAAGCATGAATCAGAGTGATCTGCTCATTCATTATCGAAATTTCAGTCTACAAACCTCAAATTCGCAGAACTGTACCAATCCGAAATAAGAGAGATAACATAATTGGAAAAGAGAAAACTACTCTTTCCACAAGAAAAACTGCAGAAAAAAGGTGATTTTCTCTGAAAGTTGAGGAAAAAAAAAGGGAAATTTGAAAATGAAAAAATTATAATAAAATTTAAAAAAAAAAAAAAAAAACGCTGGTCGGCGGAAGAACCACATCCCTGGAAAGCTAATCCGCGGTAAGGAGACAATGACGAAACAACTGCCGATAAATCGTTACAGAAATGCAAGCGGTTTTCAGCCAACAGACACAAACATCAAATTTTTTTTTTTTAATTTAAAAATGGCGCAAAAATTGTAAAAAAGGCCGTTTCATATCAGGTTACATCAGAATTTTAAATTGGCGCAGACGTGCTATCCCTGCATGTTCTTTTAGCTCGTCTTTGTTGAAACGTTGACCAGTAAGGAAAGACTTAGATGAAGAAAGAGGTGGAAGTCGCTTGGAGCGAGGTTGGGGTTATACGGAGGATGGTCAAAAACGTCCCAGCCATAGCTCTGAAGGAGTTTTTTTGTGACATTGTTACTGAAAACCCAGTTTTTCAGTAACAATCTCGAAAACTGCTGTTCATGAAATGTGTGGGAATTCAAGAGTAATAGCATTAATCATAAACTTATGGTTTTCCTTATTCTTTTTTTTTTCAATTGCAATAACCACTTCATCAGGTACCACAGATGGACACCCACTTCGTTCTTCATTGTGCACTTGATCACACCCAGGGGTGTAGTGGAGCGGGAACAGCGATCCTTTACCTTTTTAGAAGGAGGAACGGCGTTCCCTCAACTAAATTTTTTTTAATTTGTAATTTAATTTTTTTCCCCCTTCACAAAACACTTAACAAAAAGTCAAGTAAAAAAATGAAAAAGTTATTTCGCGAGAACTATACTTTCGTTTTCGATCCACAACTTCAGAGCTGAGAAGGGAAGTTCAAGTATTTGCAAAACACTTGTAAGTGGCACGGCAACCCACACACGGCCATTCCATCAACAATCCGATACATGCATTACACTCCCACCTCTCCTTCAATGTTTCTATGCTACTTCTTTAGAAATGAACTGATGTATGTTTACATCTAACTATGATTCAGAGTTCAATCTAGAAATGAAAAAGGGCAGGGTGCTATTTTCCAAAAAAAGGGCACTTCCTGTTTACGAGGGCACTTTTATGTCAAATTGCAGAAATACGTGTTTTCTGCTACAATTTCAATATTGTTATACTTTTCTACCAAGATAAATAATTTTCAATATTCTGAAGAAAAAAATTATAATGCAAAAATCTGTGAATCAAATACTCGCTCAGAAACTTAAAAGATAACAAAATACTGATAAAATGCTTCAGTACTAATTCTGCTGGAATGAGACTGAGAAAATTATTAAAATTAAAGTGCAATATACACAATACATTTTTTATCAAATAGCAATTTTTATAAAATTATCAATTTATAATACAGTAAAATTAAGATAAGAATATTTTAGTATAATGAAAATGTGTTAAGATAAGAACTTTTCACTCTTTCAAAATTTTCTAAAGTTTGAATGAATCAACCTTAAACTTCATCTCTTAGTATTGCTATTGTCAGATAGAGAATAGAGTTTCTCCAAATTTAACATTATTCATTGTGGGATATCACAAGGAGTATTCCGACTAAAGAACTTGGACTATGCCCTGAAATTTTTGCATTTTTTTATTTTCAAAATCGGATCAAATTTAGCGTCAAAACGGCGATTTTTTTGCCATGCATGCCGCTATTATGCAAGTTATAATAGAAGTTTTATTTTTTAAAAAATCGGAAATAATCTGAGATTTTGGTTGCATTCCTGTTATGTTTAATTTTAATTATGAAACGAATGTTTAGAAATTAATTGGTAACAGGCAAATTACCAAAAACACCCCCTAAATTTAACAGGAGGACATCGCGATTACGCGTGTCCAAACGGAAATATTCTTTTTAAATTCTTAGTGTAAACATTTGACAGTCATAAACCTTTAACTAAGTTATTCAAGTCTTTCAAATTCTTTTCTTCACTATTTTGAAGGAGGCATGGTAAAAATCCAGCGAAATACACTTAATCAAAACACGTACGAAATGGCCATCGGAGTTTACTAATGTGCACTTGGGAAATTGTAAGACGGCGCCCTACAATCCACCTACTAATGAAGCACGTTATATAGACATCTACTCAATGGTTTCAGTTCCTGATATATACGTTGCTCGTTTGAACATGAATGCGCATGCCCGACAGCCGATTTCAGTAGGGGTGATGCACATATTGCGTACTGTTGGGAGGGAAAAAACAAAAAAATTTCGAATTCTTTCAGGGTGAAATTTTTTCTGAAAAAGGGCAGAAAGGGCGCTATTTTTATAGAAAAGGGGCAAGAAGGGCGCTATTTTTATAGAAAAAGGGCAGGCAGGGCGCCCCTCGAAAAATGCCTAGGATGAACTCTGAATGATTCATCAAATGTCAATTATCGTCTTCAACGAATGATCTGTGTTTATGGATGAATTCCAGCCGTTAAATTTGTATCGTTCATGAATAAGGACTAAAATTTCCACACACAAATTAACGCCTACTCTCTCCATTTTTAAAGAACAAAACTGTGGTTTGGCATATGCAGTTCTTTGTGTCCTTTCCTTGAAGAATGTCTCTTCTTCTCTAATTTTAATGGGAACGCTAACCGATTTATCAAAAGAAGTTATGTAATTTTTTTTTTTTAGATATATATCACCCACTTAATAATTTATTTGTAAACTTCGCTTTGTACCTAAGAAATGAATTCGTACAAGAGGATAAAACTAATGACAATAAGCGATCTGTTTTTTGAACAATCCAAAAAAGCAAAGTAAACCTGCGATTCTGACGGAATAAACTATTTGGGCGTTAAGAATCTAGATAGATAAGTGAAAAGTGTTGATATTTTGTATGAGCTTTTAGGGTGTTTTGAGATCAAGGAATTATGCATTTATATTATTTCGCCAGATATTGGGAAAATCAAATTGATATGTTGTTTGAATATGACAAAATATATTCAAAACTATATTGATTTTTTAACTGTTACTTACTTTAACTTACTACATAGAAATAATGAAATTAGGTGAAATCAGGACGGTACATGGGAGGATGCTTTTGGCATTCCCCAAATTGCTTAAATTTTTATAAAAGTAGAGAAAAAGGCAAAATTCACAGAAAAAAAATAAACTGTGTTTCTTTGAATAATAGATTTTATATTTGCCATTGTAAGAAGCAAAATATTTTGAAAAATCAAGGTTTGAACAAAAACAATTTTTTTCCCCCTTGCAAACTTCTACAAACAATGCTGCCTGCACTCATGCTAATGAGTCTGTCTTTTCCAAAAAATGAAGGCATTCACATTTGTTGATCTTATGTATTTCATTTTCCTTAATATAAATTTCTAATGGTTTTGTAAATGGGTATAATACATCGAAATTGGGCTGTGAAATAGTAGGAAAGCAATTCAAATGTATTTTATTTTTAAACGTAGAAGTAAATTATTTTTCAATTTGGAAATGGGAAAGCTTACATTTATAGTTATTTGAGAGTTTATTCCAAAAATGTAGCAGATATTCTTTAAGAAAAATCTGTTCTTTCAAGTTTAGAAAAATCCACACTAAATGTGCATTGGCGACGATAAGGAGAGGAAGTTGCTCCCAGATGGGTCTACATTTGGTTATCCCTCTTAAAATTAAAGATGATTGGGATGCTACACATATTAATATTGTTACGAATTTTTGTATATTTGTAAATATTTCGTAGTGTTAATTTTGTAAATAGTAATTTATGTACATTTCGCATAAGGCAGTGCAATAGTTCGTCGTTAAATTGGCTTCCTGGCAGTGAGCATCTCAATGCTTGATAACGGATTTTACAGAGGTAACACTCTGGGAAGCGAGTTTCAAGGGGCAGGGCATTTAACATTATGGTAATGGGAATCTCGCCAAATTGGCGACGGTTTTGGCGACTAATTTTTGTCGCCAAATGTCGCCAAATTTGGCGAGAAATCGCCAAATGTCGCCAAACTTGGCGACCATTTTCGGTCCCCAGGTACATGTATAGGACTTTTCGACTACAATCTGGAAAGTTCTCCAAATATCGACCTCTAGAGGTTTCAAGAAGGTTCGCAGCCTCCCCTATATAAGCCCGGCCGTGAGTGGGGTTAGTTTGATAGTTCTTGGATTTTGAGTCACTGAATTAGTTGACTGGAGATACTAAGCGAACTGTATTGCATTGTCTTTTGCGGCGATTTAGCAGTTGTTGTCAAGTTTTTAACTGCTGTTTTGTGCTCTATTGAGGTGAAAAGAACTGTATTGTGTCTACTAGAACGAGAAGTTCTGGAGCTGCAAGAGAATTGAGAAGAGTTAGTTATTTTGGAATAAATTTCTGCAAGTTTTGATCTGCTTTGGCTTCAAATCTTTCGAACCCTACCAAAGCAGCAATATTTTATCAAGAAAATTTAAATAGACTGATGGATGTTAACGGATTTTAACTTTCCAATTGAGCTTCATCGAGTTAATTTCATATTAATTCATGGAACAAATTTTGAAAAGGAAAGAAAGGGTCTATCAAGCAGACACGCATCCAGGGGGATGGTTTTTAGGGTCTGATCCCCCTAGGATCCCTAATATCCTGGTGTTGTATAATAATTAAATGAGAAACTCACAGCAATCATAAATATTTTCAAAATAATACTTTTTAAAATACCATTATTCAGACAGTTTGTCTATCGTATCACAATAAAGTAGCTATTACGTACATAAACTTGGAAATAAATAACGGATTTGTAAATCTCCTAGCATCAAAAAATCACTAAGCATTATTTTTTGTCTATTTAAATTCAATATAAAGTGTTGTTTAAAGGAAATGTAAAACAATGTATACTTCAAACGTTGATATAATTGATTCAAGGTATCGGTGTTACATGCCCTTGTATTTAAAGCGCCAAAAATATTTAGTAAAATCAGCCTGATATTGGTGTTAGTTCTTTAACCCAAAACATTACTCCTTCTGTAATTGAATTTAAATAAACAAAAGTTTTCTATATTAATTTATAATATAAATATATCTACATTTTCATCTCGAGAAGGAGAAAAACCATAAAATTCTCAATTGACATCTGCAACAATCACAATCTCTTTCATTCATTTTGAAAACATATTTCGAAGAGTTACAGAATCTGGGAATTTTTACCGAACCCATTGCATGTTAAGGCATCTCCGAAATTCTGGAAGTCAGATGAATATGTTAAATCTAGTCCCTGAAAACATGAAAATTGTTTAAAAAAATCATGTAAATAATCTGTTTATAATATTTTGTAGGTATTGTGTCAATAATATGTTTGAAAATGTCTTGATAATCGATTTAAAAAGTGTTAAATTATCTGTTAAAATGGGCTGTTCAAAGCAAATTGTTTAAAAATCCTATAACTTATTAGTTTAATTATATTTGATTCAAATAACTTTTTAAACAGAATTTTTTTTCTTTTAAATTTTTGAGGTGGTCATCTGTTTTGAGATTATTAAAGTAGTATTGATGAAGTTATTTATTCTTAGTTGTAATTTTTACTCTCTCTCTCCTCCCCCCACACCAGCAGAAAAAAAAGTTTATGTTTATTGTAAAGACGCGACATAGCGTTCCCACACCTTTTTACTTTACACTACGCCACTGATCACACCCTTCTTTAAACTATCGGACCCATCTTTTCGCTAACGAATTACTCACTGCAGATTCTCTGTGAACCTCGCAGGGTTGTCGATGAATATCTATTGCTTTAACGTTTCCTGCATTAAGACAGCAAATTACTGATCGAATTTCACAAGCAGGGGAATTTTCAATCAACGCCGCCATTATAAACAATCACCACGAAGGACACACAACACAGAGTGACCTAAAAATGGCATAATTTCGTTCTGCTTGAATCAGAGTAACTACCACACAAGCACGAAACTGCGATTGCAGTGCTGCAGCGAAGAAAAATGGAAACGGAATTTACTTTCAAAACGCACCTCGTATATCTGTACATAATTATTTGATATGCAACTTTTATGTTGTAAATATAAAGTCTAATACCAGTATACAAAAATCAATACCAATTTTTAATTGAACAATTGTCTACTCGTGTTTGGTACCAATTAGAATTGAGATTAAATTTGTTTTTTATATAAAAAAAGTTTGAAATACCTTGAATTTCTAATAGATTTACAACACCAGGGGTCAAAGTGACAAAATAAGAATATATAGGGTTTTTACAAAAAAAAAATATAAGACAATATAAAACATCAAATAACTGCACACAGTCTCTACTGAACTTTAAAATTAACTAGTTAAACATTTCATTAATTAAAACTTTAAATTAATAGTTATTGAAATGAACATGTAAGACGAACTTAGGAGGACTTTTACACAGTACCAATTAACATAAATTTTCCTTTTTAAGAGAGGAATATCTATAATCAAGTACTTAGAAAATAACTGTTCCCCTTTAAAACTCGTTATATTGAATTTAAGAGAACAGAAAACACACCATTAAAAAAAGAAACCGACTAATCCTGAATATGTCATCCTTTATTCATTATTACTTCAATATTCCATCCTCCCATTAATAAATCAAGTTTTATTAATTACATTATTTGAAATCTTGAGCTTTCCAGCATCTATAAGTGCTTTGAGCTGCCCCTATTTCCTTCAAGTATTTTCTTTTTATTCCTATTTGGGTTAAGATTTACTGCACAGTCCCCCTTGGAAACTTAAAAGGATGTGTCGCCAAATTCAAAATGGCGTCAAAACACATTCGACGCCGAATCGCCGACTTTTAAAAAGTCACCAAGGCGGACCGTACAGTTAATCTTAACCTCTGTTTGCTTTGCAGTCTTTTTTTGTTCAAATTTACTATTCGGTGTTGGATGGATTGGCAGCGGAAAGTGGGAGATTTAGTGCCGAATGTGGCAACCCGTTGACTTGGTTTTCCAGCACTTGGACAACATTTTGACGTCATTTTCAATTTTAGAGACTTTTTCGAAAATACCGCCATTTGACACCTTGCATTAAATCTTAACCCTTTTGTTTCCTTCATCAATTATTGACAGAGCACTCGGAAATGTCGTTCTTTTAGTCCTGCAAGTTGTTTTTATCCGTTTTTCTCAGAGGCAGAGTTTTGTTCAGGGGTGGGAAGTGCAAAAGCCCAGCTTGGAGCAATTTTGGAGCAGCAAAATTTAACATTTGGAGCAGATTCGCAAAAAATTGGAGTCGCAAAATTTAACTTTCGGAGCAGAATAAGAGAAAATGTAGCAGCAAAATTCGAAGATATTAGTAGCAGAAATATAATAAATTGTATCTGATTTAATTTTTCTACATAAAACATATATTAATAAATATAAAATTATAAGATATACATAAAATTACAACAAAAAATATAATTTGTAAAAAAAACCACATTTATACTTATTAGCATTTGACACTTCACGAACGGGTTTGCTGTGCTAAACCAAGCTCTCTTTGCATGCTAAAGTTTCATTGTAACACAAACACAGCTCGCTTAGATCTCTGAAAAGTTTAATTGCTATGCAAGCACAATCTCGCTGAAAATTTATTACTATGCAAGGACAAGCTCGCTTCACTTTCTAGAAGGTTCATTAGAGCCCCCTCCCTATCGAGAACCGAAAAATGTGCCCATCGATACCATAACACAACCCCAATCACCCCTCTGAATTATTTTTACAAATGTTTATGAAAAGCAAAATTAGAAGGCAAAAACTACTTATGTTGAAAATTTCAGAGCTATTAGAAGTCGCTTTGTAAAAATATTAATTAAAAACAAATTAAAATTTTAAAATTCTGTTTCAAAAGTCTAATTAGAAGTCCAAACCTACATAGGTTGAAAATTTCAGAGGTGTACCTATATTTTAAGTCGCTTCGTAAAAAAAAAAAATTTAATTAAAAAATTAATTAAAATTTTGACATTCTGTTTGTCAAATGTACAATCTGAAGGTCAAAACTACTTAGGCTGAAAATTTCTGAGCTGTAGCCTTATTAGAAGTCGTTTTGTAATTTTTTTTTAATTAAAAAAAATAGTTAAAAAACTAATTAAATTTTAACATTCCGTTTTTAAAAAGTCCAACTAAAAAAAGATCAAAACTACTTATGTTGAAAATTTCAGAGCTGTACCTCTACTTGAAGTCGGTTGGTAAAAAAAAATAATTAAAAATGAACTAATTAAAATTTTAACATTCCGTTTGTCAAAGGTACAATCAGAAGGCCAAAACTACTTATGTAAAAAAATTTATGTTAAGTTCTACACCTATTTTAAGTAGCTTTCTACAGATCCACACACTCTTTGTTTTATTATTATAAGACCCATTTGTATAAAAATAGCAATTCTTATAGCAAAAATAGCAATACAATAAAATTAAAATAAGAATGTTTCTAAATTTTTGTGTATGTTCTAAAATTTTGTGAATTTTTTTAATTTACTAATCAGGTCAGATTCTGCGTCAAAATGGCGATTTTACCCTACATGCCGTTCTATAAACTTATAAAAAAGTATTATTTTAATTTTTTTGAAATCGAAAACATTCCGGGATTTTGATTACATTTCTGTGATACTTTATTTCAAATGTAAAACGGACGTTTAAAAGTTAATTACCAACAGCCAACAAGTAAAAATTACAAAAAACTACCCTAAATTTAATAGAAGACATCGTCATTATGCGTGTCCGAGCAGAAATATTCTTTTTAAATGCTTAGTAAAAACATTTGATGGTTATACACCCTTAACTTTCCAATTCCTTTCTTCATTATTTAGAGCAAGAGGATGTGATAAAAATCCGTCGAAACACACTTAATCAAGGTACGTACGAAATGGTCATCCGTGCTAATTAGAAATCGGAAATTTTGAGGCCGCCCCTTAAATTCTATCTAGCAATGACGCACGTGATATCAGCACTCGGCGATTTCAATTTGTCCCGGTGCAAGACGCGTTTGAACATGAATGAACATGCGTAAATGCTGATTTCAGAGATTGCACATGATTTTCCACATATTGCATTCTGTTGGGGGAAAAATAGAATGTTTTGCAAATTCGAGCGAAAACGGCCCTTGAGGTTGCCGTAATTTCGTCTCCACAAAGATTTGACAAGCTCAAGATGGTTTGGTGCTTTAGCGTGCGCGTTTATAAGAAGATTTAGAGCAAAATTGTGCTTAAATGTGGTTTTGTAGCAGGTTGGCGCAGGATACCACTTTTGGCGCGCGCTGGCGCAATTGGCGCAGAATTCCCACCCCTGTTTGTTTCTGCTTATATTTCTTTTTTGCTATGTTGCTGCATAATTACCAATTAATTTACTATATTGGAGGAGAAAACAGATCAGAAATTCAAGCCTGCAAGCTATGAACATGTTTACACTTTACAACTCTCGCGGTCCAGTTGAATAGAGTTGAGTTGTAGGTTTTGCAGTATGTGACGTCACATGAAATAAGACGTAGCAGCTTATAAACATTACTTTAGTCAGGGTAGTCAGGTCCCTTTCACTTATGATCGCGGCAAAGAATCCGAAATATAAAAAACCACAACGAACGGCGCTGTTATTACGAATTCGAAGAAAATATAGGTCAAATCAACGTAGAAATATAGAATATATAGGACAATTAAAAAATATAGGACGTTTTCCTCGATTTTTAAAAATATAGGACAACATAGGACGTTTCCCTCGATTTTTAAAAATATAGGACAACATAGGACGTTTTCCTCGATTTTTAAAAATATAGGACAATATAGGACGCTTTCCTCGATTTTTAAAAATATATAGGATTTATAGGACGTCTGCGACCCCTGCAACACAACCTGATCCAATAGTATTTTATCTCAATTTGAATTTTTTTCCCATTGTGAATCACTTCTTCATAGAATGCAATAAGTTAGTAAAATAAAATATTGATTGCAGAAATTGATAATAAAATTTATAAATTGATGGATTTCACTATTTTTATTTTAAGTTTACATTATTATTAAACATGGACCAAGATTGCACTTTATAACTACAATATATATATATATATATATATATATATATATATATATATTAGGGGGTATCGAAAAAAACTTTTTTTGGAAATTCAAAATTTCAAGTTGATAAAAAGTTGTCACTATGCTCACATGTTTACCAAAAAATTTTTTTAGTTTAATCGAAAAATATTTAGGTCTCCCGGAATGGACCTAAAGTTTGACGTTTTTTGACAAAAACAAAGATTTTTAATTTTTTTTTAAACATAAATATAAAACAAATTTTTATTTTCAAGAATAAAAATGTCGAGTTTATAATACTAATTAACAGTAATAAAAAAATTATATATGCCATTTAATAATTAGGTCTCCCTGAATCTACATGAAAAAACTTAACTTTTTTACAAAATACGAATATTTTTCAATTTTCAACCCATTTTTTTGGTTAGTTTCAATTATTTTATTCATAGTCTAGGTATAGTAGTACAGCATTTTGAAATATCGGGAATATCATTTTATGAAATGGCGTTTACTAAACTCACTCAAGTACTAATTCATATCATTTCTGCACGACTCCACGTTGGTTGGAGTCTCCAACCAACAAAGACTCTAGGTTGGAGACATGAAGGTAATGTTATCGAATATGATTCAATGTCACAGGGTTTGAATGATGAAAGTGTACATGATAGTAAAATGCTTCTATCATGAGAATTATTATAAAGTTGAATTATTTCAGTGAAATAAGAACTGCAAAAAAATCTACTCTCTTTATCTAGAGATTGTGACCGAGCCAATCTCTATTAGAGTAGAAGCTCTATTAGCAAGTGCTCTTTCGTGGGATTTAAATGTTGTAACACTAGAAAACCACGCAAAACTATCAAAAACACCCCCTAAATTTAACAGGAGGACATCGCGATTACGCGTGTCCAAACAAAAATATTCTTTTTAAATTCTTAGTGTAAACATTTGATGGTTATACACCTTTAACTAAGTTAATCAAGTCTTTCAAATTCCTTTCTTTTCTATTTTGAAGGAGGCATGGTAAAAATCCAGCGAAATACACTTAATCAAAACACTTGCGAAATAGTCGACGTAGTTTACTAATGTGCACTTGGAAATTGTAAGACGGCTCCCAACAATCCACCTACTAATGAAGCAAGTTATATGGACATCTACTCAATGTTTTCAATCCCTGATATATACGTTGTGCATTTGAACATGAATGCGCATGCGCAACAGGCGATTTCAGTAGGGTCGATCCGCATATTGCGTACTGTTGAGAGAGAAAAAAACGAAAGTTTTTCGAATTCTTTCAGGATGAAATTTTTTCTGAAAAAGGGCAGGAAGGGCGGCATTTTTAAAGAAAAAGGGCAGGCAGGGCGCGCCGCCCCTTGAAAAATTCCTAGGATGAACTCTGTTACCTGTTACCAATTAATTTCAAAACATCCGTTTCATATTTAAAATTGAACATAACAGAAATGCAATCAAAATCCCAGATTATTTCCGATTTTTTAAGAAATAAAACTTCTATTACAGCTTACATAATAGCGGCATGCACTGCAAAAAAAATCGCCGTTTTGACGCTAAATTTGATCCGATTTGGAAAATAAAAAAATGCACAAATTTCAGGGCATAGTCCAAGTTCTTTAGTCGGAATACTCCTTGTGATATCCCACAATGAATAATCTTAAATTTGAAGAAACTCGATTCTCTATCTAACAATTGCAAACCTAAGAGATGAAGTTTAAGGTTGATTCATTCAAACTTAAGAAAATTTTGAAAGAGTGAAAAGTTCTTATCTTAAAATATTTTCATTATACTAAAACATTCTTATCTTAATTTTACTGTATTATAAATTGATATTTTCATAAAAATTACTATTTGATGAAAATTTTACTGTGTATATTGCACTTTAATTTTAATAATTTTCTCAGTCTCATTCCAGCAGAATTAGGACTGAAGCATTTTATCAGTATTTTGATATCTTTTAAGTTTCTGAGCGAGTTTTTGATTCACAGATTTTTGCATTAGTATTTTTTATCTTCAGAATACTGAAAATTATTTATCGTGGTAGAAAAGTATAACAATATTGAAATTGTGGCAGAAAACGCGTATGCAAATTTCTGAAATTTGCCATAAAAGTGCCCTAGTAAACAGGAATTGCCCTTTTTTTGGAAAATAGCACCCTGCCCTTTTTCATTTCTAGGATGAACTCTGATGGTAATAGATAAATCGAAAGTTTTTTGTGAGTGGGTAAAATATCATTAAGGTATTAGTTCAACTATTTTTCACTCTTATTTTCATTTTTCACTATTTATATAATCGAAAGGATGAAGCAATAAGTATAAAAATTGTAAGTTGTAAATGTGGTCGAATAAATAAACGAGAGGAACATGTATGTTTGGTATAAGAACTATATTCAACATATTTTGGACACTCAACTGCAAACAGTGGCTCTGGGTGAAACGTAGTGTCATCATTACAACTTATGAAATAAAGCTGCATTGACAAGAAAACTATTCAAGGTCTTGGTTATGATGGTGATGAATGAAATACTGAAGTCTTTAATTGATCAATTTCATTTTTCGTAAATACTTTATAATAACCAGTACAAGCAGTTGTTTGTTTATTTCATTTAAACGAATTGCCTCTTAGGTAAGTTATGATTATTCTCGATGTTCCAATTTATTAACGTACTTCTTTTACTGTCCATTAAGAAAACGTCTAACAAGTTGTCGAGATTTACCAATTGTTGAATACAATAGCATTGATAGGGTTTTTCCAAAATTTTAATTTTATAAAGTTGAATACCGACCAGAAATATTGGAAAATATGTCAGGCTGTACTAGTAAGCAAATACCCCCAAGGTTTAGCAAGCAGAAACCCTGGAAACATCTCCCATTCAAGATGATTAAAAATGGCAAATCGAATTTCACGTATATGTATTGTATCACTTGATCCAACCTCGAAGTTGAAAAAAATAGCCGAGTGTGTAATGAAAATTTATACTCCCTTATGGGTTACAATATAACGTCATGTAATGATGATATTACGTTTCATACAGAGCCACTGTCTGGAGTTGCATGTCTAAAATATGTTGAATATAGTTCTTATACCAAAGATGCATGTTCTTATCGTTTATTTATGCGACCAAATTTACAACTTACAATTTTTATACTTATTGCTTCATCCATCCGATTATATAAATAGTGAAAAATAATTGAACTAATACCTTGATGATATTTCCCCATTTCACAAAAAACATTTGATTTATCTATTACCACTGCCTGGTTTTCTTGTATTACAATATTTAAATTCCACAAAAGAGCACTTGATGATTGAGCTTCTACTCTAATTGAGATTGGCTCTGCAGTCACAATCTCTAGAAAAAGAGAATAGATTTTCTGGCAGTTCTTACTTCACTGAAATAATTAAATTTTATAATAATTTCCATCGAAGAAGCATTTTACTATCACGTACACTTTCATCATTCGAACCCTGTGACATTGAATCATTTTCGATAACGTTACCTTCATGTCTCAAACCTAGAGTTTGTGTTGGTTGGAGATTCCAACCAACGTGGAGTCGTGCAGAAATGATACGAATTAATACTTGAGTTTAGTAAACGCCATTTCATAAAATGATATTCCCGATATTTCAAAATGCTTTACTACTATACCTAGACTATGAATAAAATAATTGAAACTAAGCAAAAGAATGGGTTGAAAATTGAAAAATATCCGTATTTTGTAAAAAAGTTTGCTTTATATTTATGTTTAAAAAAAAAATTAAAAATCTTTGTTTTTGTCAAAAAACATCAAACTTCAAGTCCATTCCGGGAGACCTAAATATTTTTCGATTGAACTAAAAAAATTTTTGGTAAACATGTGAGCATAGTGACAACTTTTTATCAACTTGAAATTTTGAATTTCCAAAAAAAGTTTTTTTCGATACGCCTTAATATATATATATATATGTATATACATACACAATATATAGTTTCAATATTATCTTAGCAACATATTACTTAAATATACGATTTATTTTACTAAGTTTTCTTTGGAATTTTCATTTAAGTAATGGAGTATGTTCCATTTCTTACAATTACATTCCCTATTATTTAAAACATATCCCATATATTTAAAACATAGCATTCTACACATACCCTTTGAAACTACCAACACATAAACAAGAAAAATCAGATCTCCAGCTTAGTTCACTGTGAGTCTTTTCTGTGGTGTCTAAATCAGCAGGACGTTCCACTAGTTCATCAAAATTTCTAGCTTTTCCTTTCGCATCATTTTCTTGATTGATATATATAATTCCACCACCACAGGAATAAATGAAGAATGCAGTCTTTCCTCCATCTGTATGATCTAAGAAAATTAGCACGAAGTTTAAAAACACCACTACAAATAAAAAGATTAAATTTTACAATGAATTTCCATATACAAAGCTACATAGGAATTTTTTAGGTTTCGAAACACTATCTAGCAATTAAATTCTATCAATTTAAAATATGGGTATAATTTTTAATATATATAATTGTCTAGCAACCATTTTTCTTTGCATATCGTTGTCATCATCGTTGTCAATATTGTAATCGGACACATACCAATGAAAATTAAGGACCTCTAAGCATTTTTCAAATACTTTTAAGGTCTGGAAAACAAGTTTAAAAATATTAAGCACTTTCAGTGACTGTGAGAACCCTGTAATCATATTTAGATGCAGAAATCAGTAAAATTAAGACTGAAGTTTACAGGGATGAGAGTTATCAGAGAGCAAAAAGGAGGAAATCCAAAAATTCGTTAAATAAGCAAGCAGAAGGCACGATACCCAAAAAGTTTGTCAAAAAAGCTTGTGGAAGGAATAATACACAAAAATTTGATAAAAAGTATTCAAGAAGGATGATTCACCAATTTTAAAGAAACAATGATATTTCTCATACTATATAATAATTACAATTCAAATATAAGGGAAGAAATTAACAAGCGACACATATAAACATAGCACTCAAAACATAGTACTCTAGTATTTCTAAATTTTAGTTATAAAAAAAAAGAGTAAGAAAATGCCATCCATATAAACTACAAATAATGTTGTCTAAATTAAAAGGTGCATAAAACTATAAAATCGGCTTATTCTGAAGCTTTTAAAAGTACTCAGATTAAGCATAATAACCATTTTATTTAACTTATCAATGTTAGACAATCTTTCCAGCCAAAGTACAATTCAATCAGAATGAAGCATTATAATAAACATTAATCAGTATTATTTAAAAGTATATTTTTATTATTTGAACTATCCTTTTAAGATACTGCTGAAAATAATAGAGGTTTCAAATGAGTTTTTAAGGACCAAGCACCAAGATATCAGCGATCGAGATACATGTTGCACGATCGCATCTACAATACATAAATTTATTAACTACACTTCTGATAAATTCAAATCTCTAATTAAAAAAACAATGCAAATGTACCATTAAACAATTCTTTTCCGATTATATACTTTATAACACAACATTTAAAAGTTTTATGTCAAAGAGCAACACTGTAGCACATTGGACTCAATCAACGTTTGTTTCGGTTGTCTGCATACATGGGCAGAACCCTAAAACACTGAAGTGGTCACATACTTCACTTACCAATCTTAAAAAGGCAGTGCCATTTGTAACCAATCACAGTACAAAGTGTTACTGCGATAATGACACAACCGAGGAGCTTGAGGAGCAATCCGAGAGGAAAGGGAAGCGAAGAGGGAAATCTTTTTAGACGCAAGGAAAAGTATATTTTTGGTAGGAAAAACTGGTTCAGATCAGAAAAATGTGGATCCTCGAAACAGAAACAAAAAGGAGAAATTTTTTTACATAAAAAGCAAAAAAGGAGGAAAACCTCATCCCTGAATTTAAACCAAGCATAATACTTTATTCAATAAATGTTTTGGAAGAAAAAGAATTTGTACCTGTTTTCAAAACTTTTTCACAAGGTGCCCAACTCAGACTATAGATTGCACCAGAATGATGAGTTTCAAAAGAATAAACAGGTCTAAAAGACAAACAAATTCTCTATTTACTATAAACCCCTAAAACAAATATGCTATTCATAATAAACAACATTTTTAAAACATACTTTCTTTTATAAATATCAATAACACCAACTCTTCCTTCGTCAGTTGCATAAGCAATTATGTTCTCAGAAGTTGGATGCCAGGCAGCCTGTTTTGGGGATTAAAAGATAAATTTAAGTTTTATTGAAGAATATTTATGCTTCCAATATAGGCAATTTATAAAAAATTGAAGAAAAAAATAGCATATCTATATAAAACTAATATTTATTAAAACTTAAGCAAAAATTAAAATTATTCTGAATTAAATTACCAAATATATAATTATTCAAAATAAATAATTATGAAAGTTTCAGAGAGTGTCCCAAAATATACTTATCAAGATCAAAAGTCATTTTCTCAGATAATATGATATAATAGGATGATTTCTTAGGAATAATACATAACATTACACCTTTTTTTTTAACAAGTTTAATTAAATTTTTGAATGAACATTTTTGAGCTAATGTCATTGCGCTTGATTACCCAAAACACTATGGATGGGCATAGACTGGTCCCATAGTTTTTGGAGCTGAACCCAATGAATTTGTATTTATGGGATGACTTGAAGGACATGATCTATAGCAGAGGACGTAGTGAATGTTCTAAAAAAAATTAAGAATTTTAGGGATAATGCCAAATTTTTTGTAATGTTTTAAAACCATGTTTCCTGATCTCCTAACACAGATATATTCTTTCCAAAAGTTGTTTCAAAACATTTTTCAAACATGGAACAGTGAAAATTTGTTTATGGAAAGTATATTGTTTTAAATTATCTAAATTAAAATAATTATTTCTATGGTTATATATCATTTTAAGCATTTTATGTTTCTTTTTTCCAAGAGAGATAAAGAGATGGACTTGGTTTTCAAGTCAAAAGTAGAAGATGCAAAAACAATCGCAAGATTAATGGACATTGCAGATTGAAAGCATCCAGTTTATTTTTGTTTTAATCAGGGGAGTCGACACTGTCGACAGATATTGTTAAATTTCTAGAAATGAGTTCTGATTCTACATACTGAACTACCCTTGCTTTAGGCAGAATCCTACAATTTTGTGCAACTTGAAAATGAATATTGAGCATAAAATATTGGTCATCTGATGTTCTAATAAAGGTGATGACGAATTCTGATGTCTTTTTGCAACGAATCACTAAAGTGGATGGCAAACACATTAGAAATGTGGTTATGTATGTGGTATGGCAGGTCATGTACATTGTAACCTACTTATTTTAATCTATTTCTTCATATATAAGTTCAATAAAACTAATTCTGGTAGGTATGTTTTGGGACATCACATATAGCTGGATAAGTAACATAGAATTAGTAAGCTTACAAATAACAGCTGAAACAAGCTAAACAAATTTTTATAAATCTTTTAAGAAAAAAATAAATAAAAATGAGTACTCACCGTCATAATTCTGGTTTTAAAATGAACATACACAGAAATTATATCCATTTTAGTGGTCTCAGATAATGAATTCCACACTTTTAATATCCCTTCTCCATTACTTATTGCAAGCAAATCTTAAAAAAAAAAATTAAAAAAAAAAAAAAAAAAGTGGTATGAAATTTGAATGAACTTAATATAGCTGCAAATAAATTATATAGCGAATTATATATTCACCTTAAAAATACACAAATTTTGAAAAATAATTTATTAATGAAATTCAAAGAAGAATATTGTTCAAACTTTGTTAGCATTAAAACAGTATATCTGAGATAACTAATTAAATTTTAATAAAAATACATTAAGCATAATGTAAATTTAGAAATTTTATGTATAACTTAAATGTAACAAGTTAAGCAAAAACAAGTAACAAATGTCCAGTTTTAAAAGGTCAAAGAGCAGAAGAAATAATGATTATAAGTATGACTAAAAATGCTTACTTGGATTTACACTAGATACCGTCAGATCATATACAAATTGGGACATAAAGGGTAGCTGGGAACTTAATCGTTTTTCTGTTACATTCCACAATGTAACCTGAAATTTTTTTTATTAAAATTAAAGAATGTAAAAAGAAAAATATATACAAATATTTTAATCATCAAACAAAATACCTTGAAAGGATCAAAACAATACAATAGATCTGTTTTTCCTTCTTCCATAGTGACAAGGAAAAAGACGAATGTGGATTTACAATTCAGATCACAGCTCCCTTGGTAGTAAAATGAAAATTTTGGCTTTTCAGTTTCCGAATAAACAACTTCTCCTACATCACCTCTATAAACAGAAGAAATACATGTACATTAAATATGTATTTTCCACAGTTACAATACTTTCTAAATGCAGATGAGTCTATATGAATTCAAAAAGCAAACTAAAATGTTTGCTTTCGGATATTATTAATAACCTCAATACTTAATATCTCATATGCAAAGGGTAAAATTAACTTTTTAAATCAAACGCATAAATATACCCAAGTCTTGAGCCAGTTAGGTGTTACTAACAGAATAGAAAGTAAAATTCCAACATTAAAAATGGATAATTATGTTTAAACATTTAGGCTAAAAAAAAATACCACTCCAAAATAACTGAACATTTGTTTGTAATAACTAAAAAAAGCATAAATTATAAAAAAAAATTAAAAATCATAATAAAGTTAGCATGGTTTTGAATGGATATGTGCATTGTATGCTCCCAAGTAAAAAACTTAAGTGCACAAATAAAATGTTATGTGCAACCACTAATTTTGAACCCTGCAATATGCAAACTCTTTTTAAAAATTATAATTTCTGTACAAATACATAGGATTTGAAGCAGGGATTCAGCTGTGGATGCTTTTTTAGTAAAATGCTTAAGAGGTTTTTTTAAATGCTAACATTAGAATGTAGGTTTTAGCTCTTTTGCAAAAACATTTTGACTCCAAATTTACAAAATCCCCCTTTTTGTTATCCCAAGATTAATCATCAACCTAAAAAAATAAGCTGATGAAGGGTGAAAAACATCTTTCCAATTGATATTTGGTATAAAACAGCTTTTTATTTAAAGTTAATGATTTTATAGTGAAAAGTGTTTCAATGGTGTTAAATTAAACATAACGAGTGATGGAACTCGTAAACATTTTATCATTTAGCTAAAATCAAAATTATGCTTTTAGCTTTTCTGCTAAAGAGATTTTGTATCCCAGCTTAAACACTGATTTGAAGTATTATGGATAAAAGGAATTTATTACTAATCATGCATTTAAAATATTTAAATTATTGTAGATTTTTGAAAATAGATAACTAAGAAAAGATTATAATATTCTTGGCTGAAATTAGAAGTTAAGATTATTTTCGAATCCCTTGAAAATTAGACACTATCATAATGCATCAAATATCACTATATATCAAAGCACATTTAAAAAACGCACTAGTAATTTATTTTTAATAAACCAGCTCTCCACATTTATTTATATGGCAAATAATTAAAAATAGAGAAGGAAAATAGTAATATTACACCGATACAAATGAGATCTAAAAATGACTGCACATAAGTTAATCAATTGATAAATTTTGGATATTTGTTAACAGTCCGTTTTTACCTTACGGAAATCTAAGCTGGCATGAACATAAAACAGGTAATTATTACACATAGATAATAAAATAAAATATAATTTAAAGATAATAAAATTGGAAAAGCTGGAATGGATACTTTATCAGAAGAAATTTAAGAGAAGTATTAAGTAAATTTACCGCAAATTTGAACATATAACAGCATTTGAGTTTGTTGGATGACAAATTCCAGCAATTCTAAGTTTTCTTTTATCCTCATACTTTTGACGTGCTGCTTGCATATAATATGACCAAAGAGGTTGGCTTTCTCCTACTTTCCACATTCGCAAGGAAAGGTCAAGACTCGTCGAGAATAACTGAGAAAATTGAGGAGATACAGTGCTTTTAATTAGGAAATAAAAATCAATTTTCAAATGAAATACTTAAACAAAATTTTAATTTCCAATTTTAAAACACGAAAACTTCAAAATATGTAAAGTCAAATCATGATAAAATCTATTGCTTTTTAGAGCATGGGGATTTATTTTGAAGATTAAATTAAAGACATATTACATATAGTTTGTAAAATGAAATATAACAGACCATTAATGGTATCAGTTTTATACTTACATTATCTGGTACAATTGGACTCCAAGAAAGACTAGAAATTTCCATAGAATGAATTTTTAATTTTTGTAAGACAGTTTCTTTAGCAATGTCTATTAGAGTGATTAATCCATTCATGTAACTAAATAAAATAAAAGAATTATTTATTATCAGTATAATTAATAGCATTTTAATTCACAATGTTGCATTCAATAATTGAATATCAATATTATGAGGATGCAGAATGTCATATGATCAAATAAAGAAGTTGTTCAATTTAAACAAAGAGGCAGCTAGCATTGATGTATCACCTGCAAACCGATTGAACGGAATGAAGGAATAAGGGATTGGTACCGACATTTGTGAGCTATATTGATGATTGTCATGATCAATTCTAACAACATCGAAATAAATGTATGCTTTACAAACCACATGTAGCCACAACAGATAAGCACACATGACTACTCCTCAGTTGAGAAATGGCATTGCCAAGGGAAACCATGGTAGGAGGAAATGTGTAGAAAAAGGCAAGAGGTTTTGAAGATATTAAGAAACAGGTTAAAAAAACAGAAAAATCTCAGAAAGGAACTATGATTGAAAACTACTCAGACAAAACCTTTCAACCAGGTGGCTTGGTTTGGTTAAAAAACTTATTATTTGCCTTCAGATTATCACCAAATCTCAAAATTCATAACGACATGGTTGGATCTATGTAAATAACAAATAATATCTAGTTTAGTGAATGAAGTTTAAAATGGTCAAAAATTAGAAATTTATATAATAGACATAAAACCTAATGATGGGTGAAAATAGAATTGTCGAATTCGAGGATGAGACTGAGGAATACAGTGAAAATCCAGTTGAGAAAGAATCAAAATTTAATAAAGGGGAACTGGATGTTTTGTTCGACAAGGAGTCCTACTAAATGTCCAAAAGAATATTTACTTGCATGACTTCCAAATTTTAACGTTCAGAATGTTATTCCATTAGACAGACGATAGCATAAATGCAGCTCTATCCAATTGGTTTCACACTGGAATGCAGTCTCCTTTATGATTGGGCTTCAAACAGTGTTAGTTTTGTTTGGTATGCATTTTGTATAAATGTTTTGAATTGTAATGTTTAATGAATTTGTAAACAGTACTTTTATATTTAAATTTTATCAATGAAGAGTGCACCCTTTGGTGCTGTTCAGGAATTGTTTATAGCAGCTTGGTAATAATCCTTCAAATGGTGACTTATGTTAAAAGTTCTTTTATTAATTTATAGTTAATATTATATGATTCAAATTCGATGTCTTTCTTTAAACACTAATTTTATCAGTCAACGAACATTAATTTAATCCTGTTTGATTCTTTCCTGCAAGTTTCTCGTGTGTTGATTGTAGTTTTTAATAAATAAGTTTTCTCTGAATCTGTTGCATGTGTTTCTCTGAATCTGTTGTATGTGAATGTCACAAATATCATTTAATAAAGATAGACAAGAAAAACTTCTCACTATGTTTGGTAGATTTTATTTTTTTAAAAAGCCATGTACAATTCTTTTAACAACCTTTGGCCGGCCCTGTGCAACTTGTGTCACCTAGTAGGTGGAACCAAACAGCAATTGTTTCCTAAGGGACATCTATTGTAATTATAATATCTCTATAAATCCATATTAGCTGATATATCTACTTTCCCAAATTGTGACTTCTCTGTAAGAAATTCAGATCGTCTTTGTTTAGAGACTAGCTACATTTCCTGGTAAACAATCATGAATAAACATTAATTGTAGATATAGTTCCAAGATCTAAATTATAAATGTGTGTGTCTATAGCACTTTTCTTTTACAATTCTATGTAAAATAAATGTTAAAATCATAATTCAATGTTGTTTTTGAAAACCATAGAAATATTGCACTTAATAACACTTTTTAAAATTAATTTTATATATCAATGAAAAAAACTGCCATATTTGAGTATTCTTGATTAACTATACCAATATTTCCAAAAATTCTTTCCGAATCAGTGTTAAAATTGCTTTATGAGACAGGGTGTTTTTTCCAAAATCTCAAGCAGGCAGTTAAGGTCGTGAGTGAAAAACTTATCATTCAAAATAAAATTCAAGAATTGTTTTAAAACAAAACTAGACTTTTGTTATTATTAACAGTAGAACCTTGATTAACCAACGTCTGTTTCCTTAAGTTTTTTCTGTAAATAAACAATATCACTCCAAGATAACTTTTGACAGCAGTTATTCCTGCAGGCAATGCCAACCTGCCAATATCTTATCTCTTTCTTCTTCCCCTCCTGTCGGAAATTTTATCTACTATCCTCCTTTGCCGGAAATTACATTAGTCTCCTAGATCATCTGCCTTTGTATTGGCTACTTTTTGTCCGACTCGGAAGCTTTGGTTTCATCGAAATGTAGAACATTCATTTATGCCATGAAGTCCACTAAACAAAAATACATTTTGTAAACAGTGGAACAAAAATTCCAAATTACGAGCAGAATTGAAGCAGAAGACAAACCAGATTGTCAAAAGGATTTGGTATTGGAGTAATCAATAGTTGGAGATAGGATTATGAAAAAATCGAGAGGTTTTATGCATCGCCCAATGGCGAATCAGTTAAATTACAGAAAACAGATAGCGATTGGCTAGAAAAGTTCATGAATTGCAAGGATTTCACCAGCTGAGCACCGTAGGAAAAACTGTTATCTGATATTGAAGCAGAAAACAGTTTTATTGCTAAATTGCAGGACTTGATAGTGAAGAAAAAAATTAACTGCAGACCAAATATAAAGCTGCAATGAAACTGGGTTATATTGGAGAAGTTTGAACCGAACCACTTCAACTGAACATGTTTAAACAAAGCAGGGTGAAGAGAATAAAAACCAGTTCTGGATGGACAGAAATATGGCTTGTAAAGCATAGGTGTCAGTGGGAATTTACAATTGTTGCAATTCAACACTAAATCAAGTTTCGATCATCTAATTCATTCAACAGAACAACTAATTACATTAGAGACATTCTGAAATATATATTGAATTAATAGATATAGTAGTTTTAATCTACTAACGTCTCCTAATGATCAAATTTCAAGGAAATAATGGTGAAATTGGACAATTTCGCACAGAATTTGGATGGCATTGCATTGTAAACTGATTTTGTGATGTCCCATTTCTTTTTTTGTACATAGATGGTAATAGTCAAAAGCTTGAATCTCATTTCAAAGCAACCATAGATTTCAGATTTTAAAACAGAGAAATTAAACGACAAAAAAATTTCCTCACCCATCAATTCTGTTCTTCTAAAAATACCTTTTTGTCCTTCTCTTAATATGTTCACCAACTTAAACAATAAATGGTAACTAGCAAGAAAATCTTACAGGAAATATATAAAAGTGCTTGATGGTTTAATAACTAGTGTAAATATAAAAGCTTACCCAATAGCCAACAAATGAGGGGATTTTGCATTAGAAACAAGTTGAGTTACAGTTGCATCGGATCCAGATTTAATTTTGCTAATACCGTTTAATCCTTTTTCGAAATCCCACTTTACAATACTCTTGCAGTCTACCGGATATATCAAAATATTGGAACTTCCATAGATCCATTCAGATACACGAGTGCACTGAAAAAAAATGCGAGAAAGTTAAGACTATTTTAATTGCAATTAAAACATACACTTAATTTTTCCTTCCCATAATAACCATTGCAACAGTAAAATAATTTATCAAAAATAGCCATTTGATGAAATATAAAATTTAGCCAACCATGTGTTGATGATAGGAGCCAGGATGTTTCTTAAAAACATGATGTATCTTTAAAAATTATACAATATAAATGCAATTACTCATCCAACAATACAGTATTAGGTCATCTAAAAACTCGTGTTTTTTTTTTATAACTACCAACGAAGTAGTACTATTACGGAAAAAAAAATTATTTTTTAAAAAAATCAATCGGGTTTGTTAGGAAAAATTTTATTATTGAAACGCTGTTTAACAGTCTCAAAAGAATTGAACTCCAAGCAGAACATTCTGAAGTGACCTGAAAAAATTATAATCCTAGGTTGGTTATATTGTTGTATTCAGATTATCTGGCGCCGTCAGCAACACGAGGGCTATAATATAATCCTAGGAAGTATTTTCTATTGGTCATCTCCAGTTGTGAAATGTTAGGGGGGGGGGGGGGAAGAACATTTTGTTTCAGCAAAGAATCCTCGCAGAAATTTAAGCAATCATACACCTAATCTTATTCAGATAATAATAAACTGTTCTTTTTGGAATACTAAATCTGTGTTATAAGTTCCTAAACTTCACCTTCTGCAATTAAATTTATCAAACCACTTGCAAACTTCGTCATCAGAAACGGCACTTAAACCTTATCCATGTATAGGTGGAGTCCCCAGTTATGGCCACTTTCACAAATTTTACAATTTTTCTTAGCATGAAAGAGGATTAGCCACTAAAATTTCATATTTCAACAAGCTACAGACTAGATACTTTATATAGGCTTTAAGATTGGCTAATAATAATATATGGCAAGAAAGTGGAGAATTTTTTTGTGCTGGTTAGCATTGTAAGATGGATTTCTCAACAGTTTCATTAAGCATCATCAACTTCCATAATCTTTAATCCATTAAATCTATTTATAATTAAAAGTTTGTACAGCATTTAAAAGTGAGATAGATCCTTGTTGTTTCATTATTTCCACTTATAATAAGTGTAAATAAATTTACAAGAAAATATTCAAGTGGCCATAACTGGTGTTAATTTCAAAACTGTTTTTCCAGTTGTGGCCACTTCTATGGCCATAACAGGGTTATACATACTAATTATGGCCACTATGTGTTAATGGAATTTATAATCCAATTTCTTTGCAACAAAAAAGATTTTTTTTAGAAATGGTAGGCTATAAACATTTTTAAGTCAATATTAGGGTTAAATTACTAGATATTTATTTTGTTAGGAAAATTTCATCTGATACAGATAGGCCTAAAGAATAAAAATTTTATCTTTGCAAGAAATTGCACATTCAGTTAAAAAATTATATTTGTTTATATATGCCAGACATTAAATAAAATTAATAACCACTGATTGCGAGCTTTTCAATTATCAATTGCACTTATAGCAATATAGACCCACAAATGGATTTTAAGTGGAAGAGTGGTAAAGAAATTGGATTGTAGAGAAAATAAGGGAAAACTATTTTTTAAAAAAAAATATTGTTAACTTATATAGAAATGTAGGTTCAGTGGTATAGCTAGGAAATTTTCTGGGGAAGGGGGGGGGGGGGGAGGAATTTGAGATTCTGTGTTTGAAGAGCATAAAATTGGAAAAACATGTTTTACTTTCATAGAAAATGACATTAGACCCATAAGCATGACATTGTTGGTTAAGTAAACTAACATTAATTGAAAAAGAACATTGTTAAGAGCAAGATTCTGAGAAGTTGAACCACACCCGATTCACACCACAGTGTGGCCACAAAATGAGGAAAAAAAGTTCCCTGATTTCTAAAAAATTCCCTGATTTTAGGACAAACTTCTTTTTAAATTTCCTTAATTTTCTTAGGTTTTCCAGATGACTAGACACCCTGATAAAATAGAACATGTATGCTAAAGAGATAATATGTAAATTCAAAATTTCCCTGACATTTCCTGGTTTTGTAGCCACTCTGCACCATCTCCAATTTTCTGCCAAAAATTACCAGTTGCCTGGGTCACCTTTGAGGGCGGTGGACCAATATTCGAGGGCGCCTTACCCCTTTTCACACCAAGCTCGTAGCCAGGTTTTCTTTTCAGGGGGGGGGGGGAGGGAGGATATGGTCGAAGATTTGATTAAAGACACATAACAAGTTACACAAAAAAAGAAAAGAAAGGGAAGTGGTAAAATAAGATTTCACGCAATGCCGGGAGGAGGGGGGTTGTCCCAGGGGTCCTCCCCCCCCACACCCTGTCCCACACTAATGAATAAACTCACTCATTTTGCATGAACCACTGCAGCATCACAGTTAATTAGGACTGCCCGTGATGCCGCAATATAGCCCATTCTCAGACGTATAGAAATGAACAGAATTGAGTGAAAGCCTTTGTTTTTATGTATAAAATTTCAAGTTACAATACAAAACACAAATTGCACATAATGATAACTAAGAAAGATAGGAAAAACGATTAAATGTTTTATTTTAAAAAGCAAGAAGCCGCCTCATTTCAGAGCTGTTTTCACACAACCTTTTTATAACTTCGCTATCGAATAAATTAAGACACTCCTTCTCAGTGGCCATCATTACAAAAGCTTCTAGATCTTCATCAGTTAATTGAGCCTGAAGACGAGATTATTTGTAAAACAAATAAATGTATTTATACAGTTTTTTCCATAATTTTACTCCATTGCATTTTAAAGTTACAAGTCCTAACTAGGATATCCAATTTTATTTAATGAGCCTTGAGTTTTGCCAATCGCTAAGTCAAGTTGATTTTACTTTTCATCATATTTTAATTGTATGTCTTAGTTTTTAAATCTTATCTAAGTTATTTTATTTTGACAATTCATCTTTGTCATTTTGCTGTTTTACATCTTTCGTTGTTAATTTTACATTTATACCTCCGATTTTAATGTTTAACATAAAATTTAAATATTTATATTTACATTGTTTTAATTATTTTGTATTGTTATTCAACTTTTTTAAATTGATGAAATTTCATTTGAAGTTTACCTTAGTGTAAAAATAAATCGCAAAAGAAAATCGCAATTAAAGTTAGTGAAAAACTAAATTATACATGGTGAATGTTACATTAAATATTACAACAGAATAAATTAGATTAATGTATTGTTTACACTTTATGCTCAGCATTTCATTCGGTTCATAGACATCAAATTATTACAGATTTTTTCACTTTCAAGGGCAAATAATTTAAACTAATAAAATAATTTTTTAAACGGATAAACACAAAGATGGCAATTAAGGAGCTAAAGGGAACAGTCTACCTCCCACTCTTTCGGTCATACTTTTTTGATGCATTTAATGATTAATTGTTCAAGAAATCTGCATTATTTTACATAACTATTGTAAAAGAAAATTAAATGATTTCATGCCAAGAAACATTCTTTTTATCTGGACGAGTCCTTCTTGGGAATTTAAGCAATAATAATTTGACAAACAATTGACTTACTTGCTTATAGTATGATCTGCATGAAAATTTGGTCCATATAATTTACGTGTTTAAAAAGCAAAGACTGAATAATTTTGCAGATTAAGGAGTTTGCTACACGTTTTCTTCAGTACAAATCCAAATAGTTTTGTCAACAAGACGAGCAATGATCATTTAAGGGTTTTTTTCTTTCTTTTTTTTCAGCTTGGTCAAACAGTTTCCTTAACCAATAATAGTAGCTCCTGCCCTCTCTCCAAATAGAACTCGTACAATGACTCTTTGGCCTTTTATTGTATGCACCCTCCTCCCCCCAACAAAAATAAATAAATAATGGGCAAGTGACGTCAGTCTAGTCGATAACAAGAAAAGAAAGCACGGGAGACTTATTTTGCGAATTTCAACGGCGAGACGGTTGCGCCGCCCGTGGCAATCCCACGTGGGAGGTGTTGCTTAAGGGCCCAACTCCTCTCCCCAGCTCACACACATATAGTTGTGGCTTCATAACCGGGCTTGTGTAGTTTAAAATAAATAAATCGTATAAGTTATTTCATCTTCAAAAATACAGATTAACTCACTTTAAAATCAAAAACTTAATTATTTAAATTTAAAATCTATATTTATTTGAAATTTTTTCCACTGTTCTCGGAGGGTGCCGTGCCAAGGTTCTGGAGGGGGCGCACCAGGATATGTCCCGGTATCCCGGTGGGCCAAGCCTGCCAGTTGCTACTACCCTTAGAAGATAAAATCTGAAATTATTTGTTCGAAAGTTGTACCGTTCAAATTCTATGATGTATCAAAGATCACTTTTAAGAATGAAAAAATTGGAGTTTTTGTGACACATGAAAACTATTTTTATCCATTTAAAACTTTGCAAACAACTTGCCGCCTGCATTTCTTCTGTTATGGAATGTACAAGAATAGATCTTTATGAAACATTTAAAAAGTTCATAACAAGTCAATTGCGCAAGGTCACGAAATGTCCAGGTTTTCATGTTTTTTACCATTTTCAAGCCTGAATTATATCGTGCGGGTTTGGTTTCCCACTGCAAACAAGGTGTCATTGGATAGAGCTATATTAGTAATACTATTTATTAATACATAAAACATTGAGGCAAGTTGAACTCGTTGGAAGTTATGTGGTGCCGAAATCGAAAAATCTCCGAATTTGACACAAATTGGTGCTTGTATATCTTATTGTGGGAATAATATATTGACACAACACTGAGACTATTTAAACACTCTTTTATTATACTTAATGAGAAATTAAACTTTATTGAGGCAAGTTGATGAGAAAAAAAATAAATGATTTTATTTTGCATTCCATCCTTACATATTAATACATTATTGTTTTAAAAAATTAATCGGTTTTCACTTCCCTCTCCCTCATGTTTATAACAATTGCTTGTAGTGTGTCTTTTTAGTTAGGAACTTAGACTGGATCTTCAACAGAAAATTGCAAAGGACCAAAGAAAACTGAGCTTTAGTGGACTGCAGGGTGGCTACAGAAATTGAGAAACGAAATTCCCTGATTTTCAGAAAATTCTCTTAAAAATTCCCTGATGTGCATTTCTGCCGACATTATCGTTAAAAAAAGAAAAAAGAAGAAGAATAGCAATTTAAAAATATATAAATTTAATAAGTAAATATAATTCTAAATAGTTAAAGTATAATTGCACTATTTTATGCTAAAAAGCAAAACAAGCATCTTCAGAACATGAAAAAGAATGGAAGACATTCCTTAAAAATACAAAATTCACATTAAACAATTCACCCCCCCAAACTACACTCATACTTGCTAACTTCAAGGAAAAACAAAGCTAGTACAATACTTTTCTTTTTAATTTTAAAAAAGACACAAATAAAACATGTTATTTTCATATATACATCATAGGTTTATAATATAAGTCATAGGTTGTATCCTGTTCGTAGCATAAATTTAAAACACTGTGCGAAATATTGACTAAACTTGGGCATGCATGAGCATGAAACTTAAATAATCAGCATTTTGCTATTCAGTCACAAATTTCTCTAGGCACAAATCTTTCATGAAATATAATGTCGTTTGGATTTAGTAGTTGACAAAAGAAAAGGCCTGAAATTAACAGTTTATAATAAAATTAACTGTTCATAGATGCATAGAAATAAAATTTTGTAGAATAACAATATTATCTTAAACCACAAAACTACATAATAGATGAGGCAAAAAATCGTTTTCATAAAACATGACAAGGACAAGGTTCAATACTTTTTTATCAGAAAAAAAAATTCCGTGACCCTTTAACTGAATGTATGCAGTAGCGCATTCGTTTTTTTTTTTTTTTTTTTTTTTTTTTTAAGGAGGAGGATGTTTCACTTCTTTATTTGATTTATATTAAAAAAATAAATTAAATTCACACATCATTTTCAGTAAATTGTGTGTAATAAAATGTCAAAATGAAAATATAGAAAAAAAACAAGTACTGGATCTAAATTTTCTCACTTATGGACGAGTATAGATTTGTTACACATCTGTAACATAGCACTGTAAAGGGTTAATAAAAACAAAAAAAATCTGATGGAATCAATTTTATATATTCAGGAATTTAGGGTTATAATGTATTCGGTTGACAATAAGCACAAAGCAAAATAATCATGTCCGTAAACGATGCAGTCAGATTGAAATTTGAGGATTTTTTTTAATAATAACGCGCCGGCGCCCCCAATTCTAAGTTAAAGGATAACCAAAATTCTAACAGAAATATTACGCAAATAATTGTTCCAGGCATAACAATGAGCCAAGTAAAAAAGATAGTAAAAAATAAAAAACGGAACATCAACAGGCGAGAGGGAAGGGATCTTGCTCAATGACATTATCTCCAATAACACTGTATATTTCAGTTGTACCTTTCATTCTGCAGAATGTGACATTACTTGTTTCCATGTCAAATATTCATTTCAACAAAATTTCTTCTTTTCATCAACTGTGATATTTCTCATCATATTTACAACAGTTTGGGGTGTTAATTTACTTCCTGTTTTATTTCCTTTGTTGAAGTATTCTAAACTGTTTTTGATTTTGGTTCAAGCGTGTAACTTTCCTTTTGGGTTTCAGTGCCTATCCTTTGAGCACAATACTTGAATAGATGTAATTTTTATTCTCTGTAGAGGGTTCTTCAAAAGCTGCAGTAATTTTGTAGTTAGTCTTTTTTGCCACTACTTCCATTCTTTTTGAAAATGCACTTCTTACTTTGTCTTGACCAGTGATTTTTTAAAAAATTTGTTGTTCTCCTCTAGCAATATGTAGGGACAAATCCTCTACAGTTTCAAACATTGATGAGCAACTTTCTTCTAGGCAAAGCATCAGTCATAAATTTATGGAAGAGTGATATGGTCTTCGTCTTTAGGGTTGGTTTGACTTATGCCTGGAACTGGTTGCTTGGGTAATGGGGAATTTACAGTTGACATCCAAATGAATGTCCCCCACCAGATGGAGAATATCATAAGAGATAAGGCCCCATTCTTTAATCGCTGTTCTGTACGATAAACAGTTTTAAATTGGTAAACTGCTAAAAGATTGCGGGAATGAAGTGTTTAAAAATGAGATTTCTTCATCAGAGAGCAGCTGATAAGTTTAAGTGGCCATTTTGTGATGATATCGTCACAGTGCACCGAAGCAACATTTTGTAGAAGATCCAGTCAAAGTTCCTAACTAAAACAACATACTACAAACAATTGTTATAAACAAGAGGAGGAAGAGTGAAGTGAAAACAGATTAATTTTTAAAAACATGAATGATTGAAACCAAAAACGCATCTATATGCAAGGATGGAGTGCAAAAAAAAAATCTTTTATTTTTTTTTCTCTTCAACTTACCTCAATAAAGTTTCATTTCTCATTAAGTATAATAAAAGTGTGTTTAAATAGTCTCAGCATTGTGTCAATATATTATTCCCGCAGCAAGATATACGAGCACAAACTTGCGTATATTTTTCGATTTTGGCACCACGTAACTTCCAACAAGTTCAACTTGCATCAATGTTTTATATATGAATAAATAGTACTAATATAGCTCTATTCAATGACATCTTGTTTGCAGTTGGAAACCAAGCGTGCAAGATATAATTCACGCTTGAAAATGGTAAAAACCATGAAAACCTCGACATTTCGTGACCTTGCGCAATTGACTTGTCATGAACTTTTTATATGTTTCATAAAGATCGATTCTAGTACATTCCATAACAGAAGAAATGCAGGCGGCAAGTAGTTTGCAAAGTTTTATAAGGATAAAAATAGTTTTCATCTGTCAGAAAAATACCAATTTTTTTATTTTTAAAAGTGATCTTTGACAAGTCATAGAATTTAAACGGTAAAACTACGGAACAAATAATTTCAGATTTTATCATCTAATAAGTGTAGTAGCAACTGGTAACTTTTGGGGAAAATTGGAGATGGTGACGAATCACCCTCTAATGTTAAGAGGCTCAATCTCTCAGAACTTGCTCTTAAGCAGAACAAGTTTTCTGGAACTATTAAAGCCTTGGTAAAAAAAATAAAAATAATAGCTAACTTTTGATATTGGCTAGGCGTATGTAGTTTGATTCAAGAAAAATACGAGCAAAAAAAAGCTACTAATATGACAACAATGTCTAAATTTTAATTTGTTTCTCATTAAAGTTATTTATAATGAAATATTGTTCTTGTTCTTTTCAGAAGTATACTTTTTATAAATTATTTGAAGTGGCCATAACTGGAGAATACAGATGGCCATAAAAGGAGAAAATTGGCGATAAGTTGGAAAAATGTCAGAAATATAGTAAATAAATTATATAAAATAAAGTATGGTTTTGAAAATATTTTTGACCATACAGAATTATTCTTCACACTTTGAAATATATTGGATATAATTTTCCAAATATTGCGACATTTTTTTAGTATTAAAAAAATTTGTCAATCGTTAAAAATGCTTAAGGTGGCCATAACTGGGGTCACAACCCTACAAGAAAAACTTTAGAAGCATCCCCCCCCCCCCCTTCTTTAAATAAAAGTATAATATAACAAACATTTTTAGGTTATCCACTCTTAGAACTGAATTAAGACAAAAACTGTGCCACAACACAAACTATAAGAATGCAGGCAGAGAAAGATTGAATTTACACATCAGCTTCAATCAAGGCCACTCTTTATGAACAGCAAAAAAAGAAAATTGCACATAGATTTGAAAAATCACAAAACTTTTTGGATGACCCAATATATTGCTGCATGTTCTGGTTGGTCCAATAATAAAATCATAAGCATTATGATTTATTTATTGTAGTGAAAATTTGTTCAAGAACTGATTTTTGTGTCATAAACAGGCTTCACAAAGGCATGGACCTGTTTTAAGAAATTTCAATGGTTCCCTTTTAGTGAATTTTTAATTATTTTTTATGAAAAACAATTCAATTTACAAACAATTTTGTTAAAAAATCAAAATATTGTTTTAAAATAAAACATGATATATTTCAGAAAGAAACTTTCTCACATGAAAAATTAATAAAATTGTCAAGTGCAAATTTTTATACAAGGTCTTTTCTCGTAGAGCTTTTATTCGAGTCCCTTTAAAATTTCAATTTTATGAAGGGTCACTAACATAATTCTTACTTCTTTTTACAACTGCCCACTGAATAGTAACACCCATAACTTGTTCCATATCTTAATAATTGCATAATAAAAACAGTTTCTTTGACAGAGATGTATACATTACTAGTGTTTACAGTTTTTAATATTTTGTAATGTTAGGCTTCTTCAATATTCCTTAGGTAGCATAATGAAATTGGAATTCATAATGAATACCAGATATTAAACATTTTCCTATTAAGATCCAACTTGTAGAATTTCAGGTTTTAATTTAGCGAAACAATTCAATACCTTAATGGAGTTCCTTAACTAATGAATAAAATAAGCCTTTAGTAAATACCATTCCCATCGTAATTACTATAACTTTAGATTTATATTGGATGCAAATAAAAAGTTGTGAATATCAATTAGCTTTGGTGGTTAGTAATGCAAAAGGATTTTTTTTATATTTGAATATATGATTAATAGGTGCATTTTCATTAAAGCCATAAATTTCACTGCTAAGATCTTCGGCAGGAATGCATTTCTTGCATGAAGACATGGGCAAATTTAATTTATTTATCAAATGAGAATTATTTAGTTTCACTTTGACCACAAATTTTTTTCAGATAACATTGTTCAAGTAGCATTTTTTTTTCTTTAAAGATATCATAGTTTTTATCTGCTCTAAAAATTGCTACATAGAACCAGCATCAAGTTACATTGGTTGGAGTTTCAACAGTAAAAAGGGCCATACTGCACCAAAGATATTTCACTATCTAGTGCACAATGGTGGCCGAGTCTATTTCTAGTTCATATGGAAATATCGCCAAGCGAATTTGGTGCCAATTGATCAGCGATAAAGTTGAATATTTCACAAACCAATATCTTGAGGTTTTTTGCCATTTCATAATTTGCTTTCTTAATTTTCGTGATGGTTAAGATTCTTTGCATATTTCTTATGTCGTCATTTAGTGTTGACGACCATTTTAAATTAGCCGCCAGCTTGTAGATTTCCAATCAACCACCATGGTGAATTGGCAACACTTTTGCCTAGACGCCATCTTTTCAAAATCCCACCAACCTATCTGCGTAAACTAGGAATTTACCAGAGGCTGCTACAATTGACTGGCATTAATCGCCTTGGAGTAGAATCTGCACCATTGTTGAAAATCCAGCCTTAGGTACTTTGTACCTACATACTGGAGCCAAATACAAATTTCCAAAATGGAAAGACCCTGTTATCAAGATCTAAAATTTTACTTTGAATTGAATTAGATGCAAGGAATCATTAACGAAATGAACGAATTTTTTCATTTAAACAAAGTATACTTACTTCCCTGACTTCAGCTGTAACTAGACAAGTTTTTGTTTCCACATTCCACACTTTTATTTCACGATTTTCACTAATGGACGCAAGCAATTCAGTGCCTTCCTGCTTACAAAATGATAACGAAATTATTTTTCCGGTATGTGCCTTAAACAAGAATTTAGAATCCAAAATTAAAGGAGGACTGTAACGAGCGTCAATAAAGTATATACTATATCGATATGCATAAGCTACTATTCCAGACAGGCTTTGAGCGACAACCCGAGGAACACCTCGATTGACAGAGGGTAACAGTAAAGCACCCGACGACATAGTGAGTAATGAACTATTCAAAATAACGAGAGACAAAAGAAATACTTCAAGACGAAAAATCACATTGAAAAAGACGGAGTAGTCAACGGGTAAATTCAACTCGTTTGCATTTAATTATTGATAATAATACTCTTCCGTCATGTCTACAAACATGGCAATTATTAAAGCGAGATACTCAGATTAAAAAATGTTGTACAAGGCGAAAGCACGCCGGCATTAGAAAAATGATAGAGAAAAACAGCGATACCCAAACAATGAAACAACCTCGCAAACATCGCAAACCGGGAGTAAGTTGAGAAGTTTAAATCTTCAAAATAGTCGTATAAAAATGTAGGCAATGTGACGTAGTAATCAATTGCTATGACTATGGCGTTACATTACGCGAAGCTATTTAATGCAAATGGCCTTAAATTAATACCATACAAGAATAACGATCAACTACAGTCACAAAACCCATCTAGATTGGTCTAATTTAACTATTCCGTACAATATACTAAGATATCTCCAGTTTTTTTTTTTTTTAAACTGACTGTCTTTTAAAACTGAGCACAAACTTTTTAAGGTTGGAAGTCAACTTTTTAGAAAATAGATCAACTGTGAGTGTGACCTACTTTTTCTAAAACACAACCACCTCTCCTCATTAAATAAATATTTTGAATTGTTTTCAATGTTACTTTTAACCATAAAAAGAACTTCCTTAAAAATGTAAGTATTATTTAGTATCTAAACAACAAAATGTCTGCCCACCCCAGGCCGCTACCAAGGAGGAAAGAGGGGGGTAAGGAGGGGCCCTGCCCTTTTCGGAATTTGAAGCATCGCCGTCAGGTTTTTCCAGGTTCTGCGCATAACAAAACGCTATGCATTCTGGGATTCATCCTAGCTCTTCTAGCTGTCGCGGACTTTATTCTCCTTGAATTGCGTTGATATTTCTTAAGTTTTAAATAAATCTTTTTAGTATTTTAATGTTCTAATAAGCAATTATGGCTTGTGTGGCCTACAAATGCAATAACAGACTTTCCAGAAAATCTGAAAATATTTCATTTCACAGGTAAAAACAATTCTGAAATTAAATTAAAATTAGTCATATACTTTTTGTAGTATGTGGTAATTTCTAAGTTAATATTGTGGTAATATTAGGATTAATGATTACTATTAATGCAGTGTATAAAAAATTTCAATGTCTTGTATGGATGTTTAAATTATGCATTTAATAAATATTATTGTTTTATTATTATTAATTTCATCTGCACGTGTTAAGTAGGCATAGTGGTTGTTGATATTTTAATCGTTGGATTTTGTATTATAGTATTCTAATAAGTTAACAAAATCTAAGTCTAGATTTGAGTAATTTAGAAATCGAAAGTTATGTTTTTAATTAAATATACTAGTTAGTGGGTTGAGTCTAGATTTGAGTAATTTAGAAATCGAAAGTTATGTTTGTAATTAAATATACTAGTTAGTGGGTTGAGTGAATTATTTCAGTTATTCCACGTCTCTAAACATAAGATGTTGTTTTTCCTCTTCTATATTTTATTTTTAAAGATATGGGCTGTAATTGTGTAAATGAAACTTAACGTATAATAATATAAATATTGTGTGGAATTGTGTTTTGGGGCTACAAGGTTACTAAAAACTGCTCAGCAGTGATTCAGGTTTATTTAAGTGGCACACATTTGTGGCAATAGATAGATTAGATAGTGGCAATTTTACATTTCACATATTTTCCCCCTTTTTTTTTTTACATTACGATTGATACCTAGTTTCAGTGTGTAAAATGTGAGGGACAATAAGAACAAGTAATTGAAAATTGTAATTAGTTAAATATTCAGATCAAAGTATATGTTGTAAAATAATAGTTATGCAAATTTAAATTGTACCTTATCATGTAACTCATACATAGAACTAGGTCCTTAGATAATATATTTTTGGGAAATTATTGCTTCAAAATTTTTTCAGCCAATCTAGAAGGAAAGGTATTGTTAAATTTGTATGTCTCTTCTAGCATTCCTTTAAAACCTTTTTCACATTCATGCCATTTACAAAATGAGTGAATCAAATCAAAAAGGCTGAACATGCTTTCATATATTATTGTTAAAAATTATTTATTCAAATACTTTTATTATGTTTGAATATTATTAAAGCATTTTTAATTTTGCTGAATCCAAAATATATTGCTGAATAAAACTGTGTAACATAGTATACATATATTTTTCACACTGCAATAAACTATTTTTATATATAAAGTGATTTATTTCTTGTTATCAATACTAAAAAACATGTGGTAAACTAATATATATGTATAAAACTTTTTTTGCTTATAACCTAGTTATTTTTTAACAACTAACTCTACTCTTTTTCCTCGCGTTTTACTTTAAAATGTACTTAAGAATCACTTCAACAAATAACCTTAATTATTAAAATATATCTTCAGTAATTTATAAACAATATGCAAATATTTAATTCGGAAAAGTAAATATTTAAATTAAAATATTTTATTTAATTTTCAGATGTATTTAAATTTGCCACTACAATGTTGTAACAAAACTACGATAGCCAGTCGTCTGCACTAGGCTATCAGAAAGCGAAACTGCTAGGATGCATCCCAGATGCATTGCGCAGGCTGCTTCTTTTGTGCGCTACTGCGCATAAACCGGGGCCTCTCCTTACCCCCTCTTTCCTCCTTGGCCGCTACTCAAGCAACAAATTTCCAGAATCACCAATGGGTCGAGACTAGAGGTCGGCGATATATCAATACGACGATATTTTTTTTAAATATCGATAATAAATATATCGATAAAAGTCACCAATATATCGATATTTTCAAACATTTTTAGTTTTTTGATAATCGTTTTGTAGTTTTATCTGTTTTTTCGATTTTCTTTATTCCCTTTCAAAAACTACAAAACTTGTGCTGAGAGACAGTTAAAATGGTACCAATATTCAATATTTTCCTATACACTTCATAATCATGGGTGCCACCAGGAGTTTAAAAGGAGATGCACTTACACCTCCCTGGCTTTTGAAAATTAAAATAAAATTGGGGAAAGCATGTTAATTCCTAGTAAATAAAGTTAGTTTTTTCCGTAATGGTCAAGCACTATGAAAACGATCTGAACTCAAAAAGTGGCATTTGCACATTAAAATTAGCAATGCATATAAAGGAATTTAAAAAATTTGTGTTTATGGTTGTATTTATTGTGCCTTCTGCTTCTTCTGTTCGAAACAATGCTACTTTAAATACCACGAGTACTACTTGGAAGATAAAAAAACAAGAAAATCCTTAAAAACAATTTTTTTTTTTTGTATTTTTATCATTTTTTTCATAAGAAAGTTTAAAGAAATTTAAGAATTTTTTTATTCTAAATATGGTTGCGTTGAATACCAATAAAATACACAGAAGAGAGGATTTCAAAAATATACACGGTACGTTTTGTTCATTATCAAAATGAAAAGTGATGCATATATGTTACTTAACATTTTATTAGTAATTTGCAATCAACATTTCTGAAAAATTAAAAAATTAAACAAAATTTCTAGAAACCTTGCACCCCCTTGCAAATAATCCTGCCGGTTCCCATGTTCATAATCATATTTTATTTTTTTTGTATATTGTATATGCAAGTAGTAACTGATCTATATTAAACCTTTGCACTCCAGTGGCGCCTCTCAGGCTCCACACGATTGGATGCCAAACCACGAGAGGACCATTAGGTGTGATTCGGAAATTCGATGCAAGGTCAATGACTGTGTTTAGTTTCTATGAAGCAAATCCATAAACACCAGCCGAACCTAAAATGTCTCGAGTTGCTGATTCCTCCGCGCGAAAAAGGAATGGAGTGCAAAGGGTTAAATGTCACGTTTCAAATAGTATAACCCCTATACAATTGATTTATATATATATGTGGGGGTTAGTAGTTCAGTTTTTTAAATGTCTAGGGGATTTATTTAGGGAAGCAAAAATGAAATAAAAAAGAAATAAACTTCCAAATCAGAAACAGAAACTACCCTAGTAGCAATTTTACCTCGGGGGGGTGATCGGAATTCCATCCCCAGGTGAATCGCCGGTGATTGGCGATTCACCGGAAACTCACCCTAAACTTATCTTTCCCTTGGCAACTAATCCATTTTGTCCCCGTGGCCGGCCATTGGCCGATGTCCGGAAACTGATCGAATTCGAGGAGAAGCCGACAAGAATTGATTTGAAGGCCGAAGGAAAAGGGGGAAATACGAGCACTATCCGAGGAAAATTTTGCTCTCAAGAAATATCGAAACGATGGTCGTTATTTTGTCGAAAATATCAATTAATAAACATTAAATAATTATAAAGATGTAAGTATCGAATATTGAAAACGACAAGTTAAAATAATGCAAAACTAAAATATTTACCCAGAGCGCGTAATTCTTATATTGTAGTATTTCCAGTGACATATTACGAGTACAAATCAAAGTTATAACACCACCAAATTACTCACGCCGGAATTGTGTAAATTGCTTACCCTGGGATCGAACCAAGGGTGATCCTCTCCGAAGCGCGTTGACGTGGCCACTGTACTGTTGTTACTTGTGATTCTTGGTATAGCAATTGTATTGTAGTACAAAACTCTACTATCATACAGACTTTGCAAGGAAATTGACCGACATTTTTTTTTTTATATATGGGGAATTTTCGGAAAATAGCAAATCTTCCATAAATTTGGGAAAATGATATTAATTTATTTATTATAGCAAAAAAATATATAGTGTCAAATAAATAGTGTCGCCATCTATTTTGTAAAATTTTAACTAATTGACGTAAATTTTATGATATTTTTTGAAATGCAATTTAAGAGTTTACTTAATAATTTTGCCATTTAAAAAATTGTATTTAATTTTTAAATTTTTTAAAAAACTATATTCAATTTGATTAACTTTTTGAAACATATAAACATATTTTTATTTTACTTAAAAGATGTTTAAAAAACGGACCAAAATGAGTTCAGCAAATTATAATGAAAACTATTTAAAAACAAGGACTATATTTTTATTTTATATTGAAATTGAAATGGAGGGGGAGAATTTATTTTTAATTTTAGAAAATTGTTCCTATATTTTTTAACTATATAAAAACTTTTATTTATGGATTTTATTGAAGTATTAGATAAGCAATATATAATTATGTGGTTTGCATTTTTTCAAAATATATTTTTACATTTAAAATTTTTCGTACACTTATTTTTAAAATATTTTTCACTTATTGCCAAAGCGAAATGTTTAGCAAATTGTATACTTGATTTAAATTTGAAATACATTCAAGGATCGCCTCTAATTCAGTGGAATTGTAAGAAAAAGAAACATACGTTTTTTATCGCCTGTCCCAGATGTCGTTCCGATATCATTTGCCGTTAAAAAGAACGATGATCAGAAATTCCACCGGCCACCGATGTTGGGAAGATATATTTTCCCTATGAGTTTAGGGTCATCGGCAGACGAGGAAATACGGGTGTGTTTATATATCAGTCTGGGAAATCGCCATTGACTTTGATGAATTCCTATCATTGGCCGACGAAACACCATGCAGTGATTGATACTAGGGTACAATTAAATTTATTAGACGAAACATCACAATCACTTTTAAACAAAACAAAGGGGGGTAAGGTATTAAATACTACTAGCCAAATGGCAGCACAAGTCGATGAAACTAAGTGTTTAATTAGTACATTACCCAATTAGCGAAGTAAGTTGAGTGCACCCAAGAGTGGAGAGCGTGTTTTTTCTTGAATGGGAGCCGGTGTGCTTCTGCTTAAAAAAAAATCGTGGAGCTCGAACTCTTATTCGTAATAACAAAAAAAAAGAAACATCGTCTTGCAGTGCCATCTGTCTTTACAAGAGGAAATTGAAATGTATGGTTATCAATTGATACTGGACAATAAAATCCTATATATATATATATATATATATATATATATATATATATATATATATATATATATATATATATATATATATATATATATATATATATATATATATATATATATATATATATATATATATATATATATATATATATATATATATATATATATATATATATATATATATATATTCATTGCATAATCCAAATGGCATCACCTTGAACTGCCAAAGTCCTTGTCCGGTTGTGAATGCTGTCTTCTCTTTGTCATCAGGATGTATCTCAACCTGCCAATATCCACTCTTTAAGTCTAGTGTCGAAAACCACTTGTTTCCAGAAAGAATGTCCGGAGTGTCATTTCTGGGAAGAGGGTAGATGTCCTTCTTCGTGACATCGTTCAACCTCCGATAATCGACGCAAAATCTAGTTGAACCATCCTTCTTCCGAACCAGGAAGATGGGAGAGGCCCAAGGGCTGGCTGAAGGTTCAATCACGTTGCTATCTTGCATTTCTTTTAGAAGACTTCCTACCTCTTCCTGTTTAGCAAACGGTAGTCGTCTTGGGTGTTGCTTGATAGGTAGGTGGTCTCCTGTATCAATTATATGCTGCGTCAAACTTGTTCGTCCGACATCTGAAGATGTGCGGAAAAAGACATCTTGGAATTCTTGGATGACCAGTTGTACAGCACTTCTTTCTAGGTTGTTTAACGGTATTCTGCAGTAGCTCTGATGTTAAGTTCTCTCAAGACACAACCCAAGTAGCACAGCAGTATTGGCCAATATCAGCCCTACATTGGCCAATCCCGATGTGGAATGGCGCAAAATCGGCCGTTCGAAACCGATATTGCCCAATCTCGCCCAATATTGGATAGACGATACTCAAAAGTTTGAAAGGTTGATCGACAGTTTTAAAATTAAAATATTTTATGTATAAGAAAGGAAGGTTTGCATTAATATGTTTTGTGATATTTTTGCCAGGGTTTTAAGCATTTTTTTAAAAATCATGTATTTTGGAACGATCTCGACTTCCGGCCAAAACTGGCCGAATCCGATATAAAACGATGCGCAGAATTTCTCAAAAAGAATCGCCACCGAGTGGCTGAAGGAACTGAAGTGCCCGGATGTGTGTTTACTAAGTTTATTTATGTTTTGTCGCCGGCGCGACGGTCATTAGTAACATTAAAATTGGATCGAAAACTTATTACTGGTAAGTGTTGTCACAATAATTTGTCGATTTCATGGGGTATCTACGTATTACATTATTGGTTTAAGTTGGTTTTAGTTCATTTCAACGATACTTGATTGCCGACTTAGTTTGATCTACCTACAAAAGCGATGTTGACAAAGGTGATTGATATTCACATTAAACTTGATTAGGAATCGAGTTGGTTTCAATTATTTATTTAATGCTGCTGTTTAAAATATAAACAAGATTTTCAGCTTTTATCTCATCCATACACGGATGCAAACTAATACTCATTTAGCCATTCCCCCCTACCCCTCCATTGCTAGTTTCAAATTATGCTCATCATTGAAATACTTATACTACATGTTACATTCTAGTTTGTCTTCCTATTTATCATATTTGTTATCGTTAGTTTATATTGCTTATAAAATTCAATATCCAAGCTCCATGATTAGCTCTGTTAATAGAATATATTGTGAATTGGGCATATTGAGGAAACCACATTAAATTAAAACACGTCTATTACTCAATCTCAAAGGTGGTGTGGAATAGGGTGCATTATCTCAATCAACCGCTTGGCATAAAAAGTAAATGTTCTAGAAAATGTCAATTTTAACAATATGTATAACTAATGTTATTATGCCTCCTATTTTTGAAAAAATACAGCAAACCCTGTTAACGCAAAATTGCTTAGCATAAAATCACATTTAATGCGAAGGAAAAGCAGTTCTCCGTACTTAAAACTTAACGTTAATTTATTTAACACAAAATTCGGTTAAAACGAACAATTTCAGTGGCCAGATCGACTTAGCGTTAACAGGGTTTTACTGTATATGTACATTCTCCTATTTAAAAGGTCTGTCTTGTGCAATTATTGATTTCTCAGAAAAGAGCAATGAATAGAAATTTTTGAAATATCTACAAAAATATATTTTGAATGCCTAACTTCATTTGTGTTAATTTAAACACACTATGCAAAGATGTTGTTTTTATAAAATAAAAATGTTTTGTTCATTTAAAGAAAAGACTTTCCATTTGAAAAGTAAACATCAAATATTGTAATCAAGTATTATTGTTAGTGCTATTTTCTGTCTTGAAATGAAAAGTGTAATAGTTGTAGCCTTCCTTCCCTTGGCAGTAAAATGCCAGTATGGCCTTTCAATAGTTAATTTGTTATTCTGTTCAGTTTAAAATAAAGAAATATACTGTTGTAGGGTTCATTGATGGAAATGGAGAACCCGTAGAAGTAATTCCTTCATCTTGGTTCATCTCAGACAAAAGTTGTCTTTGGTAGTTTGCAACAAATGGGGAAGGGGGGAATGAACATGATTAAAGAATATATGCCCTCAAGTATAACATGGCAAACATTTAATTTTAAAATCTATTGTACATACAGTAATTAAATTACAATTTTTGTATAGGGTATATACAAATAATTCAAGGTATCACAAATAATGTTTCATAAGTCATTGATCTACTTATCAGTTCAAGTTTTGATGGTGTAGATTTTTGAAATGGTGGACATGAATAACAGATATTTATTAACAGATTTAAATAATATTCTATTTTAATTTCTCAAACTGAAGATTGGTTTTTTAGTGAGTTATATTAAAAGTGCTTTAAATAAGATATTTAATTGTATAAATAAATTGTATATAAAGTTTTGCAACTAGTTTGAGATAGCATATATCCATAATTTTCCTATTTAGATTCATTTTAACAGGCATAAGATAAAGCTGAGCTTGCTCGTTCAATTGGGAGTGATTCTTCAGAAGATGAAAATTTATTAACCAAGAAAAGCCGAACTAATATTCCAGCCCGTTTCAAAGACGATCCCCCTTCTTTGGAATCCCACAAAAAAACGAGCAAAAACTTGTTTGTGAACCAAAAAGCGTGAAAACTTCCTCTACCAGGTAAGAATATATGATAATCAATTAGGTAACGATCCAAGCAATTTCAATTTGATGTTACAATAATTTATATTTTAAAATATAATAAGCAATGGAGAATCTCTGGTCTTTCAAATAAAAAAAAAATTATCTGTTTCTTTAAACAATTTTGAATAAATCACCTTTGTCATATGCTTATAATTGAAAAATTAGTTCAGTAGAAAAAACAACAAAAACACTATGTTCTAAATTAGTTCCTATAACTTTTCAAGTGCAACAGTGTATTTTATCACAGACTTTTCAACAACACTTTTTACTATTTATTTTGATTTTATTTGGTGGTTAATTTAACAGTTTAAAAGAGATTTTTCTTTCTTATAAATTATTTATTACAATTTTAAACGGCTAAAGAAAAATGAACGAGTTTATAAAAAAAAACAGAATTAGCATTTATTTTGTGATTGATAGTTTTTTTGTGTGCTTGGTTGAGGTTGGTGCAAACGTATTTGCAGAGAACTTTATATAAATTAAATTCATACAAGCTCAGTATATACGATTGAAATTTAAATACCAGTTTAAAATTAATTTCTTAAATGTTAGTAGAAAATGTTTTCTGATATAACAATTTAACAAAATGTTAATAATCTTATGCTTTTGTGCAAAATTGTGTTTTTCATTTTGCAATTTTTTTTATTTTTTTTAATGGGCAGTAAATGCTGCACTGCATGATTTCTTTTATTGATAACAAATTCCAGTTCCGTAACAAAAAGAGTTTGGATAAAATAAAAAGAGCTAAAGACTAGAAAAAGTTTGATGCAATAATTTGATTTTTAAATTTTAATGTAATCTTAATGAAAACAGAAATGAATAATTTTATATTTCAGGTTCGTTTTCTTCGCCGAGATAGAAACTTCAAAGGAAGATAAAATATGTAAAATAAAATATGTATTATAATAAACAGCTTGTATTAAATGTATGTTTTTATTATAAATATGCACTGCAGAAAGTGACAATTAATTTAAGAGTGCATGGTTTTTAAGCCATAAAATATCAATTAAATTATATTGGGTTTCAATTATCGGTCATTAAAAAGCAATTAAAATAGGAATGAAAGTATGAAAAATTATTCATTATGCGAGGTATTCATGTAAATATTATTGTGGATTTTTTTAAATAATAGATGTTTTTGTCAAATAATTTTTGGATGAAAACTTTTTCAATGGGGGGGGGGGGGTCTGCAATTTAATTCACTTTATTGCTTTTACAATATTATGATTGAAGTTAATGAACTAAAGCATTAAAATGAGATTTATTTACTATCTATTTGATTCTTAATGCATAGAGAAAAATTATGTTTTGAAAATGAAAAGGGACTTCATAAATGAAGTTGATCGGTGCAGAAAAAATATACTTCACAAGTTTAAAATTCAACCTTCTATTTTTATGAAACCTTAGCATAAAAAGTTCAATGAGTATTGATTGACCAATAGGGATTTTAAATTCTACTGTTAGTTTTCTAGTTTAAAATTGCATGTATCTTTCTAAATCCTTGAATGTCAGACATTTTGTTATCTAAATGTTTTTTTTTTTTTGGTAAGGGAGTTGAAAACATTATTTTACAAATGTTTAAGTATAACTTAACAAATTATTAAGGGTTTTTGGGCAACAATGTGTTACTAAACATTGAACAGCTCAAAATTGAATCTAAACGCATATAAGAATTATCATTTGCAACCACTTCTTCCACTAAAAAGAAAGTTCAGATATGTTGAGTGGCAAATCTACCCTAAACTGCTCTGTGATATAATAAAAAAATAGTAGCTAAAATTGCTCTTTCAGGGTTGGAAAAAAACATGTTTTTTTGGTTTAAACAGATGTCTTTTTTTTTATCCTTTTCTAATTACATGTATACATATTTATAAATAAAATTTAGCATAAACAAGAATAATTTATGCTTTATAAACAATGAATATTCCTTTTAAAAGTAATTTGAACTAAGTAAATAAACAATTGTTGCTATTTATGGAGACATTCAAATCATATTAAATTTTAATATTTTATTTAGAGGTACTATTTTTTAAATTCAATATATACAATAGTAATTGTTTACTACATAATACATAGAATATTGCTCTTCGATTCATTTGATACTTATAAAAACTTCAATAGTTTTTAATTGGAAGATTTATTTTAAAATACATTAGAACATATTGTATTTCAGCTAAAAATAGAAGTCATCTACAACATCAAATAATTTAAAAAATCTAATTATAAATAAAAATACAATTTTAAATTATTCTTTAAAAAAATATTTCGTTTTTCTGAGGGAAAAGAAAAACATTTGGTTTAAACCAGTGCTCATCGATATTGCCCAAGATTGCACATCAATACTGGCCAAAACTACTCCTCGAGATCGACCAAAACTACGCATCGAGATCGGCCAAAACTACGCATCGATATCGGCCAAAACTACGCATCGATATCGGCCAAAACTGCTCCTCGAGATCGGCCAAAACCGCACTGCGATATTGGCCAATATTGCAAAAATGTTAGCCGTTCGGTGCTGGCCGTTCCGACATTACCCAGGATTGGCCAATCTTCCAGAGCCCCGGTTTCCGACATTGGCCAATACTGCTGTGCTACCTGGGAATGACTGGAGGATTTCTATTTCAATTTATGCAAGTTACTGGAATACAGGTGGCTAACACTTCACCTTTCTTTATGACTTTCGCTTTATCACTCACATTGGCAACCCTCACAGGTATGGCAGTCCTTGAAAGGTCGACGAGAGTTGAAGCTACCAGTACTCCTTTGGGGCTGTTGTGATTTTCAGGGTACTTCATTATGCCATATCGGAAACTTTTATCTTCAGCTACGTATCCAGGAAGTTATATTTCTGTTCTTGCAGGTAATGTGATGTCATTTTGAGCTATTATTTGATGTACGGATTTAACTTCACCATCTTTGATTCCAAATAACGCTATGTCTTCAGAAACTGAATACAGCTCATTGTTTTTAAAGTCCAAGGAAAAATTATATTTCCTTGAAAAGTCCAGTTGGAGTATACAAGTGTCCATAATGTCCGCCACATATGCCGTGTGATGATAAGAAGCACTCTCAAACGTGATGTTGATGTTCATTTTTCCATGGATGTTGATTTTATCACCGAATACAGTTTGGAGGGTAACGCAGGGCGGCGTCCAGATGAGTCTTCCATCCAGTTGTTGAGCCAAATCTTTACGGATGATGGTTACATTGGCTCCAGTATCGATGATAATATTGCAGGGAACTCCATTTACGTGTCCCATTATGAAGAGTCCATTACTGCCACCACTCATTGCAGAAATTTTTAATGTTCTAAGATGGGGCTTCTCAACAACTAGCAACCTCCACCCCGCGAGATGGCCAGAATTTAGTTTTCCTCCTCCCTTCTGGGAGCGGTCTTAGCTCCAGTGTCTTGGCGGGATCGGCAGTTTCTCCGTATGTGACCCTCGCCTCCACAGTTCCAGCACTTCAGGCTCTGCTTCTTTTCCGGAGTATTTCGTCTCAAGTTACTGACTTGTCTTTGCAATTCATCCAGACGAGCAGCAATTTGTTCTGGCTCCTGTATAGTAGCAGTCCTGATAGGATGGCGTTCTCTACGAGTTTCTTGCTGGGCTGCCTCGTACTTCATGGCATATACTAAAGCACTTTTTAAATCCTTGACATCTGCCATTCGTAGGGCCTTCTGTATCTCTACATCCCTGATGCCATCGACGAAGTACTGAAGAGACAGGGTTTCTCTCGTTTCAGCCGGGCAGTCTGAAAAGGCGAGATGGTAGAGCTTTTCAACATCAGAGGCGAGCTCCTGGAGTGTTTCGGTAGGCTTCTGTTGGCGAGATTTCAACTGCAGCCTGCTGTAGTCTTTCACACATTTTTCGCCAAACCGCAGTTCTAATATACTTGAGAGTGCTTTGAAGTCCAAGCTTTGCTCTTCGGAAAGCGTTTGTAGTATATCTGCAGTTTCAGCTCGCAGAGATGCAGCTAACTGGCAGGCTTTTGTCACGGAGTCCTATCCGTTGGCGTTGGCGACAATTGTGAATTGAGTTTTATACACTTGCCAGGAAGATTTTCCATCGTAAGTCGAAAGCTTGATTGAAGGTCGGCAGGTGACTGGTACACATTTCAAATCTTCCGAAAGAGTTCTGCTCGACAGTCTTTTCTCTAACATTTGGTCTATCTTTTCTTCTATCTCACCCAAATTTTCTTCTATATTCTTCTTTTACAGAATCTCTATCTTTCTCTCCAAATCATTAAACTTGAACTCTACATTCTCGACTTTCCCTTCTAAACTATTGCATTTCTTTTCGACATTCTCGAATTTTTCTTCAAATTTGTCTTCTATTTGTTTCACGCTTTCTTCCATAGTTGCTAAAAGATGATTCTTTAATTCCTCCTGTCCGGCAGAGATAGCAGAAATAATCTTTTGCATTTCCTCTTGGCCCGCTTTCATTTCGTCTTGGCCTTTCTTCATCTTTTCCTGCCCTTTGGACATTTTCTTCTCCATCTCTTCTTGGCTTTTCTTCATCTCTTCCTGCCCTTTGGACATTTTCTTCTCCATTTCTTGCATGAAAGCAAAAAGCTGTTGAAATTTTTCATCTTGTTCCACCATTGCTCTGGTAATCGGCATCAAACCCCACTTCTGACACCAGTTGTTGCGTTGGACTTCCATGTTTCTATCATAAGTTTGATATTTTACAATCAGGGAATCCAGTTTAGGAAAAATATTGTATTTTTGCTTGTTGGAGTTTTTCTAAATCCAAATATCCAAAGCTTTAGACCCTTAACTGCCTAAATCTAAGATTGGCCCTTACATAACTCAAACATCATCAATTATTGGCCTCCTGTATGTAGATAATTGGTGGCATTCATATCCTTTTACCCCAGCTGGTAGACTATACTTTGTATACAACCTTAAAACAAGTATAATTTAATTATCTTGTTTAAATAACATATATTGAAACTATTCAGTTTCTTCCTCCATTTTGGAAATCTTGTATGCCCCTTCAGAAAGATGCAAAATAGGGTGCACTCACTACTCACATTGCACTAGCGTTTGAAAATTTAGTCCAGGCAATTTGTGATTGAACATGAAAAAAATTGCAATAGAAGCTTTTTTAATTGATTTTTAATCAGTTATCATTGATGAACAACACACCCAATATCGGACAAAATTCATCCATGGGAACACCCCGAAAAACGAATTTCAAAATGACGGATTCCATACCACACGATGGGGATGCCTAAGGGCAGTTTTTTCCGCTCAGCACCTCTTCAACCATGATATTTTAATCACGAATGTTAACTTTAACACAACAAAATGGTAGGTTATTGTGCTTAGAATAGCATGGAGCTTTTAAAAAAAAGAGAACATTACATATCACAGGTAAGAAGGTATACAGGTACAGGTGTACATGATGTATTTTAAGCAATAAACATATCTTAAACAGTACATATCTTACATTGCTGTTTGAAAGTTTGTTTAATGTCAGAAAATGTTTTAGAAAAAAAAAAAAAGGAAAAAAAAAAAACTTTAATCATTTTCATCACTTTCATTATATTCATAACTGTTGTGGTTTTTACATCCATTGCTTTTTGGCACGTTTCACAAGTTGTTGAACCAGGCAGGCCATTACGCTGGCATCCACCTTGTAATGTAGAGCGTTTTTGTGCAGAAACAACGTTTCATATTGAGAAAATAATCTGGAGCTGATGGTAAGTCGCCGAGTATTGGGTAGTACGGGTAATTTTTTTACATACCAAACCCATTCTTTTGGTTTGATTCTTTCTTTAGTATCTTTCCGTATATTTATTTATAAGTCTGTCCGATAACTGTGATATTTTGTTGAAGAATCGGTAGGGGCAGACGTTCCAGTGCTGTAGTTACCTTCGCTACTAACATTTGAACGAATGTCAACGAACTTCATGCATGGGCAAAATTAGCATCTCTACTGGTCTTTGCGTACCGTCGTCTGTGAGCCCCATCCTTGATTGTAGGGGACCCAATGTAGCCATTAAAAACAACGACAGCTTTTCAGTATGTTTTAAGAGTAAATTCAACTTACGACATTGCAATGTTTTCGTTTGGTGTCAATGTTGCACAACGAAATTCGATGTAAGAGAAATCCTCCATCCATTCCGTATCTTCCACGTTGTCATATTCTTCACTAGTAAAATGTTTGGTGTATTTGGAAATTGCTTCTGCTAACTGTGATTTGTCTGCTTTTCTCATTAGGCTTTGGGATTTAAATAATGCTGCAGGGTAAGCACAAAGTTCATAACGCATGATATCAAGAGGATTCATATCAGCACAAGTGGCAACAGTCTTCATTCTTTGGAAAAGTAGTGCTGAATGCACTTGTATATCTGAATCATCTTTACTACAGACAGCACCAGCAGATCCTAGAGTTTTCGCTTTATCTGACCTTTTAGCAGAATACCTTAATACATCCTTCCCTATCATTTCTGAGACGATTTTCGCTCCAAATAAGTGAAACTCGTCAACATTAACTTCTTCTTCAGCTGCTACGACTATAACAATATTAAGTAGAGAACAGTCTGAATCAAATCTGGATATGGATTCGAGTACATTGACCAGTTTTTTTTAAATCATTGCTGTCCCTCTTTTGTCTGCTGCCTCTCATTTCATTATGTTGTTAACTATTTTGCATGGAAACCCCTGCATACTCTTGCACAGTTAAGATTTAAATTGAACAAAAGGGCATGCAAAACAGCCATGTAGCCCTCTGATTTTCGTTAAGTCCACTTCGTCTCGTTCGTCTTCCTCTGCTTTCTAGGGAACGCATAAGCACTTGCTCTATTATAAGATCTGTAGTGAAGCACGTGTGCGTGTTATATCTATGGTAAATAACACTCTCTGTGCTCTCGTACATAACAGTTACTATTTATTTACTTAAGAATAGGATTAAAACAATTACATTTAAATGAAGTAGGTTGCGTTACAATTGGACAAACATAACATTGCATTTAGCGTGAACATCAACTGTTTAAAATCTGAGCTCTTCAAGTCAACATTAACTTTTGTTGCCAGGTCCTTCTCTTCATCATTAGATGGAATAGAGTTCTTGGCATGACGTCAGAGTATGGTTTCTGGTGGGCTGTGGTAGGCGCCACAGTAGCCCCCCACAAGCGATAGCGAGACATTAAAGGTATCTGCTGTTGAATTTCACCCTTCTTCCTGATCGAGTAGTCCTCGTTACCAGGACCGGATTTGGAGCTTCTTGCTGGGGCAATGCTGGTTCTGTTTGAGAGCTAGTTGTAGGTGTAGATGCATCTGTTGCAGGTAGTGCCTTTCTGTCAGCTTCCTTTGCTATGTAGGCTGGCTTGAGACGTTCTATATTTACTGTCGTCTCCTTGGTGCCCCTTCGAATTTTGAAGAATCTCTCACCCCGACTGACAACTTCAAAAGGGCCTTCATAAGGTGGTTGCAGACTTTTCTTCACTGCATCCGTTCTCAAAAAAACGTGACTGCATGTAGGCAGATCTTTGCTGATGAAAACTGACTGTTTGCCATGTAGCTGGGGATTTGGAGGGAGTAGCTTACTCATTGCCTCTCGCATCTTCCCCACAAATGTAGTTGGGTCAGGAACACTTGATGAGGGGCATAGGAATTCTCCAGGAATGCGGATAGTTGAACCATATACCATCTCGGCTGTAGTAGCCTGTAGATCTTCCTTCCATGCAGCTCTGAAACCCAAAAGGATTGTCGGCAGAACTGCTGTCCACTGAGGGTTTCCGTGGGCCATGATTGCCGCCTTTAACTGTCGATGAAATCTCTCAACAAGGCCGTTTGATGCCGGGTGGTAAGGTGTTGTTCTTTGACGAGCTGTTCCCAGGAACTTGGTCAGTGCATCATGTAAAGAAGACTCAAATTGTGTCCCCTGGTCAGTTGTCAACCTGAGTGGGGTGCCGAAGCGAGAAACCCAACCACTGTAGAAAGCTTTGGCAACTGTGTCTGCTGTGATGTCCACCAAAGGAAAAGCTTCTGGCCATTTCGAAAATCTGTCAACACATGTGAGACAATAGCGAAAACCTTCTGATGGAGGAAGGGGGCCTACCAGGTCGATGTGGACATGCTCGAACCTTGCACTGGGTGGAACAATACTGCCAACTGTGTTTCTGGTATGTCTTGACACCTTGGATTGTTGACACTGCAGGCATGTGCGTGCCCATGATGAGATGTCTGCATTCATTGATGGCCATACGTATCTTTCTCCAATCAGTTTCACTGATGCTCGAACACCTGGATGAGAAAGGGAGTGAAGATTATTGAACACCTCTCGACGAAATAGTTCTGGCACAAAAGGACGAATGCATTTTGTCGAAATGTCACAGTAGAGAGTAACTGCTGGTTGGCCAATAGACAATGGCTGTAACCCTAGGGACGTTGTATTTGGGGATGACAAAATCCTCTGCAATTCCACATCAGTAAGCTGTTCTGCAGCCATCTGTTGGAAGTTGATAAGTGATGGTGTGCTGATTATGGAGATATTTATTCGGGACAGGGCATCAGCTACTGAGTTGTCGGTACACTTGAGATGTCGGATATCTGTGGTGAATTGGCTGATATAGTCTAACTGTCGCAGCTGTCTCGATGAGCATTTGTCTTCCTTCTGGCAGAATGCATAAGTGATGGGCTTGTGGTCGGTGAAGAGGATAAAACTTCGACCTTCCACCATATGTCGAAAGTATTTAATTGCCATGTAGGCAGCTAACAGTTCCCTATCATATGCAGAGTACTTTTTTTGTGCTGGTGAGAGAGTTTTCGAGTAGAATGCAAGCGGCTGCCAACCCTGTTCTACATGCTGATGCAGTGCGGCTCCCATTGCAGAATCTGATGCATCAACCACTATTGCCAGTGTGGCTTGCGAGGATGGGTGGTGCAAGACAGTGGCCTCTGCTAAATCCTTCTTGCATCTATCGAAGGCAATAGAAGTTTCCTCAGTCCAGACAATGGGCCGTTTGTCATTCTTTTTGGCACCCTTCAGGTATGCGTTCAGCGGTGCTTGAGTTGAAGCTGCATTGGGAACAAACCGTCTGTAAAAATTGCTTATGGCCAGAAATCGACGCATTTCTTTTACAGTCTCTGGTTTTGGGAAGTTGGTGATTGCTGTCACTCTTTCTGGCAGTGGAGTAATGCCAGAAAGAGTCAGTTGGGAGTCACCATATGTCCCAGAAATTTTACTTCGGTATGGCCAAAAACACACTTAGAAGCATTCAACCGAACACCATATTGTTCAAAGCGTTTGAAAATTTGTTGAAGATGCTCAAGGTGTTGTTCCTCATCTTCTGAAGCCACAAGGACGTCGTCGAAATACGGAACGCAGAAGTCGAGACCTTGCAACACATGGTGAATAAATCGCTGGAAGGTTGCAGCTGCATTTGACAATCCGAAGGGCATGAAAAGAAATTCGAACAGTCCAAATGGAGTTGTTACAGCTGTTTTCTTGATGTCTTCCTCTGCGACTGGTATCTGGTGATAAGCTTTTTCCAGGTCGATGGTGGAGAACAGCTTCTTACCTTCCAGCACCTGCAGGCAGTCCTGAATATGTGGAACTGGATACCGGTCTGGAACCGAAATGCTGTTTAGCTTGCGGAAATCTCCACACGGACGCCAATCTCCGTTGCTCTTTGTGACCATGTGCAGGGGAGAGGACCAGCAACTGCTTGAAGGCCTGCAGACGCCAGATGCCACTAGGTACTCGAACTCCCTCTTGGCAGCTTTGAGTTTGTCAGGTGGAAGTCTTCTTGGTCGCGCGAACACAGGGGGTCCACTTGTTGGAATGTGATGTTGTATCCCGTGCTTGACCTGGCGTGGTGTGGGTCCGGCCTCAATGAGGGAAGGAAACCTGGAGAGCAAGGAATGAAACTTGGTGTCACCCCAGATTGATTTCACTCCGGGAGATTCCTTGACAATAACCTTGCCATTTGATCGTAGCTGGGTGAGAGGGTCAATCAAGCAACACTGTCGGATGTCAACCAGCAGTCCAAAATGTCTCAAGAAGTCAGCCCCGATGATTGGATGGGACACTGAGGCGATGATGAACGGCCAGTGAAATGCACGTCGCAATCCTAAATCCAACTGCAAGAGTCTCTGACCGAAAGTGGGAATTGTTGTACCGTTCGCCGCGAACAACTGGAGCTTGGCAGGAGATCGGCTTTTCTCAAAGACAGAGGCGTTGTACCACTGAAACATCGGCACCTCTGTCTATGAGATACTGTGACGCTGTTGACTTGTCCGCCAAGTACAAACGTAGCACCTCAGCCTTGCCGTCACCCACTTGCGCGAGTGACGGCCTCTCTAGTTTTCCTGCACGAAAGTACATGGGGCTGTACACTTTGTCGCTCTTCTTCCGAAACGCTGGTGATACCAACAATGTTCTGGGTCAGCTGGAGGACGGCTTAAACTTCGTCGGCGGCTGCCTCGCCTAGAGCTATCTCTTGACGGCGTACTAGGTCTTGTCTCCAGTCGTGACAAGCGAGTTGAAATTTCTGCCAGCATCTGCCGAAGTGTGTTGTCTTCTGTTTTCACCTCCTGTATTGCAGCGCTGCCAGCAACCGACAGAATTCCATCAGCCATCTCTGCCAATTTTTCTAGCTCATCGTTAGAAATAGCTAGAATCTGCTGTACATGTGCGGGAAGGCGTTGTAGAAATAGTGACTTTAAAAGCTCGTCACTTACTCTTCTTCCGGCTTTGCTTTTCATTTCCAATAGCAACCGTGAAGGTTTTTTGTCCCCCAGTTGCATGCCGGATATGAGGTCACGCAGACGTTCTTCCTCAGTATCGGCGTATTGTATACATAGGCGATTTCGGATGGCGGTGTATGGGTTTTCTGCTGGTGGGTTTAAAAGGAGGTCACCAACGATGGCAAGCTCCTCAGGCTGGAGTGCCGAAACGACATGATGAAACTTTGTTGTTTCTGTCATCACGCCTGCGAGAACAAATTGGCTTTCCATCTGGCGAAACCATATTTCCGGGTTAGCACGCCAGAACGGAGGTGCTTTAACTGCAACTCGTGCAATGGATGGCGGAAAATCTGCACCGCGTGCGCTGCCGATCGCTTCTTCATTGGTCATTTTTTCAAGTCAGTTCTTTCAGAAATGTAATACGGGGAAAATGAAACAATTTACTCACAGAGATTCGGCGTCAGTTGTCTGGGCGAAATAATCCAGGAATTTGTTTTTGCGTCCAAAATTCAAGGGGATGGAACGTGATTGCAGTTTACATAGGTTGCATGTGTCCTGTCACCATTGTAGTGAAGCACGTGTGCGTGTTATATCTATGGTAAATAACACTCTCTGTGCTCTCGTACATAACAGTTACTATTTATTTACTTAAGAATAGGATTAAAACAATTAAATTTAAATGAAGTAGGTTGCGTTACAATTGGACAAACATAACATTGCATTTAGCGTGAACATCAACTGTTTAAAATCTGAGCTCTTCAAGTCAACATTAACTTTTGTTGCCAGGTCCTTCTCTTCATCATTAGATGGAATAGAGTTCTTGGCATGACGTCAGAGTATGGTTTCTGGTGGGCTGTGGTAGGCGCCACAAATCTGATCCAAGTTCACCCCATAATTTGTCACTTTATCACAAATTTACCTCCAACAAACATTTTAGGAACCTTTGTATTTTCAGATAGTAGTTGAAACATTTTCTGCAAGTATAGGTAGGGGGACTTGAGATAATTTACATGACCCACAGCTGTTATTTTGGAGAGAATCTCAAGCATAGCATATAAGTGCAACTCTCAAGAGCCTATCTTGTCAGCTGTTATCAAGGTTCGTACAACACTGATAATTCGCTGGTATTTCAACCAGAGTTTACTTGTTCTCGAGGAAGATGGCAAGTGATTCTTCTTTATCTCCTATGCAATCTCAATCTGAGCCAAGGCATCACCCAGTTCTACGTCTTTCTTTTTTTGTTTTTGGTCGGTCGTAATATCATAGAACAGAACACAAGTTTCTTTAACATGACCATGAAGAGATCCATGTTCACTACGAGGAAAATTTTTTAAAATTAGCATTGTATTAAGCGCTGAATCTACAATCATGTGTCCTCGTATCACCCTGCAAACTGCTTTCCCTGTCACCATGTGTAACACAGCATTTCATCCATAGATTTCTTGCACTACCTCAAATAATATTGAGTCATTCAGGAGAGTAACTTCAAGAAAATAACTAAAAACTACGACTTAATATTATTTGTGGTCCTTTATTGATTAGCATGTATGTTTAGCTCATTTTCAAATGTAACCGATGCTTCACTAATGTGACTTTGTCTTTAAACACCGACACTCTAAAAACGAAAGCAGATAGAAAACTCAAACCTTTACACATACCTGCACCTGTATACCTTCTTACCTATTAAATGTTATGTTCTCCTTTCTTAAAAAAGCTCAATGTCATTCTAAGCAAAATAACCTACCATTTTGTTGTGTTAAAGCTAACATCCGTGATTAAAATATCATAGTAGAGAAGATGCTGAGCGGAAAAACCTACGCTTAGGCATCCCCATCATGTAGCATGGAATACGTCATTTTGAAATTCGTTTTTCTGGGTGTTCCCATGGATGAATTTTGTCCGATTTTGGATATGTTGTTCAGCAATGATAACTGATTAGAAATCAATAAAAAAAGCTTCTGTTGCAATTTTTTTCATGTTCACTGTATTTTTAATTTAGTTTGCGCAGATTAATTATAAAAATGTGGAAGAAAACACTAGTAGCAGGGGAGGGGGAGGGTACAGTGACTCAAAAACTCCTCCTCTCTCTCCCCCCCCCCCAACCACACACACACACTTTCCACAATCATGTACAATCATACTTGAACTTTAAAAAAAAATTAAAATTATCATTTTAAAAAAAGGATTTTTTGCACTTAAAAGTACATTTTTAGTAATGACGTTTACGTGAACAAAAAATTCAGTTTTATTCAAAATTTAATTAACTAATTAACATTTAACTCGTTATAATTAGAATATTTTTGAACAATTACTCGAGTTTTATAGGGCCAAGAAAAGAAATTATGGTCGGAAATTATTCGTAATATCATTCTTAATGTTATGAACCTCCATTTAGTTTCTTGAATATATAGTTTTTTTTAATAAAATTTTTTTAACAATAAAATAGAAAAAATCGCTATTTTTCTAAAAAAATTATGCATTTAAAAATTTAGCGAAACCTATTTTCTTTTTCAATCAATTTGACTGAGGTTCAAAACATCTAATAGTTAATGCAGTTTTTTATTCTCAAATCATTTTTCAAAAAGATTATATCAAACTTCAGTTATCACTGTTTGAATTAAATTTCACGTACCAGAAACATGATTTTTTAGATAATAAGTTTAAAATATTCAAATTTATTTAATAAAAAAAAAAAACAGTACTTGAAACTAATAAAATTACTATCTAGCCTTCAGATGATACCATTACCCTGCAAAAATTCCATCTAGCGGTTATTTTAAAGTAGAAAAACTATAAACACATTTGACCTATTTTTGCGATATTTTAAGTCACAAGATACATCACAAAAAATGAACACAAATTCTTTAATACTCAAATTGAAGTTTCGTTTCAATTTGTACAAAATACTAACATTTATAATATAACATTATAAAATAAGAACAATTAATCAAATCATTCTGTATAGTTTTGATTTAAAAAAACAACAACATATATCTCGTTTTGGCGTCTAAATGTAAGTTCTTGTTTATTTAAAAACAATACTGCTTTGATGAGTAATTGCATGAAGCGTCTTATCAGAAAGATATCTTTTTGTTTAATCTACTATATCCAGCACAATCAAACATGGCCAACAAAACAATGTTTGTAAATAAGTGTCAGTCGATTCGTAGAAACCGTTTAATTCCCCTTCCTCTTTCACTCAAGAGCTAATTTTCAAGCAGAACCAATAAGCTCCTCGAATTCTCAAGGGCAGCCGAAGATAGAAAAAATTCGTGATCGGCAGCATCGGTATATATTGCGTGGAGGAAAGGCTTGTATTGCTTTTCATTGGTTACCATGGCAACGCGGTGGCAACGTCGCAGCCGGAAACGCGTTTCAGGAACACACGGCTACTGTTCGGAAGAAGTTCACTTTGATTAGAAGCTTTTTTATCTGTCATGAATTATTCAGGTAAGAAGAGCACGAGCCGCCACTGGGAGGGTATACCGTGTACCGTATAGAATGTATTTTAAATTATACATTTGAATAAAAAATTAATATTCAACTATTAAGAAATTAAATACTTATTACTTTCAATTACCTATATGTATACATAGGGTAATAAAAGTATAGTATTCGGTCAAAAAAATATTTTGATTATTTTTTTTTTTTCTGCATTTCTCTACGTTTTGAAACATCTTGATTTCAAAAAAGTGATATAGAAAAAATTTCTGTCTGTGTGTACGTGGTCAGCGTAACTCCCAAACAAATTGACCTTGACGTTCAAATTTGGTGTCCCGGTTGGTGATGACCAGTGGTAGAAGTAGTGAAAAAACTGTGAGGGATGCCCAAAAGTTGGTGACAAATGCACCCCCCCCCCCCCTTCAACGATAAATTTTGTAATTTCGTAACTTATAATAAAAACAATAACTAAAATAATTTATACTTCCAAACACTAGCATTGAACAAGTCCTAAGTTTCTTGTTATTTTAAAATGACTATTCTGTGTCTTAGTTTTTTTTACTTGGAATAAAGAGATAAAGTTATAATTCAACGTTTTATACATAATTGCTTATTTAGATTTATATAGTGCTTATAAACGTTCATTATTTCATGAAATTAAATTGATAGAAAATTTGAAAATTCTTTTTTAAAAAATAGCTTTCTTTAAATGGAACAATAATAGAAATTTAACTTAAAAGAAAGTTCCTCCAATTTTGAAAGTTGACCAAGTCTAACAGTATTTGTTAATAAAAAACATCTATATCTTTATACAAAGATACAAAGTAATATAATTCATTTTTAGAGTAGTATGATGAGTTCCATAAATAATTTTTAAGTTTTCAAATGCAAATTTTTTTTTAAAAAAATCACTTTTTCTCACTGCCACTACATTTAAAAAGTTCATATTATTTTTCATTAATGGATTTTAGACGGATTAAATGATTTTAAAAGTGGGAGGATGGATTTCAGTGGTTTTAGAAGGGGGGGGGGGGACGCATAGGTATTTTCTTGAAAAGTGAGGGGAAGCGGTCACCCCACGTCTACCCACACTTCTAGCACTGGTGATGACTAGAAGTCGGCGATATATCGATACGACGATATATTTATCGATTATTTTTTTAAAATATCGATATTAAAAATATCGATACAAGTCAGCGATATATCGATATTTTCAAAAAAAATTTTTTTTTTGATGATCGTTTTGCAGTTTCATGTATTTTCTCGATTTTCTTTATTTCCTTTTCAAAAACTTCAAAACTAAAGTTTGGACTTGGCTGAGAGACAATTAAAATGGTTGGTTGATTGTATTCAGATTATCTGGCACCGTCAGCAACACGAGGGCTATAATGCGCCGAAACATTTGTCATTAGACAAGCCAACATACATTTACAAACACCCATGCCTAACACGGGACACGAACCCGCAACCTCGCGGTCTAGAAGCTAGCACGCTAACCACTATACCGATTGGTCGGCACAATTAAAATGGCACCCTAACCAAAAAGAAAACGTAATGTAATAGAAAGATAAGATAATTTATTATTAGTTATTAACATAGCGCCGTTTCTGTTGCCAACGTGTGCCTGGAATTTGAATCTAATTTTAAATATTAAAAACATCTCTATCAGCAATATATGCGGTAAACTGGATTTCAAAATTTTTTCTTTAAAAATAAATGTGAATTTATTCATTGACATCCAAATGTATTTTATTTTTTCTGATTGATAAAATAATTTATTGATTAAACAATTTTTATAATTTATTGATTAAAACAATTTTTATAATTTATTGATTAAAACAATTTTTATAATTTATTTATTAAAGTTATTATTAAAAAAAGTTAAATTTATTTTGGCATGAATTCATGAAAAGTAGAAATTTCCCCCGAAAAACTTCGTTTCTGGCAAAATTGAAAATCAAATTAACAAAAAAATCATGTATCGAAGTATCGATATTTTTTTTCTATGCAACGATATAGTATCGATATTTATTTTCATCGATATTTCCGACCTCTAGTGATGACACAAGGACCTACCATTAAGATTTTCGTCAAAATCGCGCTTGAGCATAGGGTAGATGCCATTGAAAAAAAATCATGTTTTTCAATAATTGCTAAAAAACGGCTCAAACGATTTTGTTCAAAATCGTTGCGGTAAGGCCTCTTAAGGTGTTCTAAGCATCCCCACCTCCATTGAGCATACCTCATCCAAGATCCTTTTTTCTTCTCTGCTCAGATTCATTTTAAGAAAGGATAATATAAGAATTATCGATAAGTATATCGCCAAAATCAGCATTTTGGCAGATGTTTTTTTTTTTTTTTTTTTTTTTTTTTTTTAAAGACCCCTACAAGAATTATTCTAAAAAATATCGCCAAACTGGCCATTTTTAATAGATGAATGATGAAAACATAAATACGGTAGATATTACACAAATCCACGTCAGTATTAGAGTGTAATTGAAAGTTGTGTGATGTTCCACACCCTTAGTTTTTTTTTAGTTTTTTAACTATTGATGCTTTCACAAAACCTTTAATTCCCTTGCACCCCCAACAAATATTTCTGCGAACGCCGCCCATGTCTGCCGGCCAATCTAACCACCCAAATTCTATTATATTTAACTTCAAAGTATGCAGAGAGGCTTAGTCAGGATTTTTCGGGGGGGGGGGGTGATATGCTCACCCTTATTCTGAAATTATTTGTATTAATGATTTATAAAATAATTGTTGATAATACTCATAAATCGACAAATAATTTCTTAGTAGATAAAAAGAATCTAAATTTTATTAACCAAGCCAGTAGCCAAGACTTTTTTTTTCGGGAGGACGGGAGAGGGGGTTTACAGTCGAAGACTTGATTAAATACATACAACAAGTCACACAAAAAAAGAAGGGAAAGTAGTGAAACAAGATTTCTAACAATTTCGGGGGGGTTGTTCCGTCGATCCCCCCCCCCATCTACGGCCCTGTTATTAACTTTTACACACAACATTTGCAGAAAGCTTAGTTAAGCCTATATTTGGCTTCATAGTTTTTAAGGCAAAAACTGACTTTCGAGGTTTTTTGGAAAGTTAATTAAGGACTTTTCCTTTGGAAATTGACATTCTTTAAAACTGACATTAATTTCTCTATGAATGCACATTAAAGCCAAACCATTTAAGCAATTTTAAAAAGTAGTACTTACAAGTAATATTTAAACAGTGATTACCAAAAATTAATCGTTGATGCATAGTTAAACTGTTTTCAAGTGCAATCTGTAAGTAAGTAACTTTCATTTCTAGCTGGTTGTGATTGGAATATAAGTTTTGTATTAAGAGAACAGACAAGCAAGGACAATTAAAAATGCAAATGCCTTTTTTATTATCACTCAATGTGTTCATCAATTCAATTAGAAAAAAATAATATATTTCCTAAGTTTCATATTGAAATGCATTTCTGTTAGAAATTCATTTTGGTACAAACAATAAGCATGTATGAGCTTAGAAATAACCGGATAAATAAGTATCTGTTTCCCGAAAATTGGGCAGTTCATTTTAGTTCCTTTGCGGAAATTTTATCCAATGAATATAACAAATACTGTTATTTGACAAGTATTCTGAATTGGTACATTGAAATACATCAAGATACATACGAAATACAGAAATATAGATACCTCAAAATTGCATTTTCATTTAAAAAATAAATATCACATATATTTGGCCTATCTACAATTTTGATTTTATAAAATTATCATTAAATAAAATATTAACATTCTTAAATTTAATTAAAAATATTTTCCGAAATTCAGAGTGGTAGTTAATTTTATACCTTTTTATCATTTACAGTACACATGATTTCAAACTCTAAACGAAATATATTTCTGAAAACGGTAAGCTTGAATTTAAACCTGAAAGCATAATACAAAAATCATTGAATATAGATTCAATATTTCTCAAGAGTAATTTCGCTTGCAGCATTTTTACATTTCATAAATCTATTAAAACTTTATTCCAAATGACACAATAACTTTCCCTTTATTCAGAAATTCCAACTGAATTTCTTTATGTTGAAAGTGCTCAAATCCATTTCGCCCCCAAAAATTAATTGTTCTTTTTCTTTCTTGATGTTTAGTGGCTTTTCATGTTGAAATGGCTTATTTCAAAATCCATCTCATGACTGGAATTGTATCCCTTACAAAATTGGCAAATTGGTTAAAAAAAATTTTGTAAGGTTTCATACACAGAACCAGAATCTTTTCTGCAATAAACGACAAAAGCTGGCAGTTGACTAGAGTTGGTTTGAAAGTTTGATTTCTCTGACATATCGAATAACTGTATCAAAAAGGAGGTACATTTTTTATTGATTCAGTTCGTGGTTGTATTTTTACACATTTGAATCAAAACTTCAAATGACAGTAAGTCTTCTTGAGTAACAATGTGCCTTCATTAATTATTGCGCGAAAATTGACACAAGAAGAAAAACACGAGGCTCTTGATTTTGATTTTCTTTTCCCATTCTGCATGATATTTTTGAATTTTATAATTTGGATCTAAAAAAAAATTATCAACATATGCTTTTGAAAAGATTAATGGAAACTAAACACATTTAATAGGGGTAGGTCAAAACTACGACCATATAATCCAGGAATATGGTTCGTATGTCATTTATTATTAGAGGGTTTAATATTCAAGCTTTTAAAATAACATTAATTAGAAACATATTTTATAAATTTACCTATAATAACACCGAATTTACCCTTATATAAACCTTTTAATGGGTTGAGTGACCCTGACCATTCCATTAGTAAAACCATTTTATTTTAAGAAAATTTATTAAAAAAACATATGTCTAAAACAGTGAAAAAAAACAACTTCAATATTAACTTTTAACGAAATAAAATTAAAGTATGTAGGTGAGTATAGTGATTAATTAAAAAATTTTATATTTTAATACGATTACAAAATAAAATTAAAAATAAGGCTTATGTCTCAAATCCACTAGTATTTAAGAGTTTAGCAATCCCTTTCATGTTTTAACTTTAATAATTTATAAGATGCACTGACTCCTAAATTTTTAATATCCAATTATTATGTGAAATTGAATAATCTGAGATATAATGAATTTAACTAGAATAATTTGAACACGATAAAAAAACTAAATTTAGGGGTTCAACCATATCACTTTTAAAATATATTATATTTATCATCGTATTGGAAGTATTATTTAAAAAAAAAAAAAAAAATAGTATCGTAGTATTGGAAAAAATTGAAATCAATTATTGCTTTTATTTTTACATCAAAATAGAGACTACGACAGTTAGAAGCATGAAAAGGTAGGCAATTCAGTGGTAATGACTAGTTAAATACATTATTTAAATTTAAGCCTATAAGTACTCAGGAAAATAGAAGAAATGAGATTTAGAATTATTATTAATTAATAATTTAAGGTTTTCATTTTCATCTACGGATAAATACCACATAATTTTAGTTGATTTTTAATAATAATAATAATACTAATAATAATAATAATAATAATAATAATAATAATAATAATAATAATAATAATAATAATAATAATAATAATAATAATAATAATAATAATAATAATAATAATAATAATAATAATAATAATAATAAATGTTTAAAATTAACAGCTATTCTTCTCTTAAATAGGGGTTAGTAAAGTAGAAAAAAAATGGCTTGTGTATATATGTATTGCCTAAGAGAAGTAAGGAAATGAAGATAATGTAATAAATTCAATATGAAGTTAAAGTGTCGAATAACATTGGCAGTTAAAAAATTATCCAACATGTATATATAGTGAGACTGTTTAGCTTGAACGCATAAAAAAACGGCAAGATGCTTAGTACATTCAACACATGGTTGCTAACAATCATTCTTAATAGGTAATTTTTACAAGAATAAAAATGCACACAAACATTTATACTTGAATAAAATTATAAATACAAGTTTTTAGATAATGAGATAGACACTTGGAATAAAACAGACTTCTATTTTTTAAAAAACTGCTTAAATACACCGTCTCTTTATCTTTGTTGTTTTGAATTTTAATTTTTTCTTATTTCTTATAAATAGTAAAAGAAACATTTATATGCTTTTCTGAAAAATTATAATATTACCAAAATAAAACTTTGCTGGCATAATTTTTTATACTAAGGGAATATTTCTAAAATGAAATCATCACCAGCAAATCTATTTTACCTAACAATCATATCTCATAACATTACTCATGGGCAAATTGTAGAAGTTCTTTCTTTGATATTAAATAAAAAAACATAGAATATTTCCCTTTTTCAACTTATTACTAGATCTTTCAGAAATTGATGTTTACAATGAAATTTTAGGAATGGAAATCATAGATTTATGGTGTGTAATTTTTATTCTATCTAATCTTCAAAATTATCAATCTCTTTGTTTTAAAAAGTCTAACATAGGGATTAATACCAATTTATTGTCTAAATAATATAAATAATATGAAGCTTATAGTTACAGGAATATATTAGTTACAAAACTCATGATCCAACTTTAATACCACCATCCAAAAAGAATTAAAACTTTGAAAGAACGGATTGTTCTTAACATAAATGTCTGTGGTGTCGATTCTAGTCTTTCTACCCTGTGTTAATTATAATGTTTCAGTGTTAATTATAACGTTTCAGTCAAGTGAATTAACATTTTTGATGTTGTTTATGTTGAAAGCATGGCTCCATATAAATGTCTCATTTCACAAATACGGAAGATAGTCATAGCTAAGTGCATACAGCGCAAAGATTATATTTATGTTTTTCATTTTCGATTATTATAGGATTAAATGCAAGTCACGTAAATCAAATTGAAATCTTACGCCGGTTGAATGAAATTCGAATTGATCGAAGAATTGAAATTTTTCGTTATCAAATACAATAAAAAGTATAAATACATCTGACTTAATTGAAACCATTCAGGTATTTTTGTAATGCCTGAGAATAGAATGCAATAGAATTCAACAATGCTTTTCGGAAATAATCAAACTATTAAATTAATCTTTCTTATTTTATTTTAAATAATGTATTTCAGATTGTTTAGATTAAAGTACAATATAGGGAACAGAGGGGAAATTTCAATTGTTGAGAATAATGTCTTATATAAATAATGAATATGCTCAGCAACAATATAAGTTTTTGTCACAAATATCAAAGTTTTCATCTCGAAAGGTTGGGAGAAAATCATCTCATTTCCTTACTCATAAAGCCCAGGAGTTCTGCTTTTTTAATTGAAATAGGAGTCCTGCAATGACTTCTTGCAATAGATGACTGAGAAATGTAATGTAATTATAAGTAATATTTATTTAAAAATACAATCATTTTAGTAGTGGAAAACTGCAGCACATTTGAATTTTTTTTAACTTTCTTAGTGGTCTTTTTCTTGCATAAATTTATCAGTATATGTAAAAAAAAAATATTATTTTTTACTCTTACCTTGTTTCTATTCGAAAACAATTTTTCCTGTGTGTTTTTATTAATTTTATATACGAAATCGCAATTCGTAACACACGCCGAAATGAAATTGTACTCAGCCAACAGCGCCCTCAACAATAAAAATTGTCACAGATAGGAAATAACCTGTCAAAGATTCTAGTTGCGTTCGGAAACGATAAAATAGTTTTGCTACAATTAAAATGAAATGAAAAAAAAAAAAAAAAAAGCCACTACGCAAAGGTTGCTAAATAAAGAGATTTGAGGTTTTAAGGAATGTAGACAATTGGCAACAATATGCATTTAAGGGATTAGATTCCCTAGAATTTTCTAACATGCCTAAATTAAAAATTTCCAATTTTATAATAATGCCAGAACTGTACTCTATAATTTTTTTTTATTATTTCTGAGTTTTTCAATCAAATGTTACAATGTGCAATGCTTCTAATTATAATTTGAAATTAATCAAATATTACAATTTACATTTATCGATTTTGATATAGTAAAGAGTGAGAAAAGAAAATGCACAGAATAATATATTAGATTTTGAATTATTTTAGATTACATTTTTATTGGGTATTAGATTTGAATAATTGACAATAGAAAAAATAATTACGTTATGGACAAATTAAAAACATGGATTTGTACGTTTGATTAAAGGGTTACCTAAAGATAGTTGGTTTAAAGGTTTAAAACATTTATCTTCAACTTTATTGTAGAAATTAATGAAAAATTAAAGAAAATACGTTAAATAATAAATTAAAGTAACCCTTAATTGATTAGAAAACTGTTTAAAAGTAGTAAAAAATTTATTACAAATCTCGACCATTCTCATTCCATAAAAATAATTGTTATACACAGAGTTTAGGCTAGAAAATGCGATCTTGTGTTTATATTACAAACGAATGAATACATACAACTTCATCGTATGTGTCATACATATAGTTACTTAAAAATAAAAAGAAGGCACTTGCATACACAGGATTTTGGAATAAAAAACTCAAGCATAATAGAGTAGGGTGGGTCAAATTTTTAAAAAAGACAAAAAAAAAAAAAAATGATTCAGGATCATGCAGAAAGGTTTCTTGATATAAAAACAAAATTAATGCATTTTCTTTTTTCAAAACGTGCAAATCGATTAAATGAGGGAGGGGGGGGGGGGCAGGAGAGGAGAGTTTTAATAAAATGTACAGAAATTTACAGTTTTTTAAAATGTGACAAAACTGCCAGATAGCATTAAAAAATCAATAATTTGTTTCATTTTGGATGTCAGTAATATTTAAAACTAATCTTGAAGAGGTCAACGCCTTTCTGAAAGGAATAGGGTCATAATCCTTTAAAATGCAAAAATATTATAAAAAGCAAATTTTTTAAGTTTGTGATAAATTTGAGTCGTTACTTTAAATATCTGTAATTTGTGCCATTATGATATCATTCACATTTGAAGATTGTTAAGAAAAACAACTTCCTAGAATGGAGGTGAGGGGGGGGGGGGGAGGGTAATTTTCCGTTAAAATATTGAAAAAGTTTTAAAAAGTGCCATGAAAAAAGGAATAGGGTCATAATCGTTTAAAATGCAAAAATATTATAAAAAGCACATTTTTTAAGTTTGTGATAAATTTGAGTCGTTACTTATATCTGTAATTTGTGCCATTATGATATCATTCACATTTGAAGATTGTTAAGAAAAACAACTTCCTAGAATGGAGGTGGGGGGTGGGGAGGGTAATTTTCCATTAAAATATTGAAAAAGTTTTAAAAAGTGCCATGAAAAAAATATATATAACACCGAATCCTAATATAAAATCAACAACATCTGGACACTTTTTAAAGCAAAGAATTTAAAGAAGTTACATTCCAGTTGAGAATGCCCTTAATCATTACCAATGGTAAAAAGATAATTTGTCTCTGAATTAGTTTTTAGTTCTTCCACTATTTCTAGGCGCAAACGTGCAAAGAGCTTTTTTTTTTTTTTTTTTTTTTTTTTTTTTTTTTTTTTTTTTTGAGAGATGGTAAAAGATTTAGAACATTTTGTTCAGAAGCAATTTATTCTATGTATTGTTGGATATAAGTAGAAGGCTTTCTTGACCGGGACAAAAACAAGTTATCTTCCTTCGTTTATTAAGTGTCTCCAAAGTGTATGAAAATTTTGCAAGGATTTTCGCCCAAAGGTCTAATCTCTTAATGACACATTTTATCATTTTTAAAATATTTTAATGGAAAATTACTCCTACCCTTCCTTCTAGGAGAGCATTGGCCCTATAATGAAGTTTTTTAAATTGTCAATGTCAACAAAAAGATACAACTTAGAGATTTTTGTAGAAATCTGAATTTTTTTTTTGTTGTTGTTGTCACAATCTCAAAAAAGAAGATTGAAGTATATATTTTCTGTTTAATTCTATTATTGTTTGCCATGTTTAAAACAACCGTTTGTAAGAATATAAATATCCTTATTTGTATGCTAATTTTTTGTACATATATTGGGCAAACATTGCAAAACGTGTATATTTTCTAAAGTCATAATTAATTAAATAAATTTATCATAGCGGATTTATTTAAAAGCTTCACTGGTTGCATTCATAAAAACAATGTATTTTCTATTATTTAAACGATTGATTACTTTTTCATGGCAAAGACCTATAACTAGTGTATTACATTTTTGTAACTGTACAATCAGAGAGTGGTTCTAATATTATCGCATGGAGCAGAATTTGAAAAGACAAGTGGGCTCATATGGAACAGGAGGAAGTATATAAGAAACTCAAAGACATGTAAATTTTCCTTTTAAAATCAGGACATGATTTAAGCAGGATTGAAATTTACTCGAATTTAACTCTAATTATTTAATTATATTATCGAAGTAAATTTAACTAAAAAATGAAAATTATATATAATTGCTACAACTATCCGTAAATAAGTGGAATCCTAAATCCCCATGCAAAACTGCACAAATTATACTTAATGCCCTGCACAAATTATAATTTAAATGTTATTAGTTTTATCCCATAGATCCATAAGAAAAGAATGTTAGTTTGAACTGAAATGATGCACTTATGATTAAAAAAATATTATTGTTTACATCCAATAATAAATAATATAAGGTACATTTTCGTTATTTCAGCATATGTACTTAAATATGTCCTGAACAATCTCATTACAGAGGATGCCAGAAGAAGATTATAGAAAAAAAAAGAGCATAAATCCGATAATGATGGTGATTATTAAACTACATTTTCCCACAGACATTTGCTTCAAACTTAGTGTGTATAAAGTGTAATTTAAGTAAAAATTATAAACTGTATAACTTTAACTGTGTAAAGTAAAATTTTATAACTTTTAAGTAGCGTATGTAGAGTGGAATGCAATTTGTAGTTTTAAAGTATAATTGCTCTGAATGTATAATGTTTGATGAAGTATATAATGCTTCAGTATAATGTTTAATGTGTGAGTGTAATGCGTGATGTTTCAGTGCAATGCATAATGTTTCGGTAGAATGTATAAGATTTCAGTGAAATGCGCAATGTTTCAGTATAATGTATAATGTTTCAGTATTAGAACGTATAATTTTTTAGTGTAAGGCGTAATATTTTTGTGTAATGTTTCAAAGCAATGTATAAGGTTTTACTGAAAAGCTTAATGTTTTAGTAGAATGTATAATGTTTCAGTGCAATGTATAATGTTTCAATGTAATGCATAATGTTTTAGTACAATGTATAATATTTCAGTGCAATGTATAATGTTTCAGTGAAATGCATAATGTTTTAGTATAATGAATAATGTTTTAGTGTAATGAATAATGTTACAGTGCATAATCCTTAATAATAATGTTTATATAATGTGTCAGTGAAATGTATGTTTTAGTAGATTGTATAATGTTTGAGAGCATAATGTTTAATAATAATGTTTATATAATGTTTCCATGAAATGCATAATGTTTTAGTACAATGTATAATGTTTCAGTATAATGCATAATTTTTTTAGTGTAGTGCATAATGTTTCAGTATAATGCATAATTTTTTAGTGTAGTGCATAATGTTTTATTAAAATATTTCAGTGAAATCCATAATGTTTTAGTATAATGAATAATGTTTCAGTCAAATGCATAATGTATTAGTATAATGAATAATATTTCAGTGCATAATGCTTAATTATAACGTTTATACAATGTGTAGTGAAATACAAAATGCTTAATAATAATGTTTTTATAATGTGTCTGTGAAATGCATAATGTTTGAGTAGAATGTATAATGTTTCTGTGTAATGCATGATGTTTGCAATATAATGTTTTAATGCAATGTATTATCTTTCAGTGAAAAGCATAGTGTTTTAGTATCTTGTTTCAGTGTGATAGGTAATGTTTCAGTTTAAGGCATAATGTTTTAGAAGAATGTATAATGCTTTAGTGTAATGTATAATGTTTTAGTAAAATGTATAATGTTTCAGTGCAATTTATAATGTGTCAATGTAATGCATAATGTTTCAGTGTAATGAATAATGTTTCAGTGAATAATGCTTAATAATAATGTTTGCATAATGTGTCAGTGAAATGCATAATGTTTTAGATGATTTTATAATATTTCTATATAATGCATAATGTTTACAGTATAATGTTTCAGTAGAATGTGTAATGTTTTAGTACAATGTATAATGCTTCAGTGTAGTGCATAACATTTTAGTAAAATTTTTCAATGCAATGTATAATGTCTCAGTGAAAAGCATAATGATTAAGTTGAATGTAGAATGTTTCCATGTAATGCATAATGTTTACAGTATAAAGCATAAAGTTTTAGTAGAATGTATAATGTTTTTGTGAAATGCATAATACTTTAGTTGAATGTATGTTGCAATGTAATGCATAATGTTTCAGTGAAATGCATGTTTTTTAGTTTTTTTTTTTTCAGTGTAATGAATAATGTTTCAGTGTAAATGCATAATGTTTCATTGTAATGTATAATATTTTAGTGAAGTGCATGATATTTTAGTAGAATGAATAATGTTTTAGTAAATGATTTAAGGTGTGATGTATAATTTTATGCATAAAGTATAATTTATTAGGTAAAGTGTATTTGATCAATTTTTTTAAGCTATAAATTATAATTTTTAAGTTTGAAGCATGAATAACAAACATACAGGCATAGAAATACTTATGTTTTTATAACTTTCACATGAACATTCTTTAAAACAAAAATGTCAAGTCCCGAAATCTCTCACTACTATTTAAAAAATAAATAGTTACTAATCCATTTTGTGTCGTCATTATTTGTACATGTATCGTTAACTTATTACATCTTACATAACTTGAATGTCTAAAAATGTAAAAATTGTATAATTTTCTTTACTTATAACAATAATTAAAGCTATCGCTTTTTTTTTTTTTTTTTTTTCTTTTTTTTTTTTTTTTTTTATGTTTCCTATATATTGCTTTTCTGAGAGTTTAAGAATCTTCAAATCCTTACAATTTGATATCTTTTCATTCTGTCAACAGTAATTTCGTAACCTAAATTATTGGATTTAATTGAGAAAAAATGGTAAAACAAATTGCATCATTTAGTTTACCATTCCCTTTTCATTTTTATACTATTTCTTTCGAATATTTGAATAGCAGTAACTGTTCTATATAGTATCTTTGATGTAATCACTATACTTTTAAGGGTCAAAAGGTAGTTGTTCTTTCACAAAAGGTTACTTTTTTGCATTTTTCTTTTGTAAACAGTAAAATCGCTATATATATTTATTATTTTACATTATATAATGCCTCAATGGCAATTGAAAAAATAAAGTTTCTATTAGTCGTTCTTCAAAGCTGCCTTAATTGATACTGTGGATATACTGTAGAAAGTGTAGGTGAAAATATGGAGCGAAAATATGTGTTTCTTTTCTGCAATTCTTCCATTTTAATAAAGCATGTTTAGCAACAACTTAACACTTACGATCAACCTATTTTATGACCGGAAAAAAAAATTATGGACTGTTGAGTATTATATTATATGTAATGTCAGCTTTAATATGTAACACCAGAGAGCAGCACCTAATGGAAACATATGTTCATTTCTGAAGTGTAACCTTGAGCTAAGATAGAGAATAAAATGAGAATTTGAAGTGAACAGACGCTTGTTTTGTGGAGTTCTGTTCTTTTGTTGATAAAATGCATCTAAAAGCATAATATTAGATGCCGAGTCTACTGAATTAGTTGAGAAGTAGAACATAAAAATGGTCCGTCGCCAGGAGAAGAACTAGTATAATGAGTGAGTACATTATTTGCATGAAATGTTAAGTTTTCCTTTGTGTTGAGATTGCCTTTGTGTTGAACACTGATATCGAGAGCTCGAGAGCTTGATCATGTTGTTTAAAGGGGCTACAAAAGCAGATTTATATGAGATTGCGAAGGAATTATGTATAAAGACAACCGATAATTTAACGGTTATTGAACTGGATACTCTTATCAAGAACAATAACGAGTACATTAAAAATCCAACATCGGTGCAAGAACTTGCATCCACAATAATTGAAGAGCGCAAAAGTGAAAAATTGCACAATATTGAACTTGAAAAGTTAAAACTTCAACGTGTGTCATCAGAATTAGAATTACAAAAGTTAAGAAATGAGTTCTCAGAAAAAAAAGGTGAAGCGTCTGAGCACGGGGATACTGCTTTGGGCGTGTCCATTGATTCGCTTCTAAAAAGTGTTCAAGTTTTAACGTGCAAAGTTCCAACTAAACCTGAAAATTGGGGGTTCTTTTTTAATTCATTAGAGAGAGCGTTTATAACAAAATGTGTGCCTGATAAATTTAAAGCGGAAATTTTGTTAATATTACTTGGAGATATAGCTAATAATATCCTAACGTATATTTCTGATGACGAGTTTAATAATTATTCTAAAATTAAATCAATTGTTTTGAGAGAATATGAGCCTACTCCACAAATATGTTTAGATAATTTTAAAAAGGCTCAGAAATACAGTAATGAAACTTATACCCAGTTCACAAGTCGTATGATAAATAGCTTTAATTATTATTTAAAACTAAGAAATGTTGATGATTTTACAGGACTAAAAGAATTAATGGTAGCAGATAAAATATTTCAAACATTAGATAAAGACACTGCAACTTACATTAGTATTAAACAAGGCAGTTCTTTTTTATCCCCAGTAAATCTAGGTCAGGAACTAGACTTATATGCTTCGTCTAAGGGTAGAAACCCATCTGATACTTCTGTACATAAGTATCATAAATTTGCTTCGAATAAAGTATTGCTCGCGGATGTAAAAAATAAAAAATGCAGTTATTGTGATAACCATTTACATGAAATTTATAAGTGCGAGAGATTTTTGAGTTTAAATGTAAAGGAACGGGTTGAATTTGTTAAAAAGAGTAAACTTTGTTTTAGGTGCTTAAAACCGCATTTAATTAAAAATTGTTTTTCTAAATATTCTTGCAAAACGTGTCTAAAAAACCATAATTCATTGTTATGCTTTCATTCGGAGAGGGAGAGGGAATCGACTGCGTATAATCCAGTCGCAATAAATGAAACTCGAGTGGTTCCTTCTTCAAGTGCTAGAGATTTATCACCTAATGCAGCTGAGTTTTACCCGCGGATTCAAGAAGTGGTAATCTTTTTGTGGGAACGAATTATAATAATTCCCAGCAAACGGTCTTATTGAGTACAGTTATGTGTTGGTTGCAGGATTGTAATGGAGATCTGCATTTAGCAAGAGGGATTTTAGATAATGGGTCTCAATGTAACTTTTTTACTAGAGAATTTGCTGATAAATTGCATTTAAAGAGAAAGAAAATAGATATTGAGGTATCAGGTTTAAACGAGACTTGTTCTCAAATTAAATATAGTGTAACAACGCGATTAATTAATCGTTCTAAAACTTTTGAACATGATTTAAGTTTTCTAATTGTCCCAAAGACTATGAGTTATACTCCAAATAGGCCAATTAAAATTAATAGAATTGAGTTACCTAATGTAGAATTGGCGGATGAATCTTATAATGTTCCTGGGAGAGTGGATGTGTTAATTTCATCAGAGATTTACTACACTCTAATAAAACCAGAACAAATTAAAATACCACACACCAATTTAATTCTGCAAAATTCCGTGTTTGGGTATATAGTGGCAGGAAGTGTTTGTGAGTCCGATAAAAATAAGGTACATTGTGCTTTAATTAAAGAACATGTAAATTTAGATGAAACATTACAAAAGTTCTGGGAAATGGAAAATGTCGACCAGACAATTTCTAAAAATAAGGAAACTCAGATATGTGATGAACATTATGAGAAAACTCACTTTAGAGATACAGAGGGAAGGTACGTAGTTACAATGCCTTTAAAGGAAGATCCGAGTGTGCTAGGTAAATCCAGAGATATAGCGATTCAACGACTAAACTCATTATGGAACCGTTTAAAAAAAGACCCTGAATATTTAAAATTATATAGAAACTTTTTGAGTGAATATGATAAATTGGGGCATATGCGGGAAATTAAAGATAAAGGGGAATCAGTAGGAACGTATTACATCCCACACGTAGGAGTACATCGTCCTGGTCATATCTCCACACCGCTTCGTGTTTGTTGGGATGCGTCACAACAAACAAGCAATGGAACTTCATTAAACTCTTTGCAATATAATGGTGGAATGATACAAGAGGACTTGTTCACCATAATGACCAGATTTAGACAATACGTGTACGCATTTACGGGGGATATAGAAAAAATGTATAGGGCTATAAAAATACATCCTGAGCAAACACAACTTCTAAGAATCCTTTGGAAGGATGAACTTAAGGGTGATATAAAAACCTTTGAACTCACCACAGTTAGTTACGGAACAGTGTCAGCACCGTATTTGGCACAAAAAACGTTGCATCAACTATCAAAAGATGAGGGGAAACAATATCCTCTCGCAGAGCCCGTGCTATTAAATAATTTTTACATGGATGATGTTTTGGGGGGATCTGATGATATAAACAGTGCAAAAGAAATCAGGCACCAACTAACTGAGATTCTACGCAATTGTGGCATGCACTTACACAAGTGGTGTGCTAATTTTCAACTAGAAAATAATAACACTGGAGAGTACACATTTGATGACTCGGGAGTTACTAAAACTCTTGGTGTCTTCTGGATGCCCAAGAAAGATAAGCTGGCCTTCCAAGTAAGTCTGAAAAAAGAGACCATTTTCACAAAGAGAACTGTGTTATCTGTGATTGCTCGACTCTTCCGACCCTCTAGGTCTGTGTGGACCTATTATTACCAAAGCAAAAGTGTTTCTTCAAAGACTCTGGATACTAAAAATATCATGGAGTGACCATCTACCAGAAAAAGAGGCAAGGCAGTGGCAAAGTTTCCTCGACGCTCTTCCGGCCATCAACAACATCCAGGTGGACCGCTGCATCGTCGTGGAAAGAGCTACCACAGTGGAGATACATGGGTTTGCTGATGCGTCAGAAAGTGCTTTTGGTTGTGTTGTTTATTGTCGATCCAAAACAACGAGTGATGTTAAAGTAAAATTAGTTGCAAGTAAGTCACGAGTGGCTCCAGTTAAACGTCAAACGATCCCACGTTTAGAGCTGTGTGCAGCAGTACTGCTTGCACAGCTAGTGAATCGTGTTAATCTTCTCTTCAGTGTTGTGTTGATAAAATATATTTGTGGAGTGACTCCACAATTGTGCTTGGGTGGATAAATCAAGAATCTTTGCATATGAAAACATTTGTGGGTAACAGAGTAAGTAAAATTCAAAACCTTACAAATGTGAAAGATTGGAGGCATGTGTCTTCAGAGTTGAACGCTGCTGATATTCTATCAAGAGGTGTGGATGCCAAGCAACTCATGGAGAATAACATGTGGTTTCATGGACCAGCATTTCTCCATGAAACAGAAGTTTTATACGACAGTGAGGTGTTGCATTCTTCATCACTTCCAAATTAATATTGTTGTGAGTTTAAAAAAAGTGATGACAGAAATGATAAACACACAGTTTTATCTATAACAACACAAAAATTATTTGTTGATGATCTTCTTTCGATAACAAATGATTATCAAAAATTAATTCCTATATGTAGTTTTGTTTACAGGTTTTCATTTAACTGTAGGCACCCAATGGAGAAAAGAGTGGAACCATTGACATTGGAGGAGCGCACTATAGGTGAAGACTGTATTCTTAAAAATGTGCAAGCAATAGAGTATCATAATGAAATTTAAAGAAACAAATACCAATTTTAAGTAAAAGTAAAATTAAATCTTTAAATCCATTTATAGATAACAAAGGTATTTTAAGAGTTGGTGGCAGACTTGGTAATTCAGCATTGAATTATAACAAAAAGCATCCAATAATTTTGCCATCTTCTCACCTACTTACTAAGTTAATAATTAAATTTATTCATGAGAAAAATCTTCATATTGGTCCACAAGCATTATTGTGTTTTGTTCGTCAGAGATTCTGGCCTGTTATAGGCAGAAGCCTTTGTAGAAAAATAGTGCATGAATGTGTAGTATGTGCAAAAGCTAAGCCTGTAATTTGTGAACAAATAATGGGTAATTTACCCCTTGATAGAGTACAACAAAATTATCCGTTCAATATTACAGGGCTAGACTTTTGCGGTCCATTTTTTATAAAATATAAAAATCAAAGAAAGGGTATTTGTCATAAGATTTATGTTTGCATTTTTATTTGTTTTGTAACAAAAGCAGTGCATTTAGAATTAGTAAGTGACTTAACTTCAGCTGCCCTAATAGCAACTCTTAAACGGTTTTTCGCTAGAAGAGGAAAAAGCGCTAAGTTATATAGTGATAATGCCACAAACAACGTTGGAGCCAATAATGAGTTGAAGAAATTGTTTAACTTTGTAAGTCAACCAGATGAAAATTTGGCAAATTATTTGGCAGATGAGAAAATTGAGTGGAAGTTTCTGCCTCCAAAAGGGCCAAACTTTGCTGGGCTAGTAGAAGCAGCTGTTAAGTCATTTAAGCATCATTTAAAAAGAGTAGTAGGTAATGTAAAACTCACTTATGAAGAATTGTTAACTGTGATAAATCAAATAGACACAGTGTTAAATAGCCGACCAATATCTTCAGTACCTAGTGATAATTGTGAATTTGAGGTTCTGACAGCTGGTCATTTCCTTATTGGAAGACCACTTAATTCTGTTCCTGAACAATCATTAATTGAAATACCTGATAATAGATTAACGGCATGGAGAAAAATTACAAAAATGGTTCAACTAATTTGGCAAAAATGGCATATTGATTATTTAAGTAATTTGCATCAAAGGTCAAAGTGGATGTTTAATAAAGATAATGTGTCTATTGGTTCAATTGTGCTAATAAAGGAGGACAATTTGCCTGTTTGCAAGTGGGTATTAGGAAAAATCCTTCAGGTTTTTCCAGGTAAAGATAAGAAAGTAAGAGTTGTGTTAGTGAAAACACAACATGGGAATTTTAAACGTGCAATTTCAAAAATTAGTATTTTGCCAGTAAATATACTTAATTATATTATGTTTTTTGTTTTACTGTACTAAGTAGTGTATTAATTTCATTTATTTGAATAATATAGTGTTTAAGTATATTTGATATCATTTGATATTTTAATTATTTTAAATCGTAGTAAATTTAATGTATTGTTTGATTCATGAATGTTAGTAAAACTATTAATAGGTGGGGAGAATGTTGAGTATTATATTATATGTAATGTCAGCTTTAATATGTAACACCAGAGAGCAGCACCTAATGGAAACATATGTTCATTTCTGAAGTGTAACCTTGAGCTAAGATAGAGAATAAAATGAGAATTTGAAGTGAACAGACGCTTGTTTTGTGGAGTTCTGTTCTTTTGTTGATAAAATGCATCTAAAAGCATAATATTAGATGCCGAGTCTACTGAATTAGTTGAGAAGTAGAACATGGACTTTCCCTTATTAATAACAATCAATTTATAAAATCCAAAACCTATAAAGATTCATATTGTCGCACTTGTCCAAACATTTCATCAGCTAATATCACTGACAAGAATAATCTTGCTTTTTCTTGCAAATAATTAGAAAACATATAAGTAACATTAAGAAATATTCACAAGACCTAAGGTCTTATTCTGCGTAATTTCACCATTTTTCAATTCATCCTTTATTACTAGCATTTTAAACATTGTTGTCTCACAAGAAGGAAACAACAATATGCTTGTTTACAAGACTTTTATTCCTTAAGTTTTAAATTATGCTTTTAATCACACGAAAATTTCAATAATTGCAATACATCTAAGTTCTTCTTCACTTGTCTTCAGAAAATATCCAGAGGAAAACGAGTAGGTCGCAACAGAAATAAACAACCGATTCACAATATCCAAGATACTTTACTCATTCTTGGAGATAATTTTAATTCTGACTTTAATTGCAGGGAAATTGAGAATTTTATATTCACACTCAACAAAAGAAATCTCTATGGTGTTTCTAATTTTATTAATTTATTTTCTTTCTAGAGTATTCAATTTCCACATAAGCATCAATTTAAACAACATGTCTCAAATTTAAACAACATGTCCAATTAAAAACTTCAACATCACGAAGGTCTATAAATATAACATTAATTTTGGTCGATCTATTTTTAACTACAATTACTTTCGTTCAAAAACTGATTTACACAAGGAAAACAATTCTTGCCTTTGTGACAACCCAGTTTAAAAATTATATTAATGACAATACTGGAAACATCGTCACTGTAGATCTCAATTTCATCCAAAATACCCAACTTATTGACTTTCTTTCAGAGGGTATCATATTTAGACCTGTCACCAAAAGGACAATTGGATGCTAAAAATATACTTTTCCTTAAAATATTCATGATTTCATTTTATAATCCCCACAAAAACATAATATACCAAAAAAGCACGCAGAATGGAAATCGACCCAATATGCCGATTTCAAAGTCTTTTCAAACAACAACCTTATAAATTGCCAGTTCTCCAATTACAATATGAAGGACATTAAAGAATTGATTAATAATATTCAAGAGCATTTAATTATTACACCTGTAGACAAGGCAGCCAATAACTACGCTTGAATAACTAGGTGGTGGAAGGCTTATTAAGAACACATAAAAAGAGCTTCATTCAAATTGTAAGTATTTGGTGTTGAAACTACAAAATTACTGACCAGGGCAATTACTGAACACTGACTTACATTACCCAAATCCTCAGTTACGCTACTTTTTGACATGATACAATTTTTAATTTGATGTTATGTTTGGTCACAAAAATCTCCCACAGATGAAACTTCTCTCAAAATAACCTCGTGCAACCTAAATGCAACCTCGGCCACACACTTTGGTGGAGAGAGCCAGCAAGCCAGCCACTCCCACCATGGAAATTAATTCAAACGAGAAATTATTTAATCTTTAAAAAAGCAACTTTTTTTTTTTTTTTTTTTTAAGGAGTTCTAAAGTAATGTCGACGATTACCGAAAACTTTGATAACACTATAAACTTGATTATTGAAATTCCAGTGGTAGTTTCGACGCAATGAACAGCACGGCCCTAGACACAAAATAATAAATAGTAAAAAATTATAATAAATATACTTCTATACGTCTGTTATAAATTTTATATACTCGTAATCAGTTGTTTCAATTTATATAAAAAAAAATATTTATGCTTGCTGGGGTTTTCCAAAAGTCAACTTTTTATTTTATTTTTTATCAGTTTTGGGTGATTGAGTAATTTCTTTCTTCAGGTGCGCACACGTAGGTATGCTCAAGAGGGTGCACTTACACCGCCTAGAGTTGGAAAATTAAAAATAAAGAGGAGGAAAGTGGGAAATTCACAGTAAATAAGAAGTAAAACGTAGTTTTCACAAATGATAATTGGATTTCAATAAAATATCTAATAGTCATTTGTGAAAAATGCAGGTTTTAATGAAAAAATTCGGCCGCCTTGTATCTTGTATGCGATTGACACCCTCTTCAAATAATCCTATCGGCGACTATGGCGTTGGTTGTCCAATATAGTTTTTCTGATGGCCCAATCAACCTTCTTACCTAATATATCCATAAATTAGAACTATAGGTTCTTAATAATTCAAAGATCATCGATTCTAGGCCTCTTGAATGTATATAATTGGTAGCATTCACATTCTTTTACCCTACTTCCATGGTATTACTTTCTGGTTGGTTTGTAAGCTCAGCGACGTATTTTTATACACATTGACAGCTAATTAGGCCGGAACTTACAGCTTACATAGATTTCGAACCGCAACGAACATCCATATCTAACCCGAGATTCGAACATGGCACCTTTGGCATGCGAGGCCAGAGTGCTAACCATACAGCTATCAGGTGGGCTTATTACTTTTGGAGAAGATGACATTTTTCAATTATGTAATACATTCCGACTGTACATGCGTCCCGTCAAAGAGTGTCAAAAGGGTGCAAATGCACTTCCCTGGCGTTTGAAAATTAAAAATAAACAGGAGAAAATTGGTAGAATTCAGGAAGTATAATAAATGGATTTTAACAGAAAACTAATGGAAAGACTATTTATTAATATTTCATTATAAAATCTATAAAATCTTTAGTAAAAAATCTTTTGCTCTCCAGACATTCAAAATTTTAGTGTTAAAATAAAAGCAAGATAGCGAACAATATGAAACAATCAAAACCTCAAAATCGATTTTATAAAAGCAACTTGCCTGGTTTTCAAGACGTCATCGAAGCAGAATGAGAAACTTGGTAGTCCATCGCTCAAAAAGGCCTTCTACTGTCATTGAGGCTTTCCTGGAATGCTCTGTTCCGAATATACGTCAATTAGTAAAAATGTTGTCCATTCTGCCAGTTTCAATTGCAGTTGAAGAAAAAAGCTTTTAAATTTTATGATTATTAAAATCATATTTAAGAAATTCTCTAAGCTAAACTAGGTGGAACGGACTAGCACTTTTGTGAATTCACAGAGACATAAAAATATCCAATGACATCGTTTCAGATAAAATTAAAAAAAAAAACTTAGAAGGTTGGATTTAATATTCTAAAAAAATTATTGGTAAATTGAGTATCTCTTAAAACATTGCGTAACTCTTTGCTTAATTTGTTCTTCATTTATTAATAAAAATTTAGATTAAATAAAATATGTGTTAATTAAACTAGGGGTGTGGAACATCGCACAACTTTCAATTACACTATATTACTGATGTTGATTTGTGTCATTTACCGTTTTTATATTTCCACCATTCGTTTAGAAAAACTGACCAGTTTGGCGATATTTATTGAAATAATTGTAATATAGGTCTTTTTAAAAAAAAAAATTTAAAAAAAAAAAAAAAATGCTAAAATGGGAATTTTGGCAATATACTTTACGATAATTCTTATATTATCCTTTCAAGTGAAACTGAAAAAAGGAGAAAAAACAATCGTCGATGAGCTATGCTCAAGGAAAGAGAACTATGTGCTGAAGGCATTCGTTTTTCAACTTTTTAGGCCATTAAAGCATTTTTACGGGAATTTCAGAGGTGGGGATGTTTAAAACACCTTAAGAGGCATTACCACAGAGATTTTGAAAAAAAAATCGTTGGAGCCGTATTTTAGTAATTACTGAAAAACATGAATTTTTCAATAGCAGACTTTATGCACTTGCGTGATTTTGACGAAAACCTAAATGGTAAGTCCCATGGCCACCACCAACCACCAGCATACCAAATTTAAACATCGTAGGTCAATTTGTTCGGGAATTATGTTGACCACATACACACACAAAGAAATTTTTTCTAGATCCCTTTTTTGAAATCAGGATGTTCCAAAACGTGGGAAAATGCAAAAAATTCGATTTTTTTTTGACCGAATACTATACTTTCATTACCCTATGTATTACATATGGGTAAATTAAAGTAAAAAACAGTCACTTTCATCAAACATTCAAAAATCAATATACTTAAAAAAGTAGTCACTGCTCTATTGGCCTTTAAGATACTGGAAGGTTTAATTTTTTATTAGATTTCTTCGATGTTTATCGATAAAATATGATATGCATACCATACATTTCATTGTATAAACATATTTTGAGCGTTTTGTAGTACTATAGAAGCATTTTCATTAAGAAATAAATAGAGCTACATTTTTTTCGACAGTTACCATATTACTAGCTTGCTTTTGAATAGAATGGATCTGAAACATTTGTAATTTAGGTGATTTAAGTTATACACAAACATACGTAAAACTTCTCACTTCAGTATAAGGAAGAACGTTAAGAAATTGAAAAATATCAAGAAAATATTGTATATTGAGATAAAAGGGCACTCTGAATACAACATTAAAATCCTTTTTTTCTACAATTCATTAAAAATAGCCACTATAATTAAAAATAACCTTTTTCAGGAAAGTAAAACTCAATCATTTCAACAAACTTGCTGTCACTCATAGTCAGTATAGGAAATGCATTGTTCTTTACTCAGTTTGTCATATTTAATATTTGTTTAGTAACAACGCTAAATGGAATATCATAAAAGGGAAAAAGAACAAATATTTTCTTTCATTTTCAAAAGGGACTGAACAGCAGATTAACAACTTGAGTTTTTTTTTTAATGAACTGTCACATACAATCTATTGACAGTCGCTGGAAACCATGATCTTCCGTTATAAGTGGTATACTATGTAAATATTATGCTACTTTCTAAGTTAATTATCTGAACATCTTTAACCGGATGTTGATTGATAGGTGAGTGATAGATTGCGTCACCATGTATGTGTATTGTGACTTATATATAAGCTTTCCAACTTATAAATTTTGCATGATCGTGGCAAAGCAGAAACTGTGAGAGTGCAACTGTGCTTGAAGTGCTAACCGCAAATTAGCAAGAACTATTAAATACCATATCTTCTAAGAATAACACATTGAATGCATTGTTATCAGAATTATTATCATTCAGTGACTTTTGAAGAGGCTCAATTTATGTAAACTCGACAGAAAAGTGACTAAAAATTATAAATATATTTTTGACCACTTGGGAAACATCTTTTCGTTCTGCACTTAAAGAAATGAATGCAATGTTTACGCAATTTGCACGATACTTTTTGATGCTTTGTGGCCTTCCTATATACTGTGCTGATCAATCTTCTCTAAGTTTAACTTGTTGGTATATTTGGCGTGTAACCATTGTGTTGAGGTACAATGCTTGTCTAATATATCATAGCTATCGATTGTTAACTTGCAAATATTTTGGATTTGAGCTTTACTACTTTATTGATGTAGCTGTAGCAGCTCTAGTTGTCAATTCCTTAATCGGTAAGCATGCAAAACTAATTAAACTGCAAAGTTGTATTACAGAGGAGCTAAATGGAAAGTTTTACTCGATAAAAGCTTCAGAAAATAAAAGAACATATGGATTAGGTGCTATATTTGCACTGAGTTTAATATTATCAATAATTATTCTTTTCAATTCTATGTTTAGTGCAAAACTTAATCAAAAATATGTTTTTAATTCCAGTACTTTAAATCTTGTATATATAATCATTATATCGATAGTAAACTGGATAACTACAGCCAGTAATGCCATGTTTTACTGTGAATTTTGCAAGCACTTGAAAGCTATGTTTCGAACAATAAACAGAAAAGCTAAGACTCTTCAGAAAACAATGGAACGTATCGAACAGGATGTCCCAATCAAATACGTTAATACTTGTGAATTTTCTCTCATGAAACACTGCGGACATCAAAGGAAATTAAATGCGATAAAGCAAATTTCAATAGACTCAACAAACGTTGATTTAGAGATCAACGAACATTCTCAAAGCAGCGCAGAAGTTTCTACTATTTTTTCTTATAGGAATACGGTAATGAACAAGAAGGAACTAGTTCACAATCCTGAATCAGTTTCAATGTTTTCTCCCTCCAAACGTATCTTTACTTCAGTTGTTGAAGTATCAGGAGATTCCTTCGCGAAGAAATCTTGTGATGATTACAATTCTAAGAAGCAGAGGCAAACATTTAAAACAAAGTTCGATCATACAATGGCTCGAAAAATTCAAAATCTAAACGGAAAATTCATAAAAGTGTCATTGTTAGTCCAAGAAGCTGATGACATTTTCTCCTTACAGCTTTTGACAATTCTCTCCATAACCTTTGTCCGTACCTGCAGCTGCATTTACATCTACATTAGCAGCGATTGGAAGGACTGCGATCCAAATGCATGGTTCTCAATAGTCGCGCAAATTCTTTTCGATTTCCTGGCATTCGGATCTGTGGCCATGGAAGCTTCTTTAGTGACAGAAGAAGCGCAGAAGTTTGCTCATCTCATCATGAGAGTGAGACAGGTGGACCAAACAAAGGACATGAGGGCACATTTGCAGAGTGAAATTGCGGCAATGACCGTGTATGCGACGGATGTCCAGTTAACAGCTTGGAAGTTCTTCACAGTTTCGAGAAACTTCGTGCCAACTGTTATTGGGGTGACGATAACCTACATATTAGTTATTGTTCAGCTCTACCAAGTTATTCAGGATAGTAAGTGCAGAAAACAGCTATCTGCATAAAAATATTTCTCCTTTATGCTTTGAGTTTAAAAAAAAAAATTATTGTAGGATATTTGTTTGTATAAAAATATTTTTAAAATACAATCATAAGATTTTTTTATTTTTTATTTTTTGAAGCTTTTTTGGTATTTCGTTGCTTCAAAGCGTGCTGAGTTTTAATGATAACAGTTTTAAAAAAAATCTAATTCTACAAGTTAAATTAAAAATGAGAAGATTTTTATGGACAGTTTTTCAAATAATAATTCCTCATAATAAATTAAGCATCATTTACTTAAAGACTTAATTAAGTATAATTTTTTCTTAATAGATGCATTTATTTTTGCTAAATGCTGTGTGTTTGGACAAATTCGGAAAGTGATGTAGATTCGGATTTGTATACATATTATGTAATACATATTGACATAAGAAATAGCTTGGACATTATAAAGGAGAAAATTAGTTACCCCCCCCCCCTCCATATGATAAATACAACATTCTTAGAATAAGGAAGTATATTCTGATTGTACTTTGTCTAAATGTGAATTTAAACTTGAAGTTGTTGTTATTATTATATTATCTAGTTAGTTAAAGTATAATGTTTTATATAAGATTTGTAATTATAAAAGTTATTTCAGTAGTGTCTAAATATGTAGATTGGAGAAGTTTAAAATAATTCCTTCGATGTGTCAAACTCATCGTATTAGAGAAAAAACACTTTTTGATCGTATGTTATATACTTATTGAAAATTTGAAAAAGAAGAATTTGTAAATTTATAAATAACAGAAAGAATTAGTGTTTTAAGTATAAAATAAACTGCATTTTAAAAAGGCTTGAAAATCGCCAAACCATAATTTTTTTTAATTGCAGTTATATATTCAAAGACATAAAATAATCCTGTATAAACTGAAAGGATCTTTTAAGATGAAACTTCCATTCTATTCTTAAAGAAATCATTGAAAATATATTTGAAAATATAATGGTGATGGTAAATAGGAAACTTTTGTTTCGACTGGTTCAATCCCTAAATCTTGTTAAAGAGAAAGCATACATTTTAACTTTAAAAAAAATTAACATTTCAAAGTATAAGTTAAAATATAACAAAAATTAACCATTAGTAATAATGTTCATGTTTTAAACATATAATTATGCATTATTGTATTTGCTGAGAAATTTTTGTTATGTAAAAAGCATATTTATGCATAATTTTTCTGAAGTTTAGGTTATATAGAAATAAGATTTTATAAGAAAATAATTAATTGTATTTCCATTCTATACGAAATAGACACAGTTTTCATCCCTATTCCTACATGATTTGATAATGTAATGTTATAAAATGAGGATCAATTTGTAAATTTGTAGAAAATATGAGCTTTTTCCATTATTAAATCTTCATCTAATTCGTTTCTACATTACGAAGACATAAAATTTATCAAACCTTAAAATTTTATAAAATTTTTCCCATTACAAATTTATCTATAGTTTTTTTTTTTTTTTATCTCATTAAAGTAACGAATTAAGTTTTATATTAGAAAATGTCTTATGTGAATTTCCATTAATTGATTTGAATTTTTCTTCAGAAATTATTTTTTCTTTTCTTATTATTGTACCATACAACACTCGTAAATGTTATTTGGGAACTGTTATGGGTTGCTTACACTTAAAATATGAACTTAGCATGCGGCCCATTTTTAAAATCCACTGACAATTTCATGCTTTTTTTTATAATTTTTTTATGGATAGTTAGATTTTTCAATATTTAAATTTAAACCTTGATACATCGTTCCAGCTAAAAATTATACCCATAGGCATCATAGGTGGTACTAATATGAATAATTTCTAATTATTTAGAAAAAATTGCTAATACAATTAAAAATGTGTTCTGAATATATAGAAATTCAAATTGTTTAGACTTGTTGTTAAAAGTATGAGATAAAATGAAAATCCAACTTAAATACAATACAACATCATCTGTTAGTCAATCTGACATCCAAAAAAGGTCAACAACCAAATTTTAGGCTCATTTTGTGTCCGTACATTTCGGAAAAAGAAAATATGAAACTCAGAAAAAATATCCCTAATTATTTTTTTTCCTTTTTTTTTTTTTTTAAATAGTATTACAAGAGAGCAACTTATCAAATTCTAAAGATGTCGAGTTAAAAAGGCTACCTATTTTATAGATTCCTATAAATAGAATTGTTATAATTTTTTTCTAAACATGTAAATTGGAGTATGTAACGATATACTCAGGTAGCACAGCGGTAATTTTTTTTTAAATAAACATTTCAAAACCATCATAAAACATATTTTTTATCCCTCCGTCTCTTCTTGTAACACTATATTTCAATTTTAAAACTCTGCATCAACATTTCAAAACTTCTAGTATATGTTACTCAGCACTGTGCGAGTTTGTCTAAGATCCGTAGCGACGGCCAGTTTTCAACTAACCACATCACCACATTGGGATCTACCAGTGTCGAGCAGATAACGGCCAGCAGATTTGTGCTACTAGGGTATTTTGAAACTTACATTTTAAAACAAAATAGTAATAACTATGTAAGAGAATTTGCTGATTTTATATTAATTTCAAAAGCATTAAAATGCTTAAAAAATATTAAGTCTAATTTAATTATCATTCTTAATTTATTTTCGTATGCTTTTCAAGACAAATTTATAATCGCTTCAAAAATATATGTTGTAATAAAATACTTCAATTCATTGTTTCTAGTTTATTTAAACTTGTTTGTGTCAATTTTGTAATAGTTTAAATTTTTTTGTATGATTCTGTATTAAACATGTATGCACAAGTAGTATTCGACACAAAGTAGGGAATGATTCTAATTGTAATATTTTGATTTATTGTTTTTGTTAATGTGTTTATATTTTATTTCTTACAAATTCAAGCAATTAAATTTTTTATACAAAATATTAAGTATATGCATGGTATATGAGCTATTGTTATAATAGGTTATAATATTTTTTCTTGATTAGATAAATAATCAAAAACGCAGTTATTTTGTTGTATGCGTAAGTAAATGATACGCTTAAATAAGATTTCTTTTGTGAAGATGGCAAATAATAGCTAGAATAACGATGTTAATAATAAGTGAAGAAAATAAAAAAGACATTTCAAAGTAAATTAGGTAAATGTTTTTCTAAGTAAATTGAGTAAGTTTTTTATATTATTTAGATATTTATTTTCTTGTCATTGAAAATCTGTGTGTTTAATCTTGGTGAATACATTTTTTTGCACCTTAAGAACGGGTCTTTTGTTTAAAACTATTCTGTTGCTTGTTTCTTTAATGAGTAGATAATTTTTGTTAAATATAATGATTCAGTATTTTCAATAAGTATTGATGTTAATAAACACATATTACTATATTTTTAAAATAAATACTAATCTCGTTTACTGTTTTCATGTTTTTCCTTGAAACCCAAAATTAAGATAACAAAATTAGGACACACACTCAATAAAATTATCTTTATCTCATTTCCATCTATATTAATGATTCGTTTACCGTTTTCAAAAATAACATTGGTAGTCGTTTCTTTATTGAAGCTAGAGTAGAAAAGGAATAGTTTATTTTATTAGTTCATCTAACTGGCTAATAATTTCAAGAATACGATCTATGACATGAAACTTGAACACTTTAAAAAACGTGGTTTGCTTTCCTAGTTAGGAGAATGGTTTTAATTAATAAAAATATGTAAATAGTCCTATTGGTAAATGTTAATAAAAAAGATTCCTACTTAATTTCTGGATTTGAAAATTGTAGGTATTTCTACTTATGGGTACCTTGATTGCTTTAAATGATACAACTCACCCATAAATCCTTATCACATATCCATAAACACGCATTATTTAACATTTACATTTTAAACACACATATGCCCACTGCTAGTGGGAGAACGTAGGAGGATTTTTTACAAACATTGTTGACAACTAGCAAATGTGACCATCATTTATTCTTTCACACGATAAATGCGCCAGACATTTTAAGTAAACAGAATATTTCCCTTGGCAAGAGATCGCGAAAAATACTTTAAACGCCAAGCTTTAGCAATTTGTTTTTAAAAACTCGATAGTAGAATGTCAGATGGATGCCAAACTACTCTGCAAAGTAGATAATAAGGCAGGTATGCTTTTTTTTTCTTTTTTTTTTCTTTTTTTGTGTAAAATTTACACCCCGATTCACTTTTGAAGATGAGTAAAGAGAAGATGAAGGGTTAAAAAAGAAAAAAAAATCCTAAGAAACGCCCTTGGAAATCAATATGCAAGGTGCAAAGTTAGACGCGCATGTGTGGCCTGGGAAATATGAGTTCTGCTTCATCTCTTTTTCTTGAAGAATGTTCTTTCTTTTTTAATTTTAGTTTTCGAAGGTGTCGTTTTAAACGTTCAAGGTCTCTTTGGAACGGAAAAAAGGAATGGATTTCAAAATTCTATTTTAAATCTGCTCTCTGAGGAATGACGGCTCGAAGATTGATCTTATTCTGTAACTGTGTGCATGTTTTTTTGTTAGTATTTTTACTTGGTAAAAGGGATTGGGGAGGTGGGTGCCGTTTCCGTATCGACTCTATGGAAAATCATCTTTTCAGTGATCCAGTAAAAATTCAACTCAATGTTGCAACAAATACACAAAATTTATTGTAATTTTGAAAATTAAATTCCATTCAAATTTTTGTTTAGTTTAGTGTTATAAGTATAAAGGTTTTTGGGCTCACTGATCACGAAAAACTCTGCCAAACCTTCATTTTCTGACATTTCGTTTTTAGACACGATATTAGCATACAACAAAAACCAAAATTAAATAAATTTAAGTTTAAAAGAATAGCTACTAAAATTAAAGATATATTTATGTTATTTACAGGTATTTACAAAGAAATTAATTATTTTTCTTTCGTACTTTACATTTTAAATAAGCAACAAACAATTATCTGAACGGAATTTAAAAATCACAATCGTGTGTTCCATATTGGTTGGTATAAGAAATCAGCAACTACATAAAAAAGTTATTTATAGAACTAGTTATTTTCTCTTTTGTGTTCAACAATTACAACGATTTGGTTTTTAAAAATCTAAATCAGTATGCTTCATTGAAATTAAATTATTATTATTATTTGAAGGACCTAATAAATTAAGATGAAAGTTCAGTAGTTTTTTTTCTTAAATTTTCAATTTTTTATACCTCGACTTCTGGTCAAGACATTTGCATGCAACAACAAAAAATTCCTTAAATTTAATTAAAATTGATAATTTTAATGGCCGAAGACACAAATGTTCCGAAATATAGCTATAAATTAGAGGAAAGAAATATCAACACATGATTTTCCAACAAGTGATACAAATATATTAAAAAATTATTTTAATAGTTACGTTTTCAATATAATTTTATAGTATTCTTCTGAACCATACAGTTTAAGAGTAATGAGTGCGAATTTTGTTTTCATTTTAACCAAATTGAAAATTCACTTGAAAATTTAGGTCATCGAATTTCAGGGTATGTTTATTCATGTTTGATTAAAGTTCATGAATTTCCTGACATAAATTTTAATCATCAATTTATTTTTTCTAATGGTAGCCTCGTACTTCTAGTCTTCCATATACCGACAGGTATAGAAAATGCACCTTTGCTTGAAAACAAAGTGGTGACGAATGCTGCTTATTCTTTCTCAGGATTAATCCGTTATTGCAAATTTCTTTACCCTATCGAACATCATTCTGAATTTTTACACTATGTACAGAAATGTTAGTAGATCATGAATCTACTCGTCTGTCGACGCATAAATGGCCAAAACTGGTCAAAAATTATTTTTGAATGAGTTAAACTAAATCCGATAGCCAAATATGTCATAAATTGACAACTAATGAGCATTCTTTTTCATTTGGTAACTCACTGCTCATTAATTCCCAGCGAGGAATGTTGCAGAGCATTCAAATCTCTAGTGGCGTCTTATTCGAATCTTTTAAACTTGGCTCCCTTTTAAGAGTAAGTAAGGCGCAGCCAGAGATCTGAATCGCCTGTAGCCCTACTCGTTGGAAATTAAAGAGCTTTGAGTTACCAAATAAAAAAGATTTCTTATTATTTAGCATGTTATGAGATTTTGGCTATTGAAATTAGTTCACTGCATTCAAAGTCAATTTTTGAACAGTTTCGGTCATTTTTACCCCTGCAGATCAGTAGATTCCTGATTTAATAACATCGTTCTACATTCTATGAAAAATTTAGAATGATGTTCGATGGGGTACCTAAATCTTGCAGTTGTCTTTCAGTCTATATATTGATGATTCTTTTGCATCTCTATGTATAAGTAAAGTGAATAACCAGGGGCGTACTGGAACGTAAAATCTGCCCGGTGATTTTAGATTTATGGCAGCCCAAATTTTCAATCTAATCACTAATGAAATTATAATTGGTAGTAATAAAATAATTCCAATAATTATATAATTTTTAATTAAATAGTTTTAATATTTAGTATATTTGCATCTATATGTAAATATGTATATTTAACAGTCAATTTGCAATAATTAAATAAGTTTTATTCATTAATTAGTCTTAATAATTTGATTGTTTTAATAATTAGTTTAATTAAATAAAATGTTCTCTGTCTCTACTATGTATGCCTAATTTGCGTGAACTTGGACATAATCTATAAAACTAATTTAAATTAAATTAATTAAAATTTACTATAAAATTAAAGTATGTGACATTTTAGGCAATTTTTTAATATACAAACTATATCTTTGAAATTAAAGTGATTGTTTAATAATAGTTGGTAGTTTCTGTAGGAGTTACTGGTTTTTTAATGCATAGGGAAAAAATGTTAAGGAGGGCAACTATTTAAATGGAAAAAATTGAAAACTAAAAAAAAAAAAAAAATTCTCTATAACATCGGCCCATTTTGTAAAGACACAGAACGGCCCGGTGATTGCACCGGACAACCCTATGGGTACGCCCCTGTGAATAACCGATTTATAATTCTGTAAAATTTGTAGTTTGTTAATATATCAGCTTCTGGGTACATTTTACTTTTCACTTTTACTTTTTAAATGATGTATACATAATTTAATTTGAGAAGATACAAGAATATTCTCTCTTTTATCGGAACTTCAGAGTAATAAATTTATGACAGAATGCAGAACCGAATGCTCATCGCTTACAATAAAAATAATACTTTCCCTTTTAGATTTCAAAAAGATCATTGAACTGTCGACTAACTTTCGATTTTATGCCACCGATCACAGCGGAACTCTATATCGAAGCGGAAGTTGGTTTGAAATTGTAATGAAACATTAACCCCACCGATTTGTATAGACAATGCTCCATTAGGGTGTGAACTTAAACATGGCGGGTGTGTTGTGCATGAATTGCTTGACGAGTTTTGAATTAACTATTGTGAGGTGCACCTTTGTGTTTGATTTGCTAATAAATTACGCGGTACACGATCTACAACGATAGACCTGTTGTTTTAAATGGTAAAAACTGTACTTAAGTGACTATTGCTTAATCGAGGAATTTTTCTAATTTTACATATTTTAAATATCTTTAAGAGTAGTTACAATAAAAAATGAAATTGAAATTTCTACTTACTTGAATTAACGGTAAAAGTTCTAGTAGTCATTCCCAACAGGTTTTTTTTAACTTTATGTTGTATTTTTCTAATGAAACGAAATCTAAAATATTAGACATTTTTTAATGTAACTTTATTGTTCACATTATATCTACAATAATTATAATGTACACTATTCAAAATGTTTAAATTAAAACAGTAATTCAATAAATTTCGTTGAACGACAACGAAACATTAAACTTTAATGCGACAAGAACTATAAAACACTTTTTTAACGTTTTGGAATACTATTACAGACTAGTTTAAAATATATTACAAAAATGTTTATCAATTTATTTCGCTGTTTCCAATTTTCACACATTGTTTCTAATTTTCACAGTGAAACATAAAATTAAGTAGAAGAACACAATATTTGGTCAACCTTAAAAGAATAAAAACTTTAAATTTAAGACGTCGTGTCGCTAGAAATGGGAAGGTCGATGAGTCTAATGAATAAGAAACACATTAACCGAAGAAATATTGTGTTGATATGTATTTTGAAAGGAATATTATATAAATTAAAAAAATTATACGAAGTAATACGCATCCTTTCGTTACTTACACTTACATCACATGTAAAAACTGTGTTGAAGAACTCGGACCTTAAGCGCATTAAAATTTAATATAGGTAATAATTATTAATAAATACGCGGTACCCAGCAGCAGGTTAAATATTTGAAACATGAATATCTATGGGAAACTATCAATTCAGTATATATCAGGCAACTTTTGAAAAATTGCAATCAATCAGTGAGAAATTTATGTCGCACAAAAATTTGGAAAACGACAGTTGAATAATGTTTACGAAATCAAAAGATCATATTTTCCCAATTACGTTCACACCACTCCGACTTTTCTCATATAATTTTCTTTCCTGAATTGTCTCTTTTTGATTTTAATAATGTTTGATTAATCGTCTAATTTTAGTATTGATTTGGAGCTTTATAAATTGCTTACATTATTTTAGAAAATTTGCAACAGGATGTGTGTGTGTGTGTGTGTGTGTGTGTGTGTGTGTGTGTGTGTGTGTGTGTGTGTGTGTGTGTGTGTGTGTGTGTGTGTGTGTGTTCCACTTCTCTTAATTTAGTTTTAAATATTTCATAAATTAGTTTTAAATCTTTTTTTTTTTTTTTTTTTTTTTTTTTAATTTTAGTTTTGAATATATATTATTGTAAAAGTATGGGTACTTGGGAATTTGAAGGAAAACATCTTATATCTCAAAATTATTATTTTTTTTTTCTTGGGACAATCCTATAAATGATGCATATTTTGATTAAAATTATCTTAAATTTTTTAATTAAAAATGCGTTTTAAAATGTTCCGCTTAATCTTTTCCAGTATATTAGTGAATTAGTAGGGACGGGATTTTACTATACTGAAAGTAACATTTAACTGTAAAGTTTTTATGATTAAATTTGTGCTATTCAGAGTTGTCTGGAACAAGTAGAAATCAACTGTCTTGATTTTCATACGTATAGCTGAAACTATTAGAAATAATTTCTAAAAATAATCTTACCAAAAAGAAAAGTTTATAGCTTTGCAAATGACGCTTCAAGGAGAGCAATTTTATGACAGTTAATGAAACTTTCATTGAATTGCCTTTTTTCTCTAAAATTCAATCCCAACTTTCCCTGTACGGTAGTTACTTGTAAAGTTAACTTTCATTTAAATTTTTAAAGTGCTATATTTTCGTCTGGTGTTGAAAATCTGAATTGATATTAACATTCTTTGGATACTATTTTCAGATCGTTGGAATTGTACTTATACCAAATTTTGTGATATGGCTATAAACTGGTATAAACAGTTGAGGTTTAATTATCGTTACTTTGTAAACAAGAAAAATAACTAACTTATGGGGAATGGTCAACTAACCCAAATAACTTGACTTCATGTAATAAACAGAAGGTCAAAAGAATTCATACAAGCCTGAAAAAATTATGAAATTATTTAATTAAATACATTTAGCTGACACATACTACGTATCCAATAGTGGAAACGGAAACTGAGTGACTATCGTTAAAAATCTCTGATTTATGTATAAGATTACAGCAACAAATCATTTACGCATAGGCGCCCGCAGGATTATTTGCAGGGGGGTGTGAGAGTGATAGAATTTTGTTTAAATCGTTAATTTTTCAGAAATGTGGATTGCAATTCCTAATGAATTGTCAATTAACAATTATGCAATAATTTTCACTTATAAAAAAAATCACGGTATATATTTTTGAAATTCTCTCCTCTTAAGATTTCATTTGGTAACCAACACAACCATGTTAAAAAAAATCTTATGCAAAAAAAAAAAAAATAATAATTAATGTTTATCTTACTTTTTTGTTTTTAATCTTCTAAGTAGTTCTCGTCTAATTCAAAAGATAGTGTTTGGAGCAGAAGACACAAAATATAACTTATTAAAAATAAAGTTTTTAATATAAATCCTCTATACTATGCATTGCCAATTTTTAGGTGCAATTGCTAATTGCAAGTTATTGAGCTCAAATCAAGATTTCATAGTTTTTGAACACTGCGAAGAAAGCCTCCATTTCGGACTATTCACTAATTATTATTTTTTTTTTCGCTCCAAAAACTTAATTGAATAGATTGTTACCCACAACGAGACTCTCTACTAAGTTTTAACTCGATTTAATGACAGTAAGCGAGTTCATTAGACCTACGAAGTGGTAATATAGTAATGTGTGCAAAAGTGGCCTTTTCGTGACAAACCCAAAAACGTGATAGAATAGATTCTCGTCGACCACGAATCTATGTGTCAAGTTTCGGCCTTATTGAATTACGGTAGTTGAGTTAATTAGCCCAGCGCAAATTTTCTGGCCACACGTAAATAAACAAATAAGTTCGAAGTCATAGCTGACAACTCTTAAATGTCTGAAATCGCCAACAGCCCAATACAAAATCATCAAATCTAAAGTTTAAGAAAATCACCAGAAATTTTTTAAAAAGGAAATACATCATCAATCAGTAATCTCTCTCAGAAAAATATATTTTAATCAATTATTTAATGTATGTATGGCTGCTTTCGGTGAAAACATTCTCCCTTTCTTGTGTAATTGCCCAGTCGACTGTCCTCGAGTAAAAACAATTCCTCCAAATTGAATTTGTGTTCGGATCGGACGTATCCACACCAGTGACATAACGTAGTTGGCCGGGATCCTTACACTAATTATTTTTCGAGCCCTCTATCTACACAATTTTTTTCGTCAAAATAAGAAAAAAAAAAAAGTACTTTAATGCTTATCAACTTAGGAATGAATACTAAAAAATAGGAAATCAAATATTGAATTGTGTAACGCAACTTAGGGGGAAAATAAACTTTATTCAAATTGCACTAAATAACTAAAAACAATTATACATTTTGTTTACTTAGCAGTTAGCAGAGAAAATCATTCAACCAAAATGGGAAAAAAAATCATTTATAAGCAATAAATACTGAAACGAATGTTATCTGTTCATACGCTAGTTCTTATTGACTTTGACAGAAGTATTGTAATGTAGCTCAGAAGAGTAATAAATAACCAGACTTATCTAAACTTGTACAAACTAAACAGAAAGTATGGAGCCAGTAAAGCCAATATTGTATTACTAAATAAAACGAACCTCTAAAATGATTTAAATTTTTTTTAAAAAAAACTGTTCGATGTTGCAATTATGTATCTTATTTCCATCTTGAGCTCAATCATTTTGTTTGAAAAAGAGTAATAAATTACAATTAGCTATCAGAATGATGTGATTTACCCATAGGAATTACCATAATCTCCAAAGGAAGTATACCCTGAGGTTAATATCAAAGATTTAAAAATACAGAAGTGTAATATTTTGTTTCTTCGAAGTTAGAAAAATAATTAAAAAAAAATCAAAAATGAAACATAAAGGAAATGCTCAATTGAAATCTAAAAACTTACTACGGCTTATATCTGATATACCCAATTTCCAATCCTCAATATTTCTTAGCAACTGGCGCATTAAAACCTCCTTTCAATGATGGATGCTTACAATAGCAATACTCAGCGATGAAAACAAAATAGGAAATAAACAGGAGTCGTAAAATAAAGTTAAAAAATTCATTGTAAGATTGAACTACAGTTTCAAAATGGCATTTGTGCTCCCCGCCCCTTGGAATTTACACTTTTTTCGCCAATTTTAATTTAATTTTCTAAAGCCAGGGGGGTGCTAGTGCACCCCCTTGCACCCTCCTGGGGACGCCCATGCATTTACGTAATCCTCTGGAAAGACGTGGGTTAGAAAAAGACACTGCAAAATGTATACATTGTATTCACGAATTAGAAATAAAAAATATTTCGGGTGTGATAGTTCTCAAAGGATCCCTTCCCAACAAAAAACTTTTTAAATTTCTTTTTACTGGAAAGTCATCTACAGAAACACATACTCCTATGTCTCAACATTCGGTTTTAAATCCAATAACCCCCTTCCTCATTGTTAGGATGATTGATTATCGAAACATACCTTAAAAAAAAATTCCACTTCTCTTATGTTATGCTTAAGAAAGAATGCATTTTTAGTTCATCTTCATATCTTCAGCAGCCAAGAAAAATAATCAGTGACTTAAAGTGTGTAATCCTTGATTTCGTCTTCAGATATATCTCCGATCAAAGTTAGTAACTATCTTCAAGTACTTCTGGTTCTTGTCAACTAGGACTCTTCTTCCGCCAGATTGTTCCTCTCGACAATCACTTGAAAAAAAATTCAAATTCAGAGATTCCCAATAGGATTATTATTAACTGGAACACAGGAAGTGGAAGAGAAAAATAGACGGAGCATTCTCTTAAAACAAAGTTCAAAGTAGAGAAGAAAAAATGAGCCTAGAAAAGTTTCAGATGGCGGAGCTCATAAAAAAACACTCTGAATGAATAAATATGGCTCCAGGAAGCCATCATAATCTGTCAGCAGGTGAATTTGTTTTTGAGCAGACGACATGATGCGCAGGAAGAAGTGAAGTGGTCGCGGGACTTGGAAAGTGCTAAACCATGGAAATTTTTAGCAACTGCTGTTATTTTGCCATCGTTTACTAACTTTTTTTCTTTCAGAGGTCATTCCCACCACTCTAAAACTGTATACCCTCATTTTTAAATTGAGAAACCTTGTTTAATACTATAAGTTCAATTTAAAGTCCAAACCTTTTCTATTGAAGTGTTGTTTAAATACGTCACTTAAGATATCATATTTGAAATGATTGCTCATCACATTATTCGTGTATATATTGTTGCTTTAACTTAAACTTTATCTGAATATTCAAAATGAATACAGAGCTCCACATATATTCAAAATAAGCAACACAAATTTTCCAAGTTCCGAAAAAAATAAGGATTGAACTTTTGTCAGGGAAGTAGATTGCAATTTTTTTAAGAAGTATTTTCGAAATGTTATCCAATCCTCCCACTCATAAGTATAAAAATATTTCCTCTTAATATTAAAATTAAGATATTTCGTTTTCACATGGATTGGTCACTTTACAATATAAAACACTAGAACAGAGGTTCCAAAATTTCAAAGGTCGATACCCCTCTTTTACGAAAATTTATCAAGTTGTTTATCAACGCTACCTCCCCGATAATCGAATTTGGTGTTTTCAAATGTTTTCAAGGTTATTTTGATTTATTATAAAAATACTTATTTCAAATTGTAATTTAAAAAAAATGATAAATGTGTCTAAATTACTAAAACTTATTATTTTATTAAGATTACTAAATGTATTTCAAGTTAAAAGTAATTTACATTTATTAAATTGGATTGACAATTCTTAAATTGCAAATTTTTGTTTGGAAATTTTGAATTTATTTTTCAATTTCAAAAGCTGAGAAAATACACTTTATTGAAGTATTGAAACAGCTATGTCTAAAAAATTACCGCCCATGTTGCTTAGTGGTTTATTAAAAATTTTTGTTTTTTCTATATTGGTATCTGTTTTAACTTCCAATATTCAGATGAAAAGTGTTTCCAATTTTCGATGTGGTCACAGTTCAATGTATTTACTTAAAAGAATAAAATGTGCTATCATCTTTTAAAGATGCATGAGTCTAAATCACGAAGAGGAGATTTATTACTTAGAATTACTCTCGTATATAGCCGTCTATTTTCCAATATTTGTAAATATACATTACTCAATCACTAAACAATTAAAAAATATGGAGTAAATAGAAAGAAGCTAAAATATTCACGCAGACACATTAGGTAATTGAAAAAACATCCTTTAATGTGACTGTTCACGTGACGTGGACGTGGAAAGAGAAAAGAGAGGTGCTAGCTCAGGTGTTAACTTCATTATCTGACCGAGTTAAAAATTAAGTGGTGTATTTGGCTTTGGTGTGTATTTAGCGGCAGAAATAAGCAGATATAATCTATCCCAAGATGGTGCTCACCCAATCCAATAAAATTTGACCTAACTAATCAATTCGCTTTCTTGAAATATATTTGGCAAATCGAATCAAAGCTTTAGACGAAGAAAAAAAAATACATACGTTAAGTGCATATAGAGATTGTTAAAAAAATAAAATTAAAAACAAAATCATGCTTGTGGTGAAGTTGGATTTTATTAGTTTCAAAGTAAATGTTGAGATGGCTTATACTAAAATTATCGGGATTACAATATTTATAATATGCGACTATATTATAAATAGATTGTTAAAAATTTGACCTAACTAATCAATTCGCTTTCTTGAAATATATTTGGCAAATCGAATCAAAGCTTTAGACGAAGAAAAAAAAATACATACGTTAAGTACATATAGAGATTGTTAAAAAAAATAAAATTAAAAACAAAATCATGCTTGTGGTGAAGTTGGATTTTATTAGTTTCAAAGTAAATGTTGAGATGGCTTATACTAAAATTATCGGGATTACAAAATTTATAATATGCGACTATATAATTAACTTTCATGAAATGCATTTTGCTACTCACTTCTGGTAAAAACCAAAAACGCGAGTTTGTTATATCCCCCAATTATTTATATTTTCCTATTTTCCATGAACAATTCAATTAAAGATTCATAGGTGCTATAGTAATTCAAAGGTGAATCTATGTTTCTAAAGTGGTAGAACTATAATATATATATATATATATATATATATTTAATTGGATATATATATGATTGGACATTGTTGTTTTCGAATTTCGATATCTTTTCAACACTTTCTTTTGTGTGCTAACTAAATTGATGAAATTTCAGATTGCCATGCACATCTAACTACAATTCTCCTAAGACTAATTTGTTATTACCAGTCTTTTTTCACACCAAAGAGGTGTTTGTTCAGTACTCAATCTTTTAGACTGTCATTGTTTCTCGGTGTCTTTCTCTTAAGGAGCAGGGGAAAAAAACATCTATTTTTTTCAGGTACGTGCTCATTCCGAGTTTTGTATCGCCAGCGCTTTTCGACAACTTAATCCTTCTATTTCTTTTTCACATCGGGAATTCGAACCGTTCTTCCGGGCTGCAAATCATCTATTTCTTTAATTAGTCTCAGTTAGTAATTTTTCTTCTTGATTGATTAATGAATCACAGTCGCATTCTTCAGTCATGGTTTGTCCTATTTCCCTGCATATCGTTGAAGACAGATGTTGTCACCCAACTTCAGTCTAGATGACATTCATTTCTGTTATATCTACTCATTAATGCCATCCATCCAATTTAAAACCGTTTAAATCGTTGTTTGAACCAGGTTTGATATACATTACTTTTTAATTGTATGTTTTTATCAATGTCTTTTTTCAGAAATTTCCTTACTCAGCTTTAGCTGTTGTGTACCACTCTTATCATTACCGATTATTGTTGCTATCTTACTAATACAAAAAAAAAAAAAAAAAAAAAAAAAAAAAAATTGACGGTGCTTCATCATCACTCGAGATCTTTTGTAATTATGTATTTTTTATCAATGTATTTAAAGGAATTTTATTATTCAGCTTTATATTTAATTACATGAAGGTTTTTTACTTTGGAATGTAACTCTGTAATAATATTAAACAAAAAATCAACCCATAAAACAAAGTTTTTAATGTTAATTCTTTATATGCTTTGTAAATTTTTATATGCAATTGCAATTTATTTAAGCGATTTTGAGCTCAGATTGTCTTTTTACAGTGTTTGATCCATGCGAAGAAAACTATAGATTCCTTGTCATATGAACTTTTTTTGCCCTCAAAATTTGAAAGAATTTATTATCATTGATATCGATGACTAGCTGTCAGGTTTCAGATTGACTGGATGGCTGAAAGTGAATAAATTGGCACTTCTCACATTAACCCGCCACATGAAAACACACGCATAAAATCTAAGTTCATATAAAGAATCTAAAAAATATGTAACGTCGAAAATGGTAATTTCGTGCTCGTCAAAAGTATACTTCAAACTCTAGAGAAATATAACAAGAAATGCTCAATGTTTAGACTTCTAATGTATTCAAACTTAACATGGACAAGGAAAGTAGATTTTTTTTAATTCTTCTTTACATTGAAATAATTGATCTATATAAGTGAACATTTCAATTTTAAATTTTCTAGAGGCTTTTTTTTCTACAAAGGCATTGAACTATAAAATGTTCGTTAAGCTGAAGGAAACCTTTGAACACTTATAGAACATGTTGTAGGTATCAATCTTACATTTTACATCATATTTATTTTTTTATGCGTAGAATAATTGTCTTAGTGAAAAAAATGTTTAATTAAACTAGAAAAAGTTTTTTAAAAAAAAAGCGGAGCTCTTAAACCTCGTAAGGGAGGCAAATTCCTAATGAATACTAAACTTAAATAGGTTTCAAATTATCATTAAATAGGTCCAAGTTCAAAAAGGCATTTCACATAGCATATATGAAAATTTTAAATAAAAATATTGACTATTTTGAAAGAAAGAATATACTTTAAAGAAAAAAAGAACTATATAATTAGTATCTAGATTTGAGTTAAGGAGATTAAAATAAGTGAATAATAAAATTAAATATACGATGATAAATTTAAACATTTTACTCAAAATGTAAAATATTTTATATTTCTTTTATTTAAAATAAAGTGTTTCTAGTATTATCTCTATCTTCGGTTATTCTCAAAGAAACGACATATATTCTTACATTTTACTATTAATCTATGTTAGATTTCAGAAATAAAAACATGAGACAAAAAATAATAAATATTACAAAATAATTTAATCATCAAAATCACACAAAGATTCTTTTTGGGCTATTTTTCACTAATCAATAACTGCTAATTTTCAGTATCAATTTTATAAATGAGTTTTTTTTACCCAGTGACCCTATTAGTGGAAAAATAAAATATGATTTTGTTTCTAATTAAGTATATTAATTGTTTCGTTTGATAGGCATTTTTACTTTTATTGTTTTACATAGATGTTAAAGTTTAATAGTTATATTAATTTTTATATATATTTACCAAAGAATTAATCTATAAAATATCCACGTATAGAAATTTCTTGGTCAAATAAAGGCTATCTGATTCTGATTGAGGATCAATTAACTCTTAAAATTTTTCGCTAATAATATTTATCTTTAAAAAATAATAATACACATCTTTTCAACTAAGTATATACTCTTTTAAAAGGTTAAAATTTAGTAGCCTTATAACTGCTCAATTTTTATTACTATGAATTATACTAAATATATATAAAATTTTTAGAATATATATCAAATAACATACATACTATTTTATCAATCAATCATTCGAATTATAAAATTCTTAATTTTCGACCTCTTTTACCAAATTACTATTACTTTTCTAAGACTTGTGATACAAAATATATATAGATTTATATTTAATAAAACTGTTTATTGGTTTCATATTGCTTTTTTTTACACTGGCAGTATCCTTTTTTCGTAAATAATCGGTAATTCAAAATCCTTTAATGTCGAATTATTTTGGATACAGTTATATATATATATATATATATAAAACCATAGAAAATTTACTTGAAAAATAAAAATTATTTTCTTAAAAATTCCTATGAATGAAGAAAAAAACTAAAAGTCCGCACTAAGCCCATACTTTTATTTTTGCTACTATAGAATTAAAAAGAAACTTCGTTCCACATTCCACTCCGAACTCTAGGAATGTGTCACAACAAGGCTTCTTCATCTGGTCTGTAATTGATGACTCAGAAAACGTTGTTCAAAGGCCCCCTTCGCTTCTGTTACTCTGAAACCAGAAAAGCATCAACAAGAAAGGCTAATCCAATTGAGTGATAAACAGACGACAGAAAACAACGAAAAAATTCCAAACTCTTCAGTCACTGATTTTAATCCTTGAAAAAGACGGATTCCGCCCCCGAATCCCCTGAGAGCCATTTTTAGTCCCCACAAAGACACAGGTCCCTAAAATAACTGCCAGTCCTAACAGGTCATGTGACGACGGTGTTTTAAACCGAGGATTGACGGCTACTGTCTTCCGACACTACCGACACAGCAGGAGACAAACTCCTAAACTCTCTGAAGATCTGCAGACGATATCGAATGAAACTAGAACTGAAAAATTAAATAAAACGACTTTTCTGTTTCAAGGGTATTTCGCCAATGCTCTTTTGAAAAAAGTAAGTGGATGTTTAGTTTATAGTTTTTGATTTGATTATTTAAAATTATATTGCGTTTTAGAACTGACTTCAATATCTTATGAAATTAAAATGTCAATGTTTTGAAACAAAAAAAAAAGAAATTCTCAATATTTCAACGATGATTCTTTTATAATATTTTTTTTTTCTCTTTATTTAATTGATCTATTACAATTGGGTGTATGAATTCGTAGGTAATTTATTTCGTTTAAAAATATTTTTTATTGTTTCACGAATAGCGTCTGTCTCTTTAATAAGCAAGCTTAAGAAGCAAAGTTTTATAAAACTTAAATGTTTCATTTGCATAAAGAACATCTTATCTACTTAAATTTAGTCTGTCTTTTAAAATGTCTTTTCGGATGAAGTTCAATATTGTTTGTTTCTCGCAATTTTGAATTTAAAACATTATTTGTGTTTTGTTGAGACTTATTTAAATGAAAGCATTATTTGTATTTAGGTTATATTATGAGGACTGCCAGTATGAAACAAAATTTATTATTATTTTATGAATAATGGACATGTTTACGAATTGTTTGAACTGTTATTTTCTTACAAAACTAAATAAATTAAAGGAATTATGAACATTAGCTTGTTATACTTCTATCTAAATGGTTTTTCAGTTTTATTAGTATATAAAGTTAAGCACGATTTTTCTCCTACATATCTGATTATTAACTTAAATGATTATTAATAATAAATAATGATAATTATTGTAAAATTTCGATAATTTTTTAATTATACTTGATCGAATACTGCTCAGTATTTTAATGCTAAATATGCATGAAATTTTATAATGGAGAAATTGTTAGTGGTAATCTGAATGAACATCCATTAGACCTTTAATACAACAATTGTTAATTCAGACTACCACTAAAAATTTCCACTGCTGATTTATCATAACATTTCATGTATTTTTAACATTCAAATACTGAGAAGTGTTCAATCAAGTATTCTCCACAAATTAATTAAATTCTACAATCTAACAATTATCTTAAATCTGTAAAATTGCATTTCATTGTAATGAGTAATTTTATTTTATTGCAACTTCTGTAAGTAAAGAACGTATATGTATTTAAACCACAATAATAATATTAAATCATAAATTGTAGCCTCATAATCATTTGTGATTTATCCTTTGGTTCTTGAAATAGGATAATTAATAAATGAAAAAAATATACATTTAAGGGTTAGTTGAAAACTTGTTCTGTATTAATTATTATAAATGGCAAATAATATTTAAAGCTTTTTCTTCCAAATAAAAAAATCAAAATAATCCATAAATGCAACAACAGTTTAGAGGATGGTCCAACGAAAACTTGTTTACTTATTAAATAGTTTGTATCCACAAAACAAAAGTGTAAACAAAAAGAAGTGTTTTTAAAGAAAGAAAACCTAATAACAAAATATAAAAATATAGTTAATTTTAAATTATATTTTCTTATTTAGAAATGTAAAACACGTTGTGATAATAGCATTCTTCGTGATCGAGATAAAACTTCTACGCTGTTACCGAATTTTTATTGTTTCAACGTTGATATTTGTTCAGTGATAGATGCCTTTTTGGGGAAAATTTTCATATATATTAGTGCCAAATTTTTGTATATTTTAGTGTCAAAATAAAAGTGGATAAAAATATTTGAATTTTCAAAAGAAGAATGGACGTTTACTACAAAGATTATTGAGGTACACTATGTGTTTGAAAACATCTCAATTTCAAATTTGATTAAAAATGTGATTCTAAAACGTTTGATAAATATTGGAGCTTTCTTTGCGATGCATAGTTTGGCACATTTTTTTTTTTTTTTTTTTTTTAATAAGTTGCTTTCGTTTTCTTTTCTTGTAATCCAAACATCCATCAATGTATTATGATAAATGATTAAATAATTATTATGATTAATGACTCTTTTCGGTATAATTCTGTATATAATTTTCTTTATGAAAATTTGTGTGTCAGTAGTAGAATTTCGAAACAGTAAACTAACTAATAAGATACTCTTTACTTTAAGGTAAAGGACTAAGTTCAATTTTTGTCGAAATGACTTGAGAAAATATATATTGTGTAATTACTGGTGGATTAAAAATATGAATATGTTTTTGCATTTGATTTCATTCTCGATTAAAAATATTTTTTTTTTTTTACTTCTTTCGGATCGGTTTCAATACGCATAAGAATTATGATATTAAAACCACGTTCAGTATAAAGATTATTTGAATGACTTAAAATAATATAAACGATTTATAAGTCGACGATTTATAAGTCGACGATTTGTAAATCTGAGATATAATTTTATTATTTATTAAATGGTGTTATTTAATTTAATTAGTCTTATGTATTAATATTATTTACATGCTTTTTTTTTATATTTCATTTAATTGTTCATATAGCCTAGTTATTTTTATTCATATTTTGGAGTTTAAAAAAATCTCAAAGTTTAGCTTTATAATAGATTAAGAATTATCGATGCATGTACTGAATTATATACACGTATTTCTTATAAATCATTTATATAAGATCAACATATACATTTGTTCCAAATTTATTTTTAATGTATTTTTTAAAAATCATAGCCTCAAAACATATATTAAACAAGAGGGAGGCGTAATGTAGTAAACTCCCGATTATCCACAGATTTTGAATGAGCTAGCATACTTTGGAAAAATATTTATTATAAAAATTATTACATATATTTATTATGAAAAGATGAGAATTTAAATATGTCCCATGAATACTACTAGAAATTCCTTGAAACATTTAAAAATTGAAGGATTTGATTATTGGCATAGTGAATGATTGCTTTGAACAACAATAAAAAAAAAAACCTATTTTTTTCTTTGATTTTTCAATTTTACACGCTTCGTTTATCAGACATATTTTTCAAATAAAAATTTAAATTATCTCCTGTATAAAAAATTCGTATGAAATTACAGAGTGGCAACACAACCTGGAAAACCTGGAAATCAGGGAAATGTCAGGAAGCTTTCTGATTCCGGAAAAAATCAGGGAAATTAACTATCATTGTTTCGAAGATGCCTCTGTTCATCCTTATTTTGGCACCATTTACCCGGAGAATTTTGGGGATAATTATTAGAAATTTCATGTTACGGAATATTTTAAACTTTTCATTACCGCTAAAACTATTTGGAAAAAAAAAAAAAAAAAAAAAAAAAGAATAAAAAATTGGCATATTTTCTCTTTAGCATACATGTTCTATTTAATCAGAGTGTTTACACATCTAGAAAACCTGAAAAAGTTGGGGAAATTTGAAAAAAATTGCCGTAAAATCAGGGAATTTTTTAGAAATGTATAAGGGGATTTTTTTCATGAATTTTGTGGGCACAATAAATTAAACATTGAAAAAGACCTCTATAAACCCCTACATTTCTATGGGCTCCATTGCGTTATAAAATCTTGATATTTAATTTTATATTGTCTTTTTTTCTGATGCAGCAATATTTACATATGATTCCGCATTTTTTACAGAACAAATTAGTATACCTGAAGAAATAATAGATCTACGATTTGTAAAGACCAACACAGGTGGTGAATGTTGAGCATAAAGTTTAATACATTTTTTCCTCGGAAAAGTCTTTTATCATATTATATATTTCGATTTAAATATTTTTAACTTAACGTTTAACAGATCAACTAAGTCGAATGTTTGAAATTTAAAGAAAGTTAGTTATAAATATTGTTACAAATCCGTTCAACAGATTATATCAGTCCATTAAAGTTATTCAAAATTGTTTTAATTTTACAGAAATAGAGTTACATTAAAACAATTTTATAATACACTAATGGAAATTTTAATTAAGAAGAGAAATACTTAATCATGTAGTTTAATTAAATGATATGTCCATAGTATTTAAGCTTTTCGTTATAGCAGTTAGATTTTTTTGTGATACATTTTTTATTATTATATTTAAAATTACACTGCTTTATTTACAGACAAAAATACCTTGATTTACAAAGCAAAAATCATCAATCTTTTTGAGGATAGTAATTATTATGAAGTCTTCAGATCTACGTTTATTAATTAGTACATAACATATCTTTTAATTAGCGCTTCTTTAACTTTTTTTATATCAACCAATACAAAGAAATAAATCAATCATTTATCAGCCTCTGTAATCAAAGGGAAAAAATATTTCATTGTGTGTTTATGAAGCCAACAAAATGTCTCACTTTTAAAAAGCTTTCTTTCTGTTTCATCCATCTTATCAGATAAAAAGGTGTTCTGTTTTGTTCTCTAAATCTTGTTAGTCTTCTTTGTATTAGAGAAAACCTTACCGCCTTTTTCTGAGAGGTCACATTTTCTTCTGAATTTGAGTCCTACGTGAACAGGTAGTAACACTTCTATTAAGCCTTGATTTACTATCTTTGTTAGAAAAGCCTTTACCTTGGTATTTGAGACATGCTTTGATAGTGCGTTGGCTAAGACCAAAGGGCACCGCCCTCTCTTCATTTTAGAAAATTAACCACAAATTTTATTAATTTGTTACCTAACTTATTGTATTGTGTACAAAATGATACTCGTCATTTTTCATGCGATTTTAGAAACATGTTATCGAACTAACATAACTAATTTACAAATTCAAAATACAAAAATAAATATATGAAATAGAGTAAATAAAATATAAATATATACACTTTTCTCACTTCAAAAATACCGGTAAAGAACTTAAAATAAAAAAAAAAACTTAAATAATAATAAAAAGAAAAAGATATGAATGCAATAAGTTCTAAGCTCTAGCCTTCTTACAATGAATTGTATTAATGAATTTTAATTAACTGCTGATACACTAGAGCAACTTTAAATAAAAGTTAAAGCTTTCTCCCTAAATTAACGATTGGTGTAAATAGAATAGAAAAGTACCAGTTCCAATTGACAGGTATTTTCTTTTTATTTTTCAATCTTTCTTATCATTCTACGGTGAGTTCTTTTTTGCATTGTCTGCACTCTTTGAAGTTTCCATAGTTTAATATTAAGTAAATGGATTATCTCTGCATGTGTAAATTTTTTACAATTTTTAATTTAACTAATTCAAATGGTAAAATGAAATTAGTGAAATAGTAAATATATAATAAGTTTTATTATTATAAAGGCTTTTTTTTCTTATCATAAAATAAGACCACATTTTTGGACTCAGAAGTAGATGTGAGATCAAGCTCAATCCTATTTATTATAATTTGCATATTTACAATTACATATTTTTCAAAACTTGTACTTAAAAACTGCGCTTTAAACGCGATTATTTTTTAGCAGGATACAGGTGCGATGACATTTTGCACCATAGTGGGTGGAGGAAACCGGTCGTGAAACTATTGTTTATAGTTCCGGTGATACTCCCACAATTGAGATGAAAAACTCTGTATTGTTTATGTTTCACGTTGCCGAGTAGGAGACGCATTTGACGTGAGATCACGATTCGCTTCCCTTATTCTTGGGCCAAGTGGATTTCTTTCATTAAAAATCACGTATTAAAAAATCATTTTTATTGTTTTCAGTCATAAACAAAGAGTAAATCTTCAAAATGATTTTAATTTTTCTTTGTTAAAATCGTCAACATCCAAATATGTCTCTTCAAATCGTAAGTGCAAAAGAGAATACTTTATTCGCAATATGTGAGATGAATTTCCAAGTGTTTGGTAAAGAAAACATTTTGAATAGAAACGTTTACTCTCTAAATATCTATTAAAGTAATTACAGTAGTAAAATCTGAAGTTTCTTTCCGAAAGTAGATCGATTGTTTTTAAATGTCCATTAGGTATTGTCTTGTATTTGTGTAAGTTTATAACTAAAATAATAGCTTTAAAATAAGGATTTAATTGTGTATCTGCTTTATTTTTTAATAGATAAAAAAAATGCGAAATTGTTTATAATCTCTCTACATAAAAGACAAAGCCTTCACTTACAGGCTGACTCATTACTAATTCTTCAACTTCCCATATAGTCACATCTCTGAAATTTGGTACAAATATCAACAAGATCAGGCAAAGAAAAAATAATTTATTCCGATCTCGTTTAACCAACTTTAAGGGGTCAAGCGTTCCAAACAAGGTCTTCTAGTCCATTTGAGGTCCTTTCAAATGTCTCACTTGCTATGTACTCAAAATTTTGATATTTGATACACATATCAACAAGGGCAAGCAAGGGAAAAAGTAAGCTTTCCGATGTTGATTAATCAATTTTAAAGAATCAAAACGAGTCAAACGTCCCAAAATTGGGATTTTCAAATGTCTCACTACCGATGTAGTCAGAAAACTGATATTTGGAACAAAAGTCAAGAAGGGAAAGTATATAAAAAAAAAACTTTTCTGATATCGATTAACTAATTTTAAAGAGTCGAAATGTTCCAAACTAGGAATATGATAATGTCATACTTCCAATGTACTCACAGCTTCGAACTTTTGTACAAGTATAAACAAGGGCAAGCATAGATAAAATAATCTTGGAGTCAAAATCGGGTTACACTTCCGAAATGTGGAATGTCTTTTTAACCATTCAAAAATGCATGAGATAAAATTTCGTAACGAAGCACAGGTACTCAGCTAGTCTAAGCATACATCAGAAATTTAAAAAAAAAAAAAAAAAAAAAAAAAAAAAAATTAAAAAATTAGCAAGTTAGTTCAATTTCTTGCGTTTTTTCCTCTTTTTTTCCCTTCCCCCCCCCCCTTTTTTCCGGATTTCCCGGGATTTTGATTATTTAATTCGAAGTGCTGTTAGTAAAAATGATTTTATGAGGGTTGTTTTTTTGGAGGGGGTAATTACCTCACATCTCGCATACGTATGTCAAAAATCAGAAAGGTTATTAAAAAGAAATTCGACAGTAAAAAAAAGATTAAACATGCAGTATAATCGAAATCGTACCTAGTTGTAGAATTTTCAAAACATCGTTGATGGGAAATGAACTTGATTACATATGCCCAAATTTCTCTTCTATATCCCTTTATTTATTTTATATAGTATATTTGTTGTTAAATTTCAGTTGGTTTTTCTGACGAATGTAATTATTAATAATAACTGTAAAAAGAAAAACACGTGTGCTAAGTAGTTGAAAGTCAGATGATACCATTAATAAATACATCGTAATACAGAACTAGTTGTAGAAACACGCGAGGCTTATCACATAGCATAGCAAGGGAGAGATGCCAAATAGGTCTGTTTATCTGAGCAAAGGATCGGAATTCTTTTACAACACAAGCAAGGTTAGATACCTTCTTCTCTTTTTTTCAACCTAAAGACTTCACCTGTTTCTTTTACTTCGGTAACACTACAATACGCGCGTTGTTTTTGAATATCATGTAAATTCATTAAAATTTTATGCAGAGAAAAAAGGTTAAGCAATATGTAAATGAGATCATGGTCATTAATTAAAAATTTACAAGGTAACTTTTGTTTATTAAATAGAATTTTTTTTACGAAATCTAAAGGATCAGTCATAATGACGACATGTTTTCGTTTGCATTGTATTTTTATGTTGGTTTATATGGCGTGTTAAAGTAATAGACCGCAACTTACATATCAGATGGATATTAACAACTATGTGTGGGGGAAAGAAGCATATGTTTGCTTCCGTTACTTTGATCTTAATTAAATCAAACTAGTGAATGGATGGAAAAGGATACATTGATTCTTACCAGCGTTTACAATCTAGTTTTAATAATTTAATGTCATAAAACTATTTAACTTTAAATTTGTCTTTTAAAGGTTAATTATTTTGTGTAAATTTTTGTTTTACTATTATTATTATTGATTTAAGTCCTGTACAAGTTTTTTTTTCACGTTTTATATAATATTTAAAACGACATTCCTTGTTCAATTCAATGATAAATATGCATATCGGGTAAAATAATTTTCATCTTTGTAATGAAATTGATTGAAATTTTCAAGAAAACATATTTTTTTTAGATATTGGTGTTTGATTATTGAATGAATCTGAATTTATAAGATCGACATTGAAGTTCAGTAAAGTGAAATTCTAAAAAAATCTTATGAAATGTACTGCGAAATTTTTATAACACAAACTTGGTTGTAATATTTAATTTCTTCACAAAATGTAAAATTTATTTACAAAAGTAATCATGACAGAACTCTTCTAAAATTTCTCAAGCGTACTAAATTATAAAATTCGTTACAACTAACACAATTTAAAAAAATATAGTTTAAAGCAATGGCACTGCTACAAATCATACTTAAAGTGCGACGAACAATAAATACGTTTAAAGGATTGCGAGACTTTAGGGTAAGTCAATGTGGTCATGTTACAATAATAGCTCATGACTCCGGATTGTTAGGCATTTGGGATTGAGCCAGTGAATGCGGTGTTTTTTATTGAGATTCCTCAAGTGACATTCAGTTTTGCAATAATTACCATTTTTTCTTTAAAAGGGTAAGGCAATGAGTGGGTAGAGAGAAAGGGATTTTGTGAACAAACTTCCAGGGAATAACTATTATTTCAAATACATTCATGGTAAAAAATGTTGAAGATATGTTTTTCTAAAATATAAACAATTTTTAAAGTATTTTTCTACTATACAATTATAATGAAGACAGTGTGTAAAATGGAAAAAAAAATATGCGTTTCTATGCACATTTTGTGTCTTTGACACAGTCATTAAATAAAAGATTTCCCTGAAGAAAATGCATTTTTTACGGTAATTTACTCAAACAATTTTTTATTTACACAAAAACATTATGATAACATTGAATTCAACGGAACTTTTAACAAACAAATAAAAATACACATTTAACCATGTAAGGGAGTGATATAAATATCAATAAAAAAAAAACATATTCAAACAAAAGCTAAAAAAGTCCATTTTAATCTATATGGAAAATATATGTTCTTATACAGCAAAATTCTCTATTGCAAGGCAAAAAAAGTTTCAAAGTTAAAACAGCCGTCAAAAGAGAATGCCACACTATCCTCCCGCTGTCTCTCTTTCGTACAAAGTAAACATATATCTCTCAGTAGGATACATACGATGTCTTCCTTCCCTTGAGTCAACAACAACGAAGGTCTTTGTTGATTCACTTATGAGAAAAGGAACACTAAGGATAATGCTGAGGATTGGTATTTCTGAAAGTTGGTAGAACAAATAACACATGAAAGTGCAAAGGTGAAATTGCTATATTGATTCTGACGAGGAACTTTAGCCTTTTGCAAGTAAATAATAAACTTTTAATACGATTTATGTAGTTTCAAAATACGAAATAAAAACTAAAGCAATTATTATGAATTTGAAACCAAATGTTAGGTAAGTAGGTATGGGCCGGGGTTAAAACAATAATGAATCTATTTATTTTAAATACATGAGATGTAGCTTTGTTTGTAAAGAATTAAAATGCAAAACGATACCTAATTTATACTGGATAAAATTTCAATATACTTATTCCACGAAAAATTCTTGGAACACGCACATTAAATCTAAAAGGATTGATTAAGTGGATTTTCAAAGTTATATTTTTTCTCATTAATTCAGGGCTTCAGTTCAGACCCCAAAAATATTACCAAATTTAAGAAAATGCGACGCACATATTAACAGTTAATTTTAGTTGCAACTTCTTAACTGCATTCATTCTTACCTATAATTTTTTATTATTATTATACCACGTATACAATTTTCTAAAATCGTCTTTTAAGTTTTCAGGAAGCTGATATTGCCTCACCACTGAAATCACCTGTTGGTTGAATTATCTGAATAACTATCTCAGAAAATACTTTATTTATACATTAAACGTAATGTTGTAAAATGTTTAGTCACCCAACTTCCAACACCATATACATAAGCCGTCCTTATCCAAAATCATGTCAAATTCTAAATATTTGTCATGTAATCCATTATGATAAGCAATCTAGCATTTTTGGAAGGGGTTACTGCCCAGTTCTCTTCACCAGTGTCACCAAATGTCTTTTTTTTTTATCCCCTTTCTGTTTTTAATTTCTATCCCAGTGAACTACTGACTAGAAATAGAGTCACCTGCATATAGTATCCTTGCTAAGAATACACTTCATAGATTGTTTAGATGTAGGGAGGGAAGAAGAACTGGCCCTGTGTTCATTCTACCTCAGCTACCTGAAGTGTATGATTCATCTTTGAAACACTCAGCTCCATTATACTCGGCTGTTAACACGTTTCCACTGTCATTTGCCTTCTTGTCTACTACCGAGTGTGTACGTTTTTTTTTAAGTCGTTAGTTTAAATGTTGAGGAAGGCAAATACTGAAGTTTATTTTATTGTGTGGGAATTACAGTCACTTAGTAGATAAACACTTTTTTAGATAAATATTTGAGGGAGCATTAGTTAGAGAAGAGTATAAAAGTCGAATCATTAAAAGTAAAATATATTTTTTTATATATATTTTAAAAAGATAAATTTTCTGCTTTCATAGAGAAAGGTTGATTGGTTGATGTTTTCTGCCGCTACGGCTTCACTATGGGGCCATGCTGCGCCAACCATAGGGGAAGAAGTTTATCGGATAAGAAATTATTTGTAATATTAATAATATTATAAGCAGCAATAATCAATGTTTTTATTAAAAATGTGGATGACAAAAAATAATTTGTAATTATATCCAATTTTTTTTTTGTGTGTGTTTTTCTTCATGGTGGAAAGCATTAAATTGTTTTCCATGAATGAAAATTTTAGCCTTAGGAGAAATATTTAATATGGATGCCAGATTTAAAAGTCTCAGCTCCAGCTTCGATGTATATGGAAAGAAATAATATTTATAAACTTCATTTAAAAGCAATAAAATATTTATTGTAATTGTTTGTTAAGATTGTTTAAGTCGAAAAAGATTTGAGCACAAATCAAATTTCCTTAGAATGTAACATTTTATTTTTTTAATTTACAATTTTTTATATTTTTGTTACTATATATGAAATGAAATACATCATCAATGCAAATTTACAAGCAATTCAAAAAGAATAAAGCAAAGTTTAAACTATGTCAAATGGAAACTAAAACAATAACACTATTAATTCATTTGTATCATATTTTTAATTTTAATGAATTTTTGAATAATATTTTATGGAAAATTAACTGCAAAATTTAAACGGCCGTCCTGGTAAGGTAACCAAACAAAGAAATCTCCTTTATTAAATCCTTCATATTAATTTAGATTTTGTGTGTCGATGGCGGGCAAATCTGCGGAGTCTTAATTAACCCCCTTGCAGTCATCTAATCGTGCTGAAACTTAGAAGATAGATTCGATGTCGATGACAATGCATTCTATCAAATTTTGGGGTTGTCATTAAAATATCACTTTTACGGAATACTAATAAACCAACTTGCCGTGATCCAATCGAGCTAGAATAGCATTTAACCGACCATTGAAGAAACTCTTTTCTGTTGCCAATTTTTTTTAAATAAATAAATTACTTTAATCAGAATAAATAAATGATATTTGGATGTGAGTGAATAAATTCACGTTCATTTTTAATAAATAAATTTTGAAACGTAGTTTGCCGCACATTTTGCTGATGGAAATGTTTTTGATATTTAAAATTAGATGCAAACACCAAGAACACGTTATTAACAGAATAGGTGCTGTGTTAATAAATATAAAAATTGGAAATGTATATAAAGGGTTGATATATAAAAAAAATCCTTTGTTTTTATGGTTTATATTATTATATCAGTGAAAGTTATTTATTGAAGATCATTGCCGTTGCAAAAGGAAAACTAATACTTTTAATATTGTACGCAGATCATAATAAAGTATTCAGTTTTGAAAATTAAAAATCGAAGAATTTTTCAGTACTTTATTGTTGTATTCTTGTTTTTTTTTTTTTTTTTTTTTTTGTTTAATGGGACTTCTCTAAAATTTGGACGGAGTGGGGGAATTAAAATGCTCTGTTTAATTTTGAGAAAATGACAGAAAAGTCACGAATCGACTTCGTATTATTTTATCGCTCTCTCTCTCTCTCTGTGTGTGTGTGTGTGTGTGTGTGTGTGTGTGTGTGTGTGTGTGTGTGTGTGTGTGTGTGTGTGTGTGTGTGTGTGTGTGTGTGTGTGTGTGTGTGTGTGTGTGTGTGTGTGTGTGTGTGTGTGTGTGTGTGTGTGTGTGTGTGTGTGTGTGTGTGTGTGAGAGAGAGAGAGAGATATACATTAAATGGAATCATTGCTTTCGTTTCTAACTTATAGTGTGATTAATCTCATCTAGCTGCATCCAAACAATTTTGAAAACACAAAAACACTGTAAAGATAACTAACTTGACCTGTTAACATCCTCAGTTTTTTCCATATATCTGGGACTTGAAGAGAAAGTGCAAGTGTTTAAAAGGAACACATAGAAAGTGGAGAAAGTTGAATTGTATAGCTTTAATGAATTTTCTTGAGAACCAACTACTATTTTCAGATGGAAGATTGCTTAATTTCACGCCTTGTCTGATTGTTTTAAAATCTTCCCACTTTCATTGGCAATCGGACAAGAAACTCGCTGTAAACTTTACGGTGTGAGATTCGTCTTTTTCTTCTGTTTAATTCAGCAATGTCGTTCTCTAGTTGTTATTGTTTTTACCGACTCACTTTTCAGACAAAGACTTCCTTCTAGGACATTTACGGTGATTGGTGAGATCAGCAAAAGAGAGGTTGGCAGATAGTGTAGCAGTTAGCTACGGATACAGTTAAATGAGAAGAAATCCAGAATGGTCTGCCGAGTCTACCCTTCAGCTTTCATTGTCCTTGGTTAGAACTGGAGATTCAAAGAGGAGGTATTGTTTTGTAGAGAGAGTCAAGGTTTTTTTGATCTACAAGCACTGTGATTCGGTTGAGCTCTCCTTTCAAGAAAAACTATTTTCATCCTAAAATATGATGCTTCAGTAAATTTTAATCAATCAGTTTACTTCCCTGATATTCTTTAAATATTAAAGAACCTCCTAATCGGTTTATTTGATTGGATTCGAAATCTGACCGTGCAAGGAATTTCTGCAATTGTAAGATAATTAACAAAAAACATTTTTAAAAAATCCTGTTTTATCTTTATTTATATTTTTTGTACAAGTTTATGTTATATATAAAAATAAAATTCTTAAAAATTGAGCATTAAGTTAATGCTTTGGGTTTCCAGTGCTTTTTTTTTTCTTTTTTTTTTTTTTTTCTCCAAACTTTATGTCCTGTGTTCAAATTGAAGATTAAACACAGCAATTATTTCAATTTTCCTCCTAATATTTATTCATATACTACTACGACTATTGTCAGCTCAAAATATGATGCTTCAGTAAATTTTAACAATCAGTTTACTTCCCTGATATTCTTTAAGTATTAAAAAACCTCCTAATTAATTTATTCGATTGCATTCGAAATCTGACAATGCAGGGAATTTCTGCAGTTGTACAAAATGTCAATGTGTCATTCTACAAAATGTAGTGATATATTAAAAAACTCCCTTATAAAAATGTTCCCTCCCCCCCCCCCCAACAAAAACTACTAAACCCTCATCCCGAATTATAAGTATTTTATATTTTCTACCCAAAGTTTGTTTTTGTTCTGACGAATGAAAACGTATAATTTTATTTGCATAAATCCTGACTTTGTTGTTTAATTTTAAAAAATGGTTAATGTTTATAAAAATATTTTTCAATACTTTCGAGATTTCCGCAGCATATTGTCAACGGGATAAATGACTCATCTTTTCATTTAAGTTTAATCGCTAATTTTGCATTAACATTTTATTTGTAACTTCTACGGTTAGATGAATGCAACATTCTCATTCGCAATCAATGGTTCTGAGTAGATGATACATTGTTGAAATGATAGTTTTTGTATAATTTAATAATTTTACTTAAGAGTGGTTTTAAAATTTTAATTTTCTCAAAACAAGATCATTCCCATACTCATAGATACCAATGAGAAGTTTCTCTATTGGATATTGTAAACTGAAATATTTGCTCAAACGAAAAAATTTACTCTCTCAAAGTTCTAGGATTATATTTGTTAGAACTACGTGTTCTATTGTTGCTGCTATTTTTTTTTTTTTTTTTTTTAATATTTATTTATTTTGAGAAAGCAATATAAAATCTATATAGTTGTACTGTTCTTACAAGAAAATTGTGTGCACAAATTTAGCATATATTGTGATGCAAATGGTGAATATCCAAAAGAAAATTAATATATAAAAAAGGAATCAGGCGCCAACAAATAAAATTTTGTGCTTTTATTAAAAGAGGAAACTAAGCTTGTGAAACCATTCAGACTTAGTGTAGAAAAATACATATCACGGCTTCTTTCGATTGAGCGTTTAATGTTTTTGCTTAACGGCGAACTTTTATATAATGGCATTTTTTCTGCTAGATGTGTTTAATAAAAATTCTTCAATAAAATTGTCAAATAAAATTTTGAAATTATGTCAACATTCTCTGTAACATGTAAAATGATGAATAGATCTGATTTTGCTATTAGCATCATTTAATTATTCTATCCCATGTTATTTACTGTACCAATAGGCATGGATTTTTAATGTGATATTTTCTATTTTAAATTGTAAAACACTTACTAAAACGTTTCATAAGATCCCCATTCATCCTAAACTATTATGGTTTACAGACATGCAGTTTCTAACAAAAAAGAAAATAACAGAAAAGTGAAAATCGAATTTAAAAAAAAAAAAAAAAAAAAAACATTAAAATTACATGAAGCAGCACATTTAATTGTCAATGAGTTACGAAACAAAATTTCGCTGCATGTTTATTTATTCGATTTAAACTAAAAACATATTTTTAAACAAATTAACTTAATTGGATCTTGAATCACATTCTTAGATTAATCAGATTCTTATTTTCTCTTCTTTTTTATACTACCCACATTCAAAAAAATATACGTGGAAATAAAAGAATAAACAATAAGCAAAACTCGAACTACAAGTTACTTTCTATTGTCGTGGTTTAACCTTCAAAAGCGAATAAAATTGTGGAATTTGCTGACAAGTTTCGAGAACTTTTTTTTTCTGTTGCGCATTTCGCTGTTAGTCTTCACTGCACAACCCGTTCGAGGAATTATTTTTGGCAAGCATTCTAAAAATTTCCACCCCGCACTTGAACTTGACGGCATAGCACGTTTTTTATATCTTCGTTGTTCGCAATAACAGTGGTAACTACGTTACATGCTTTTCTAGTACTTATAAATAAGGAGCTTGAAAATTTCTTTAACTTTACAGTGGGTTTAAAGTACATCTGACAAATACGAAATGTGTGGTCATTTATTTTAGGCAATGTAGAATTTCTTCACGTATGTGAATGTGTCATTTATGGCAAGGTTCCTTTCTTGATTATCAAGATCCCCCCTCCTGCCCTAAACATTCGTATTTTCCTAAATATTGCATGTACCAGAAAGTTTTCATAATGAAGATAACCATCATCTAGGATACATATTTAAAAAAAAAAAATTAGTTAAAAAAATTAATTAAATTTTCTTGCCGATATTTTAATACTAAAAATATACATTCGAAATTACTCGATCGTTATGTGTCATATAAAAGAGAACGGAACAGTTATTGAAATTATATTGGGTGTCAAGGGAAAGAGTATTTGTAGAATAGTTCCACCACGATTTTGAAAAATATCTCATCTGAACTCACTGACATTGAAATGAATATTTCTTTTCAAATGTTAGTGAACAATACCGGTTCAGAATACACTTGAACTAATCAAAAATTACAAACATTTTATTTTATTTTTAGTCATTATTTAGAAGCAATAGAACCAATTTTAAATTCTAGACTCTCGAATGATGAATAAATTAAAGTTATCTTTAAAATTGTAATAATTTTTCCCCGGCAAAATGAATTCAGTTTTTAAAATCCTCTACTTCTATACATTAATTTGGTAAAGAGCTGGCTTTTATAACAAGAATTTTTTATAAAAAAAATTATAACAATCAAATTCGAGCTGTATATTTGAAATCACTTTATATAAATAACTTACATTTTAAACAGTTACATCACAATACAGTTGTAAAAAAAATATCTCCAACGACCAAATCTCTAGAATTCAATTGCAAATCTTTACTTTTTTTTATATTCGTTTTTTCTCTAGGCGCCAAAGTGAGCCTCAACTCGGCTAGACTCGTTTTAGTACATCTCAACTCGAGTAATTTTACATTTTATGCTTTGAACGAATGAAAACACATGGTAAAGGAATAAAGACATTTTAAAGATTTTTTTTCTTTTGCTGTAGGGATGCGTAATGTTATGGAATAAAGTTTTATTCTCAAAGGGGAAAAAACATGACGGCACATTTTAATCTTATTGTATTTAGTTTAGTAGTTAGTACAAAATCTCTCGAAAGATCTAACCCAATTGAAGGGAAATAATGTAAAATTTCTTCATTTATTGACTACTCCCTAGCAACGAAATTTGTTTTTCAAACCTGCTTATCTAATGTATCTTACACAAATAAAAGAAAATCCTTCCCTCTATTCAAGTGTCAATGTATCATTACAGCCGAATTCAGTGGATCACAGTTCCATTCAGCATCATGCTGGCATAATGATAGTTCTCGACTTCAAGCACGATTAATAAAAATGATATTTCGGTCAAGGTGATCGAGTTTTCATTCTAAAACGTGAAATACAAATATGAGAAGCTAGAATGCCGCTAACCAGTTTCAAAATTAGGATTATTATTCATTCACGTGGAATCGTGGGATGGTACAAGAGGTGCTTCTGGAGCACGTTGCGCGTGCCGTTCCTGGATGGAATGAGACCTTGAAACACCATCTGGTTGAATTAATTTTTAAACAAGTGCGCAGTATTAGACATAAAAACTGAATAATCTAGTTGAAGTATACTTCTCCTGATTTTTTTTTTTTTTTTTTTTTTTTTGGAAGATGTTATTAATTGTATATTTTATGGATTTGGTGAATATTTTCTGACCGCGAAAAGGATTAGTTTTAAGTACCTCACAATTCACTCTATTTTTCCTTACGTATGAAAACTGTTTCCATGAACTCGCATATAGTAGTGAGCATATACATTTGTAGAAGTATTTATTGAATGATATTCTTTGCAAAGTAAATGCACTAAATAAGACCATAGCTCCCAATAAGACCACTCCTGACTTAAGAAAAAGTTGTTAATGAGCTACTTGGAAGTATCAATGTGTCATATGTAAGAAATCTCGTTATAAGTGATAAAAAGATTATAACAGATGGAAGCGCAGGAAATGTAGCAAATGAAAATATTTAGACTTCTGCTCATTTGAAAATCAAAAACATGGTGACTAAAATAAAATTTAAATAAAAACATTAATAATATTAATAACATTATTAATTAAGTTCAAATATAAATAATAATAAAATAAAATAAATTTAACTTAAAACCTGTTACTAGAAGCAGCATTTATTCAAAAAGGGGGAAACACCAAATGAAATGGTGCCACAGAAATGTCCTTTACTACATCTGTACCTTTATTTTGCCAACAATTAAGCATTATGAAAGACTACATAATGTTGAACTTTTCTTGGTAAATTACTATTTTTTATTCAAATTCTAATTTCCATATCTCCAACCAAAAAGGCCATGAATGGCTTGTTATGGAGATTTAGATGCTATATATTTATGGTTATTATTTATTGATCACCCATTTTTCAGTTTTATCAATGTTGTATCTTACGCTTAGTTAGGTAAATATATTTTTCTGGTCGATTCAGATGTCTGCAGAATCCTATTCCGCTTGGAAAACTTATGTCCATTAACTTTGTGAATCGGCAAAATATATAATGGATAAAAAATGTACTTCGGTTGTGGGTCCTAAATCTCTCTCTCTCTCTCTTTATATATATATATATATATATATATATATATATATATATATATATATATATATATATATATATATATATATATATATATATATATATATATATATATATATATATATATATATATATATATATATATATATATATATATATATATATATATATATATATATATATATATATATATATATATATATATATATATATATATATATATATATATATATATATATATATATATATATATATATATATATATATATATATATATATATATATATATATATATATATATATATATATATATAATGGATGAGGGGTTTTTTTTGCTATTAAAAATTATGTCTTAAATTTTTTTTTCTTTCTTTTTTTTTAGTATTTATACAGTTTGCATTATGGGGGTCAGGTTGGCCTCAGTAGGACCAATTTAAGCCTTTAAGAAGGTTCGGTTTTATATTTATGGCAAAAAATAAACATAACAAAATATTTTTTCGTGTAGTTTATAGTCAACCTGATCTTATATTTAATTTGGAGAAGATTGATTGAATTGTTCCAGAATTAAAAACACTCAAATTAGAATGACATTATTTGGCACTCTCTCCTTTTTCATAACATATTATTGTTTTCGTAACATATAATTTGTTATTTGAATATTAGCTGGAAACATTACGAAAGTTTTTTGGATCGCGATACATCCTGAAGACACTTGTTTAGAAAATCCTCCAGTCCCCAAGAACACCAGCTTAATGTTTGGCAACACAAATCTACTTTTTTTTTTTTTTTTTTACAAATTTTAACTAAAATTAATTATTAATAATTAAATTGGTTGTATATCGCAGGTTAGTCATTTTTGATAATTCAATCATCAAAATTAAAGTTTAGGAATAAAAAAAGTAGCGAATGAATTCTGGAATTGGTAATGAAAACCATTTTCTTATATCCAATTGGCATGAATCGTAATGGTGGCGTTATTATATGAAATAAGAGGGGCTATTATAGCCCCTTCCCCTTTTTTATGCTTATGATTCCCGTCACTGATTTGCATAATATTTCTGTTTCCTAACATATTCTGAAATTTTTTGTTAAGAAAATGTTTTCTTTTTTCACTTTTTCTTTAAAATGTGCTAAAAAACTTTATAAAAAAAAAACTATTTAACAAATCATAACTTCTCTTGTAAAATTGTTAATTTTTACCGATATTTTGTAAAGGGTTTAAGTAAATATTGCAATCACATACTGAACAAGTTATAATCAATATTTTTTCCATTTACAAACTGGGATGTTGGAATGCAGAATTGGTGTTGGAAACTTATTTCGTATATTTAATCGGTATGAATCGTAATATTGGCTTTATTATGCCTTGTTTTAAATGCATAAAAATAGTATTCATTAACTTGTTTCTTTTACATTTCAATAGGTATTCTTTTTGGTATAAAGTATTACTAGTGCAAAAAGTATTCGAGCAAAATATATTTACTCAAATCTTTGTCTATTTTGAATTTAAATACTTGAATACAGGGGCATAGCCAGATATTTTTTTCGCGAGGGGATATGAAATTATAATTCTATAAAATCATAATAAATATTTTTGTTATTAATGCCGAATGTATTTAGTTATCCCAATAACAGGTAATATATTTGTCACATGTTTAGAAATTTAAGAACATTTAAATAAATTTATCATTTCAAATAAAAAGATCTTTTGAATTTTGCGTTGTAATAGCAATTAGAAAAATTTCGGGATGAGATATATCCCCATATCCTTCCCGTCTGGATACGCGACTGCTTCAATAAGTTAAATTTAAAAAAAAAAGAAGAAAACTATTTTTTTTCGTAAAAATTACTGGTATTCATTCGGTAAATGTTTTAGTCCTATCAACGCACTATCTTATCAACTGCTATGTAAAGAAATTTTAAAAATTAATTCAATAGAAAAGTGTTCCAATGCACACAGTAAAATGTACTAAAATCGGGTACTACTGAGAAGAACTGCTTTAAAAAAAACGAAAACACTTTCTTTTGCTTATGCATCGAGCTTGTTAGAAACAGGAAAATAAAATCGTGTTCTTTCAAAAATATTTTCATTTTAATACTAAATTTTATTTAAAAAAAGTTGATAATTGATTCCTTCATATACAATCTAATAAAATCTCAAAGTACTTGCGAAAAGATGCAGAGCAGAAACATTGTTTTGCCATATGAACCATGAAATTGTTCTTAAAACATTTTTCCTCAAAAACATCATGAGGTTTCGCTTTGCTTGACTTGTTGAGTTATAAGTTAAAAACTAAACCATTTTTATAGTGTTTTTGTATTTGTCTTGTATTTCTTGAATGTAACAAGTATGAACATTTTACTTTTTATTTCTACTTGTCTTGTCTTGCTCCAATAACTGTTCGAACTTAGATCCAATTTCTTAGGAAAAACTGAAGCTATTACTATTTTATTGGCACCACAATACAGTAATGTTACTTAAATTACGATATTATGTATTTTAACACTCGTTATTGGCGATAAATTGAGAAGAAAAAACTCGTTTCTTCATAGTTAGTAGGACCTATGAAGTAAAACTAAATACCCATATATATATATATATATATATATATATATATATATATATATATATATATATATATATATATATATATATATATATATATATATATATATATATATATATATATATATATATATATATATATATATATATATATATATATATATATATATATATATATATATATATATATATATATATATATATATATATATATATATATATATATATATTAGTGGTTTTAAATAACGATTTCATTTAAAAATAGGCATCTGATTACCTTTCATGTCTTTTTCAGAATTTATTAAAAAGGAATGTTTGAAAAAGCTTTATTTCGAGTGTCTTCCCAAAAACATGCCTCGGTCTGAGAGAACTTTACCATTATTTGAAAATTGATTGACCGTTAACAGTTTTTTAATTGCTTAAACTTTTTGTACGATGTGCTTAATAATATCATAAACACTTTATTGGAATAGCTATCTATGATCTCTAAAATGTTTATTTGTTAATTTTGTTGGTTTCGATTTATATATATAAATTGCTGTCGTCATAGAAGATTGGAGCAAATGTGTCTCCAAATAACAAAAAATACATTGTATATTTGAGTGCACATTTACATCAAATTTAATCTAATTTACATCATTATTCATAAATGTTTTAATTTCGTGAGAGTTCCTCGTACAGGGATGTGTGTAATTTTAAGAGTAAAATTTAAATTTTTAATGGATGATATTTATCTTTTAAAACTTTTTTTTATGCTTTATATTGTTTTCTTTTCCATTTCTTATTTGCATCAAAGTTAAGTTCAGTAATTAAAAATGTAGAAACAATCGAATTCCAAACAATGTCTTAGAAAGAATAAAGTATAAATAGTAAATTATTTAAAATTTGTATTTCAATTATTTAAAGGATACCTAGTTTGGTTTATTATACATGAATGGGATGATTAAAATATCGGAAATTAGAATATTAAGGGATTGACTATGAAAGATACTTTTATAAACAAGAAATGCTTAATTTTCGTAAACAGCTCCAATTTAATTCCCAATAGACAGGACCAGAAATTTATTTTAGGTAATTATATTGTATCCGTAATGTTAAAACTAAAATTGATATAAAATTCTCCCTTTTAGTTATTACTCTTGTAAGGAGTAATTTCGTTCAAGTTTCATACACTCCAATTAATTAACATTTGTTTTTGATAACTGAATTTATAGTTTTAACTTTATTGGGATAAAGTTAATATTAGAATTTTCCTCTCATCACTTATGTATGCCATTGATGTGTAAACAGTAGGCCAGGGCTTGTGTGGAAAAATCCTACTAACTTTAAATAAATAACTATAAACAACCTAAAATGTCACGTGTAATTTAAAATTTAAATTGCAGGAAATTTTTTATCGATTTTGGTAACTAATTATAATTTTACATATGACCCTTTGCTCCCACTTTCAATAACAATTGGCAGTTTCATAGCAGACACTTTTCAACATCAAAAACAAAACTTTCTTTGGGGAGTTTAGGAATTTATAAGTCCCTTAAAACACAATGGTTCAGAGTAAAAAATGTGTAGAGCAATAAAATAAAGAAGAACAATCTCTTGGGACGAACTAAACACCAAAGGATTGTTGCTAAAACCTGTTCTCTAATACTTCTCTCGTGTTCTGATTTATTTTCTTAATTTCACGGTGGTAGTTCGTAACTGATAGGTCAATAAACTCCCTTGAATGGGTTATTACATAGCCTTCTTATTAAGAGTTCTTTTAAACAGACATTTTTATATCAGTGATAAGAGAATAACCATGGCGCACAAACCTAACAATAGTCCAATACAAAAGCGGGGTCGTTAAGAAGGTGAAAAAATTACGCTTAGTTCGAAGTAAAGACGACAGTTATATGTGATCCATAAAGAATTATTTCGAAAACAGGTTGAGAATAATAAAGGATTTTTTTCCTCTAATAGTCTAACAAGACATTTCTTGAGTAGTTTAGTTAAGAATTAAAGATTTCGTTTAGAAGATGAAACATTACAATTAATCAACAGTAACTTGCGCAGAAACGACTGTCATTGTTAAACCATGCTGTCAATAATCATGCTAAAATACGTATAAAATGAATAAAACATTCATGTAAAATTATATTTCCAATATTAACCTGTAACGATGGTAAAAAAAAAGCAATGCGAATTAAACATCAATATTATATTACTTTAATTTTAATTGATGATGCTTGAAGTTGATAGTTTTTATTATAATTGTATGAAAATCAATAAGTACATAAAATTGTAATTTCATCATACCTATTTTTGGTGGCCGCTAGATGACAACAAAAGCTAATTTTAATTTGAAAAACTGCATTAATAAACGTTAAAACATCCTATTTAAAAACCAACGAAATTTCTTGACATTTCCACCTGAAGTTTCTTAGCTAAAAATAATGCTTTAAAATTGTCAATTTTAATGATATATAACAGAAATAAAATTGATTAATAAAAAAAGTATGAAAGAGACATATGGATTATTTCTAATTTATAGTAAACCATTTATATTTTCATTGTATTTTTAATTTTATACGAAGTTTGTTATTTTAACAATCGTGGAATATTAGTTATTTCATTCATATTCTCAACTCTTAATAACTTATTTTAATATGATAGAGTTTAAAGAAAATTAAAAGCTTTCTTATGAATGTTTATTTTAAAAGGTCTCATAGTTTAAACTTTTTTATCCAAATTATAAGCATTTAATTACTTCATAAAAGCGTTTCTTCTTTTCACGGTGGTTAAGAATGTAGGCTAATTAAATAAATCCCTGAACAATAAATAATCGTTTCAGGGAACAATTAACAAACATCACTTCAGGAAAACTGCAAAATAATGTTTTATGAACGAACATTGATTCATTCATGTGTTTGAAAATAATGTTAATTGCTTTGTTTTGTGGTTTATATATACGTTAGGGCTAATATTATTAATTTGGATATTATACATTACAAATAATTATTATTTATAATAATCAGGTTATTATGTATACATATTAGCTATAACATTTTAATTATAATTAATTATTATAATTATTTACCCCTAGGTTTATTAAAAATCCCCCTGAATAAGTAGCAGTTTATGTTCTTAATTTATAATAGTTTTAAGAATAGTTTGTAAATTTGAAGTATTTGTGCCTTTTTATTCTGGAAAATAAACTTTTCTATCTTACTAAAGTCAAAGTTTTGAAACACATTAACACTTTTAGACACTATCAAAGTTAAGACAAATTCTACAATATCATTAGGAATCCTGTGGCCATTCTCTCCTAATTAATTTCGAGTGTTTAAATTATCCAGTATAATATAATACAAGTTTAAATTTATTATTTGATGCATGTACAATATGAATAGGTAAATATTAGTCATATAATGAATCTGAGAACCGTAGAGAGCATCAACAACAAATATATTCCTTCACTTTTCTATTTAACTTTCAAAATTATATACAAATTATAAAATTACATCATTATTACTATTACTCGCAAAACAAAAATGACCCATTTAGCAATAAAATCTAATTTATTTAAGTTTAAAATTCGTCTACCCTTCTAAATACTACTAAATGGCGACATAATATTATAAAGACATCGATTGTTATACATCCGTTTTTAATCTTCAAAATATCAATAAATCACTGTTCAACGTTTTTATGAATCTAATAGAAATTCACGCCTTTTCGTAAAGATACAGGAAGTAAAGAGCATCTAAGAATAATAGCAACCTATTCAACTTGCAATTCTACATTAGATCTAACCTATTACTCTCACCTCAGAGTTCGATGAGTTTTTTTTTTTTTTTTTTTTTGCCAAACCCCCTTCCGGGCCAACCCAGGTATCATTGTTTCATGTTCTCATTTCTCCATTACAATATTATTCCTATCATTTGTCGCACAATACAGAATCCTAAGTCTCATGTGGTGAAATCGGAAATTAGCATTGCTTTAAAAGTTAGTGATATGATTCCGATAGCAAACATCTTGCTTACGAAAATACTACGATGTCCCAACAAAGTAATTTATGTTGGGGATAATGGGGTTCGCAGACTTTGCTCAATTGGGGATTGTTGTGACTACATGCTGTCAAGGACATTCTGGCAATTAAATCTGGGAGTTTTCTTGAAATTGTTTCCGGTGTCGATGAATTAGATGAAATCGTCTTAGCTTAAGTCTAATATGGAAGAGTAGGATTTAAAAGCGTGTCTAAATCTATTCACGTCAAATTCAGAGGGGGGAAAAAAAAAACAATATATGTCTGTTAATTGAAGGGGAAAAGGACAAGATTGGCTGATTTTTAATAACCAATGATATTTTGCAGTAGTTAGAGAAGATAGAACTTCGAACTATTGGAGTTTTGAAAGAAAGGAATATCAATAAAAATTGTTAAAATACATTATTGTATTATATATACTGTTTTATACTTTTAATTTTAGGAGTATTTTATGACGAAAAATTATGTTTCAACATTCCAATAGCTTTAAATCACAAAGATTCATTTAAATACACAGGTAGGGTCATTTGCTAAAAGGATGAAAAAAACTGTAAAATACTACACACATCAATCGTAAATCTCTTTGAAATTATATACTTTTTGCTGATTATTTTAAATTCTTTGGATTTTTTCTTCGTTAAACTTTCAGAAGAAAAGACAATTTATGTAACCCTTTGAGACAGAATTTTTTGGTCTTCTAAAATTTGTTTTTGCTTCACTTTAGAGTCTCAGGTAATAAATAAGTTAGTTTTAAATTGTATATGTATCCCGTGAGCCCCAAAAGGTAAGTTTCATGAAAAAAGATTTTCATAAAATGAAATCCTGAAAAATTCTTTGTGGTTTGCTTTCTGTATCACAATGTGAAAGTAAAACAATTTTGATTGATATTCAACGAAAACAATTAGAACAATAAAAGCAATTCGCCTTCAAAATTAATTCAGAAAAATAGAATAATAACATTGTGTCTTATTTTAATACATATTTATGAGATGAAAGTAAGATTCACTTTCAATTGTTATTCATTCCACAGCTTTTGTATTCAGGTTCTCTGTGAACCGTTTCGGAGTTTCATTTCTCATCAATCACTAGATGCTGTTCTAGTTTCTAATTTCAAATACTGTCACATCTACAACAACTACAGTTATATTGGACCTTTTGCATCTACACAATAGGCTCATCAAGAAGCGAATAAACTTTCGCGTATTTTGCAACAACGATATGCAAGATCAGAGTACAATGCAGAAACTCTGTATGAAATAAGATGTTTTTCGTCTGAAGAATGAATAGTGGACTAGATGCCCGGAAAGTAAATTGTTGTTCACAAATGGAAAATTAAATGAATTTCTTTTACGATTTTCCTACAATTGTTATAGTAATAACTTATGTTTGAAGCATTTCTTCAACAATAGTACCGCATTTGTGTGATGTACGTGTAACTGTTTTTGAAAACGTTGTTAGTTCGTAATAAACACATTTCTGCACTAAAAATAACACATTTCAAAAGATAAAAAATATCATACTAGTTGGTTTCGAATTTTCAGGGACTACCTTGATTATAATTAAGGCTTTTCACTTCCCCTTTACTTCTTCTCATCTGATCCCTAAAGTTTGTTATTTGTTCCCGTGACATGCCGTTATGCGTGTAGGAAAATATTCTAATGGATGTACTCAATAACAGAAAGAGTCTTTAAATTATTAGTGCCTTTTTCAAAGAGTTTTAGAGATATTCCCGGTACCACAAAAATGCTGGACAATATCGCTCGACATTAACCAACTTCAACGTGGTTGCAAATCGGCCGTTTTTACAGATATTGGCCAATCTCGCCCAGTGCTGGATAAATTATACTGATAGTTTTGAAGTGTTGATGTACAGTTTTAAAATTGAAATATTTTATTTATAGAAAAGGATGGAGGGCAAAACAATAAGTTTTATGATTTTTGGCATGCTTATTAAAAATAATCATGTATTTTGGAACGATATTCGAGTTTCGGCCAAAATTGGCTAACCTTCAAAAATTCCTGTTCCCAACATTGACCAATACGGCTACGATGCCTAGGATATTAACTCTTTAAAAAGTATTGAAGTCTTCGTTTTCGATAAAGTTCTATGTGTTTTGACTTTATTTGGACTACAGGCTTTCTAAAGGATTTAAAATACTAATATTTCCTAATCTGGAACGATTAGTGAATTTTATGATAGTGTTACGCAAATTTCCTGTAAATAGTTACGAATTTATATATATATTAGGTTTGTTTGTCGGCAACTATTATACAGGCTCGAGAAAAGAATTGGCGACGCATCTGATCGGTATGTTTCGGCGTGTTCTGATTGCAAAATGGTTTGCATTTGATGTTTCGGGAAACTTCGCCAGTTAGTATTGACAGGTCACCAATTCACGAAATGAATCAATTGGATTTTGAGTTTTAATTTGAAAAGAGCTAAACGCTTGTTTATTTTTGCAGTGCCTGAAGTATCATTGTGCATGTGAAGTTGTGTTTAAAGCTTGATAATGAGTTCACTGTTTTTTAAAGAAGTTTTGTGAGTCTCTGAACTAAGAATAAATTATAGCTTTTGTTTTGTAAAAGCTGACATCATTTCCACTGAGAATTTTTTTAACAATGGCGTTTACATTAGGTGGGAACATGATAATATTTCTACATCTTGTAGGAAAGATCCTGCTTAAAATTCTGAGGGTTTCAATACTACAAAGTTTATCCATTAAGAACAGGACTATTTTAGAAAACTTAAAGATGACCTAAATGTAAGTATTTCGAAAGGTTGAAAGATCCATTCTATCATCGGATGTCCTATGTCTTTGAAAGACGTGACGCAAACTATATAAACCAATATGTTTTCTGTATACACTAACTCATTTTAATTTAAAAAAAGTATCAGTAGAACAAAACTTATTTACAATAAACTATTAACAATACTACTTGTTAGATACTCTACATTTTAATGCTAGGCGAAATCAAATAAAGTAATTTTTACAGAAGAATTTTGAACAAGTAAAAAGTATAAAATTACTGATTTTTAAGAAAAGACTGAGGAATTAGTTTTTAATTTAATTTTCATTTTAATTTTCGATTTGAAGCGGCGCTGCTATAATTGAGCTATTTTCATGAGGGGGGGGGGGGTATGAAATTGTAGAAATGTGCGTTAGGCATTTTAAAATGCGACTTGTAATAAAATAAATTTAACAACCCCTCAAGGCATACTGTCACAGAAAAGGTAACGTCGAAATTCGACCAAAAGACCAATGTGTATGACCCAAGCACTGCATTCATATCAACTGACATCACTTTGCGACATATATATCCCGATGTCAGAATAATAACTTTGTCTGAATAATAAATCAAAACTCAGTGAATGTTTGTGTTACTTGAGGCAACTCATTACGCAACAGCTGCGGGGTTTGTTTCTGTTCGGGACAAACGGTAGGCCAAAAGTTTACGTCGGTAGAAGTGGTACCAACATTGGCGAGTTAGCATCGTGCGCTTTTCGAATTTGAGGGATTTGTAGTTGCTAGCTAAGTGCTTTCGAAATTCGATATTATATTTAATAAAAAAAAAAAATTGGGAAGAACATTTTTTAAATGAAATATTATAATTTTAAGTAACTAGTTTAAAAATGGGATGTGTTTCTAACTTAATAGTGTGTATAACTTTACATAACTTAAAGTTTGCACCAAAATTGTATCAATAAACCAATCAACCAATCAATTACTCTGTAATTTGAAATTGTACAATTAGTTCTTCTAAATAGAACATTCAAGTCTCATGTTCTTAATTTCCTGTCAATTTTCTCAATGGCTAGTTTGAATAGAAAAACAATATAATTTAAAATAAAGTTACAAATAACTTGTTTGTTTCTAAAATTCAAACTGCAATCGGAATTTAAAAACATTTCCTTCCTTTTCTATTAAATAAGTAGTATCTAGAAATTCAAACTAAAACCATAGCTAAATTCAAATGCGACGTGTGGATTAATTGAATATTAAGTTTCAGCAATAATTGTTAAACTAATGCGTTTGAAGAGAATCGGTGCAAATCATCATCGCGGCAATGTATACCTGTGCTTAAAAAAAAATTTTGATTGAGGATAATTTTAATCTCTTTTCGACAAATGAAAATTTTTAATTTCGTAATTTTTAAGCACATTATTTTACTTGATTCTTTAAAAAGTAAACTATCTACTCAATTGGATTAAAAAAAAAAAAGGCTGATATTTACCACATTCAATTTAAGTATTCCAGATAAAAATATAAAAACCCGCAAGGCAATCAATAAAGACTTCAAAGTTGTCCCCTTTGCCTTTTTATAACAGTCTAGTACTCGTATTTTCAATAACATATCGTAACAAAGAAAATCAACTGTCAACGATTCAGCGTGATTGCAACAGGATTTTAATCCATAACTTCCAGTTTGTAGAAAAAGATCACGAAAGGCGATTTCAATTTGGCGGTTTTTCATCTTCACCATAGCGTGAAACAGCTGCTAAACTCGCGCCAGCTCCACAACTTTTTAAGTGCGGAACACTTTTTCACCCGCTGTAACCCTACCATTGACCATCTGGGAAACGGCGAGTGAGGACCGAAGTGAAAAAGTCACCTGTGCTCACGGTGTGGCAGAAAAGTGATTACTATTTGTCAACAGTGTGCAGGCGCGACAGTTTTACGGGGATCGGATTTGCACATTTTTCAAAGCTGCCGCTTATCTGTGTCACTATGGTAACGTTGATGAGAGGAACTCAAGATGTGCGTGGACTTCAAGAAGCGATATTGTGAATCATTGGCGAGAGATAGGGATGTTTTCATTTCATCCGTTTACGTCATTTTGTGATCAGGTGTGACAAAGCACAAACTTGTCTATTTCGACAGAAAGTGTCTCAGCGTGTGTTTGGAATAACTGCACGTGCAAAAATTATTTACATAGCAAGAAACTACTTCCGGGACCTAGTTCATACGTTTTTGTAGTGGAATACAGAGAGAAACGGTAAGCTTTTTTTTACGCTTAGTTTCGTTACATTACTCTTACAGCAAAAAAAAAAATTACCTTTTTTTAAATAACTATAATGAAATACAGCTGTAGGAAGTAGTTTTTTTGTATTAAAATGTTTGAAATATACATATTTAAAGTGGAATTTTATTCATTTGCAAATTAAAAAAGACATGAAACAAGCATTTAAGAAATAATTGTTTAGACATGAAATTAAAACTTTAATACGTCTGCAAGTATTTTTTCAAGTTCATGTAAAGATTTCAATAGTTTCATACGCACATTCAACAATAAATGTGTTCCAACTGAAGCCTTTAGAGTTAGACAAATCAAATGTATGTTTTATAATATACATCTTACACTTTGGCAAACGTTTTACCTAAAATTTCTGGTGTATTTAAGAAATTATATGAGAACATGATAAAAATTTAATTGGAAATGAAAAAAAGGCAATGTGTTCTTTTTTGTATTTGCAAAGTTACAAAATCCGCTAGATCAACTTGAAATATAAAATTTTGTCAAGGGGGATAACGTGCCTTAACATTTTCAGGCGTTTAAGGTCATCAACTTCCCAAGGTCATAAAAAAAAAAAATTTAAAAAAAGTTATAATAATGACAGTTTGTTGTGGTACGAAATTAACCAAGAGTACATTTCCAAAGATTTAACTTTTAATTAAAGTTAAAAAAAGCGGCAACGATAAAAATGTATTTCTTCTTATATGAAGTAAACAAGAGAATTCTTTAATTTTTTTTCATTAAGGCATGTTATTATTCCTCTTGGTTTGTAAGATCCCTTTTTGATAAATTGTTGCTCTTCTAATGGTTCCTCGGTTCTTCCAGTTAGACTGTGAAGGCTTGAAATTTATAAAAGCACAAGCAATATCTACAATACTTACAGATACCACCTCTCCCAATTAATTCTCAGTAGTACTAAAGACACCTAACCTACACAATATTCGCAACAAATATTACTAGGAACTAGCAAGCAATGCTTACATATACTCTGTCATCATTAGTTAAAAAGCAGTCCTTCAAAAAAAAAATTTCAAATACCAATTTTTACATCTTCTGATTAATCCTTACAAAAAACATTCCTTTTATTTCAAAGAATAGCACAAGTCCTTAGGTCACATAAATCTATACAACAATAAAAAAAATAAATAAAAAAATGTAATTTTAAAGGATGAACGCAAAGGCGTCAAACAATGCATTTGAAATTTTTTGGACTTAAACTTTTAACTTAAGAAGACAGTACTCATGACACCTGTTTACAAATTGTCACAACTCAAATACTAGTGAGAACTTATTAACAATATTTACGAACACTCAAAGCAATCATAAATACTCAAACACGCTTACGAACACGAACAAGTAGTACTTTAAAATGCATAAAACAAACGCTTTCAATATTATCAACAAAACGAGCAAACTATTTCCTTACATAATTTTACATCAGATTATAAATTCAAAAAATTATTTTAAATATATGTATAAGAAATTTCTTAAACGTGTCATTATAGTTTATTGTATAATTCTTAAATACTTTTTAATATTTTCAAACAATTCTGTCATGCAAAGATATTCTTCTTTCTATAATAGTTTATTCTTTTATTCATTATAAATTATATAATAGTTTTATTAGAAACTATATTCTATGAAAATTGTATCGTAAAAATTAAATTTTTAATTTTTCGTCGAAAATACAATATTTTCAAAGGTCAATCGTTGAAACAAATTATATGACATTTTATTTGTAATGAACCGACTTCTTTCGGAAAACAGGTCACGTTAAAACTCATGCAATTTACTCTATCGTAAAATTTTAAAATGCGGCTGAAAACAATTTAACTTCTAAAATCCCATTAAAATAAAGTAACGAAAAATATTAAAACGAACATTCTGAAATGTTAGATTTCAAGAACTAAATTGATAAAAATAAATTGTTGACCACCTACTTTTATAGCATTTTCTCATGATTAGTTCCTTTCAATAGGACATTCAAGTCTCATGTTCTTAATTTACAATCAATTTTTTAAGTAGATATAGTTTCAATTAAAAAATCTCTCTCTCTGTATATATATATATATATATATATATATATATATATATATATATATATATATATATATATAGCAATCGAAATTTTAATAAATTTGCTTCTTTAAAAAAATAATAATAATAATAAGTAGTGCATAGAAATTCAAAATAAAACCTTATCTAAATTTAAAGTTAAATACGGATTATAGACTGATTGAATATTAAGTTTCAGTAATAATTGTTCCACTAAACAATTAATACGCGACACTGCAATTAGATTTTTAATCAGATGTATATTTTGCTGCTTCAAGTAAATCATGTACACTATTCTGATCCTGCACGATAAAAGGCTAATTGATAAAAAATAAATATTTAACTCTAAACGTCTCGTTATTCAACCCTAACATGACTTTAATAATTGACCAAAGCAGGAAATCCTTCTTAGGACAGGAGTCATTGATAATAACTTAAAAATGACGTCTGAATGAAATGGCCTTGCGTCTGACTCTGTCAACTACCAGATAAAACTCAGTACGTTGTTGATATTGATTAACATTTTATGTAAATTACGACGTCAATTTGATTTTTAAAATTGTGAATTTTTTCTTAAAAATTGTTGACGTGATTTTGATTTTATGTGAATGTCAACAATTTTATATGAAAACTGTTATTTGAAGTGTACGTAACAAACCGTCCAACATTATTTTCATGAGTTATTTTATCTTAAGAGTTTAAAACATTCTTTTACAATTTTCTTTAACAATAAAATTATGTAAGTAATTTTTATTTGATACTTTTAATTTAAATTTTAAAAGCTAAGGTATTTCAGAAGTTCTTTTCTGAAGCAAAAAAAATAAATAAAATAGTAATAATAATAAAGGTTGTCTTATTAAACACTAACACAGAAATCTAGAAGAGAAAGCACTTTTTAAAATATAATTGAAAACTAAATAATGTTATTAAATAATTAAATACTATTGTTAAGTAATTCAATATTATTATTAAATTTTTATACTCCAATAATTTCTTTGAAATTTTATCGCTGGGCCCTGCTCTATGTTTCGTTAAATTTTCAGCTTACTACATTTTTTGGAAAGTAATTAAAATAATTATATTTTAACATGATAGACATAACTATTTTGCAATAAGAAAAACACAAAAAATATAAAATAAGAATATACATATAGACTTTTAGTATTTGTTTTAGTTTTTTGAAATTTTCTTCTAATGGAGAGGAAAATGAAATTGATTTAGAAAAACTTTCCTTATATAAATAGCTGGTTATAAATATTCATACATTGTCCCATATACTATCAATGCATTCATAGCCAACTTAAATTTTGTTATCCGCCACAATAGTCACGCTTCTCCAGCAGGAAAAAAAAACTTATTATACCTTCAACCTCATAAGCAGTATCCCAAACCATAATCAATAGAATCCAGTCCCAGCTCCAAGATGTAATAAAACAATGCCCCTCATTTTGTTCACTCCATCCCAATCTGGGACATTCGATTTCTTTTCAAAGTACCTCTCACAAGAACAAAAGAATGGATGATCTTCACAATGTTGTTCCACAAACAAAAGGAAAGGCTATTACTCAGTAACGAATGAAAACACGGGTATAAATAACCGCCATGCGAAATCCTCCAAGTATTTGATTTCTATCTACCGTGATAATTGGTCCATTCCCACGAGTTTCTAAAATTATTTTTTTATACCCCCACCGTTTGACTTCCGCTGAGAGGCCATCCTTTCCTTCAACAAAACGATCGGGTTTCTTCACCTTGCACTCACCCGGGCTAACGGGAAACTCTTTTTATTTTTATTTTAGCAGATCTGTTCCTTTAAAGATCGTCGCGAGGGGTTATAAAGAATCGGGTTCATCATTTAGAGTATAACAATTTCTTTACAAGAGCTTCAGAGGAGGAAGCATTCTTCTAGAACAGCTTCTATGTGTTTAAATTCCTAATAATCTCAACACAGTAATAAACTGAAAAATAAACTATCAATAATAAAACATGTTTAAGTGTTTATTACAAAAAAAAATAGGTATTATTCCAAAATTAAATCAAATGTCAATATCTAAGAAGAATGTTTGGTCATTAACAATTATTTATGTCTATACTAGTTGGAATATAACTGATAACAATCCCGATAAAAATAAAACGAAATGCTAAATATATGCGTACTTTTAATGTTAATATACATAGTTTCAAAAATTTGACTTCAGAGGTAATAGTTTTTAAGCCTAGGTTTAAGGAGAAGTTAACGCCCGCTTTGTCCTTCCTTTAAAATTTTTTTTTATAAATCACCCTTTTATAAAGAACATTCTTACTAAGTTGAAAATTTCAGAGAGATAGTGTGATCAAAAACGTAGATCTCAAGAAATAGGGTACATATTTTGGAAATGGTAAATCCTTTAACAATAAAACAAAAGTGTTGATAAAAACAGATAATATAACAATAGAGTTGAGCAAAATAAAATATGTATTGATCTTAAACAAATATTAGGAACACTACAACGGCTGTATAAAAATTACGATTCTGTAACTTTTAAAAAAATTACCTATAACATTCGCACTCTTTTTATGATTTGTCACTTAACTTTGAGCATTTTTACAGTTTACTCTACCGATACACATGCCGATGAAGAAAGTTTACACAGATGAACATATTTTAATACTCGTGATGGTTGGTTGTTTTCAGATTATCTGGCGCCGTCAGCAACACGAGGGCTATAATACGCCGAAACATTCGTCATTAGACAAGCCAACATACATTTACAAACACCCATGCCGAACACGGGACTCGAACCCGCAACCTCGCGGTCTAGAGGCTAGCACGCTAATCACTATACCGTTTGGTCGGCAATACTTTTGATGGAATAACACATTTTTGATATGATAAGAAAAATGGCTGAGATTATTTCTAACCAAAAATATTTTTATTTTCTTAATATTTAAGATTTATATATACTTATGGGTAGGCTTGGGCGATGTTAACATTTCTGCATCGCGATATATCGGGAAGCAAACATCACGATGTCACGATATATCGCGATGTTAACTATATATATTGTAAAATTTTATTAAATTCATGTATGGAAGGTTATTTTAAATAACATGAGTAGCGACAAAATTATTTTCAGGGGGATACACAAAGCACCCGAGGAGTATAAGCTGGTTATTTTTTATTTTGGTTTAATCTGAATTTTTCATTTTCTCTATCTTAAGGAAATTTTACTTCGTTATTATCCAGCAGAGGGGAGGGGGAGGGGGGGGGCAAGTGCACATCTTGGCGGTGCCCATGTCACTTTAGTTATTACATATTCTTAATTATTAAATCAAAAAGATACTTCATAATGAATATTTTACTACTTACTAAATACAATATGACAATTAATCAATAAAAATAAAATTAATACATAACATTTAAATAACATCTAACTAGATCTCACGGCATTCAAGAGACAGTGTTTAAAAAAGAGGAAGTCGAAGAAGCAACAATACAGAAGCGTAACATTTTTTAATTTCATCCAATGAAAAAAAAAATCAAAATGAAACACGAAGGCAGTATTGGAATATGTTCAATTGAATTCTTAAAATAGATTTCAAGACAGTATATCTGATGACTTAAAAACAAAACATTTTCAAGGAATTTTGAGAATTACATAGGAAATAATTATACAATAAAAGGAATAAATACTTCTACTCATCAGCCTCTAATAATCATAGACAACAAGCGCCAAAAAATAGTCACGCAAATAGCTATAAAAAACGACGTAAGAAAGAAACAAAAGACTAGATTAATAGAAAAAAATGCTCATTCTAGCATAAAAATATAAACGGCATATGTGCTTTCTTATCTTGGAATTTACATCTTTCCCTCATTTTTTTTTAATTTTCAAGAGCCAGGGCGGTGCAAGTGCACCTCCTTTCACCCTCCTGGGGGCGCCCATGTGTGTAATTGCCCTATCGCCTGTCTTCAACTAATAAACAGTCAAACTCCGTTAATGCGAAATTACTTAACATAAAATCCCGCTTAACACGAAGTTAAAGCAAGTCTCTGTAGTTAAAACATAACATTAATTTATTCACTTAACACGAAATTCGGTTAAAGCGAACAATTTCAGCGGCCCCATTGATTTCACGTTAACGGGGTTTGACTGTAGCATATCACCTAAGTTGAATTTGGATTTGAACCGGACGTATCAAGGACAGCAGTGTAACGTAGTCAAATGGAGTCCTTACGCAAATCAATTTTTGGATCCAAAAAACTTTTATACTTAGCAATTAAAAAACATTAAAAAAAAAATTAAATTTTGGATTGAGTAATTAATCTCATGGAAATAAATAAACTTTATTCAAATTGTACTAATTATAAAAATTTATAAAGCATTTATTTACTTACCAGTCAGAAGAGAAAATCTTTCAACTTAAATGGAAAAAAATCGTTTATATGTAATCGTTTATACGAACTAGAGAAACAACTGTCCATGTACTAGTTCACATTGATTTTGGCAGATATAACAAACAGCTCATAATAATAAATAACCAGATTAACTTAACTGGGTAAAAACTAGACATAAATTACCACGGCCGAATGGTGCAGTCTCCTTGCGTTAATAAATAAAGCAAAATAAAATAATAGCAAGATAAAAAAAATCTTGAAGTTAATATAAAAGATTGCAAAATACAAAAGTGTAATATTTTATTTCTTCCAAGTTAGAGAAATAATAAAGGGGGAAAAAAATCAAAAAGGAAACACAAAAAGTGTAGGAAATGCTCAATTGAATTCCGAAAATAGACATCAAGGTCTTATATCTGATGACTATTAAATAAAAATCAAAACGTTTTCCAAGTGTTGAGAGAACAACATAAATAATGTTCAAACAATAAATCGAATACTTCTTTTATGGAATCTCCAATATTACTAGACTGCTGGCGTCACCTCGCAATTTCAATACTCATCCCACATGCGTAAGTAGATACAATTACTACGATACTGTTTTTTCTGATGAAATATCGGGCATCCGCAAAAGCAAATGGAAATCGTCTCAAACGGCCCGATGTCGACGGTATCACTATATTTCTATACAATATTGGGAACATCTCTGATATGCAAGGCAGGGTGGATACGATTAGCACGATGTGAGCTTGCCGATGAAGTACCGCGCAAAAGCAAATGGAACTAGTTTCAAAGGGCGCGGCGCGGTGTCAACGGTTTCAATACGTTTCTATAGTGCTTTAGAAACACCGGGCATGAATCGTTGCCACGGTTCTTCGTCCTTGAAGTGCTAGTCAAGTATCGTTCTCTCGTCAAAAGAGATCGCGATGTATCGGTTTGGAGAAAATAGTGACACCGGTTTGACGATGTTGATTTCATACCGGTTTTTTCCGATATATCGATACATCGCCCAAGCCTACTTATGGGACAAAGTTATTATTTTTTTTTATAGTTTACAAGACAGGGACTACGGTTAATTATATTTTCTTATTGTTACTAGTAAGTAAAAGTCTAAATAATAAAGGTATATTACGTACCCTTCTAAATATTTCTAATTTTACAAACTGTAACTTTTATCCCATGAATATATATAAAAAAGAAGTTTTGGAATGTAGTGTATAACAAACGATCTTATAAATTTTAAAACATTCCATCTTTTTAAATGTTTTTAATGAAGTATTTCTATTTACAAATGTGTTCTCATTCTCAGTTAAAGGAACAAGGATAAATGTAAGTATCAAGTCGTAGCACGATTTAATATAGGTTTTCCTATTTTCTTTTATCAAACCGCGTCATTTTCCTCTTTAAGACAAACAGAAATAAAAATAATGATATTTTTTTTTCTATCAGAAAAGATTTCGATTTGACATAAATTCCACACTTTTCAATTTAATTGAGGTAACAATTTGCATTTTACTGTAATTATAACCGGTTCTCTTTGCTCCTTTTGTGTGACCTAATTTTGTGTTTTTACTTACTCTTCGAAATACTACTACGTTGAAATCGATATCAATTCTCTCTTCTTGAATTAAAATGCAGAGCGCGTAGTATTTGCTTATCATCAATTAAAAGGTAAAAGAAACAATTGACGTTAACAGTATAGAATGTGAACCTAATAATATAATTGAATATATTTAAAACATTAAATATAATTTTTATTTGCGCTGATTCATACAACTAATTTATGAAAATACAAAATAGTCTCTCGAAAATAAGTTTAATTATTAACTATCTAATCAAAATTCTTTTTGCAACAAGGAATGCGTGTTTATTTAATGAAGGCAGATAGATATTGGTACACAATAAAATATAGAAGAAAATAAAGATATTGAAATCTCGAATATCTTTATTTTCCTCTTTTAAACATTCTTCGAGAATCATTTCGATTCAAGACACAGTGAAATATTAAACTATAAAAAGTATAAAATTATAGCAAACAATGAAAGCTGAAAGCGTAAATTGTTATTTTCTGAGCCAATTTATAATTTACTTTCATGCGATGTGATTTTCATAATAAAATATCTCAGTGAACATGAAATAAAATTGAATAAATTCCTTTCATTGTTAGACAAAGTAAATTTATTAACTGAATTTTCTTGAAATGTCGTGTTTGATTTCGATTAACCTAGTAAAATAGATATTCATTAAAAAATAATTACAAACTAAACCACGGTAAGAACGATTTTATTAGTTTAATGTACACTTTTAAGGAGCTTAGGTTCAAGGTTTGTTAAGGGTGTTTGATCTAAATTAACCTAGTAAAATAGCGATTCATTAAAAAAATCATTACGAACTAAACCACGGTATGAACGATTTTGTTAGTTTAATGTACACTTCTAAGGGTCTTATGTTTGTTCAATATTTGTTAAGGGTGTTTGATTTCGACTAACCTAGTAAAATAGAAATCCATTAGAAAAATTATTGCGATACGAACTGAAATAATACGAATATAAAAGATTTTGTTAGTTAAGTTGGTATTAGAAACATTAGATAGGTTGACTAATTATTGAAACAGCCTCTTTCATTTTCTGATGAGCATTCCAATTTTGAATGTGAGTCAAGGAGAGGCTTGGCTCATCCTGATGGCATTATCCTAGGAGACACTGGTGTTATTCGGCCTACATTATTCACGATATCCAAGGCATGAGGAAGAGCCTTTGGAAATCTTCCACCATTTGAGTCACTGATCTAAAAAAGGTCCCGAGTCGAAGATTAACTTTGTTTTGGTGCGTTTGGAATCGTAAAAAGAATGCATAATTTCCCCTGTGGCAGTTTAAGAAAAAAAAACTTGTAGAACGGACTTTGATTTTTACTCGTTGGGAAATATTTTAATTTCGGCAGTAGTTTTATACACATTACGAAGCACGTGGCTACCAAATTAAATGTTTCTGTTTAAATAATGTTCGAGTAAATTATAAAATTGTGAAAGTCCAATATGTTGGAAAATATCAAAAGACTATTCATGAGATCATTTTATGCACATTCTATATTTTAAAAAACGTAATAGATATAGTTATTATCGTCGTATTTTAATACGCTTAGAAAATACACTTCTTTCAATGAAAACTATTTCATGAATTTATTGAAAAATTTCTAAATTACCAAATGGTTAATTTAACTTGTATCTTTGTATCTGATAGTACAATATCAAAGTATATTTGTGAATCCTCTAAGAGTCGATATTATATTAAATATATTATTTCGCAGTCACATTTATGTCTTATATATGAGAGTTGCTCGATTTAAAAAATTAGATGCACTGAAAATTATCGAAATTAAGATCAGTGTAATCGACATTTTTTCCATAAAAAATTCATCCTAGATAGAAATATATAAGTATTGCTTGCATTGTATTCATACTTGAATGTCAATATTTATTAAAAAACCAAAAGTTAAGAATGATTTTTATTTGTGTTGTAAAATCGCATAAGGTGGAATTAATGATTCCTGGAATGCTATTCAATGCATCTTCTAGACTCACTAAATTTAGCATGAATGTTTCATCTTAGTTTTTATCACGATAGTTTTACATACTTTCATATCCCAAGAATCCAAGCGCATTTCAGAGCCGATTTTGTTCCATTTTCGTACTCAACGGCAACATCAAAAGCATGATAGCGTACCTGTAAAGGAGTGATAAAAGTGGAATGCGTGTTGTTATCACACCCATACCCTTAGAAGGAGAGTTGACATTTGTTGTCAAATGCTTAGATACTACGATGCATACAAATGTCAATAAAACAACGCCTTCTAATCTTTTAGACATTCATTATTATCTCTTAATTCTTTTTAAAATTGCAGACACTTGATAACCACTACATGGAATTTATATCTCTATTCAATAGATTGTAATGTATTACCCTTTTTTTTTATATATTCTAGGAATTTTAAAAGCTATTTTAACAATACCCGATACCATGAATTGAAAGAATCTTATATGCAGATATTAACTTGGTAACTAATTTGCTTTATGATCCGTTTTTTGAATTCAATGTTAAAATGCTACTGAAATAGATTGACTCAACATTTTAAGCATGTTCTCTCAACTTCTAAAAGTGTAGTGCAACCATCATATCACCTACTTAAACACGCACAATTTCGTATGAGCAGTACACCTACCTATCTTAATTCTGAAACATAACAGGCAAATCATCAACACGTTTCATTCCAGTCAGACATCCACACCAAAGCAGACTATCTCAGACATCCACATCAAAGCAGACTATCTCAGACAACACAACCCCTTTCATTCGTTCTACTAAACATATCGCTTCCCAAAAGGTATGTACCCTTTGATCCCAGAATTGCTCGATGCATGCCCTAATCAACCAAGTACAACTTCACAACAGAAGAGCGGTCAATTATCTAGGTTAAGACGACTGTATCGCTAGCATCAAGATCACGGCTCATCAGAGCTCTGGGATGGATTAGGAAAGAACGGAGATCTCCCTAGCTGAATATGATCATGGCCACACAGTGGTTAACGGTTCCTCAGTATCCTCTTCGGGAAGTGCATGTTGGTGGCAGGGCTGCCAACTCTCAGATAGCCTGAATCGCCAACAGCCTATTAAAAAATCGCCAAAAATCGCCAGATCTCAAAATCAAGAAAATCGCCAAAATATAGCCAAAAATCGCCAAATGAGAAAATAATTCGCCAAAAAAACTAATTATCTTAGAAATAAGATGTGTTTATCAATAGTATTGCCTTTCCAGCCAAGCCAATTGGCGGATAAATACCTGGTTTTTTCAACGTTGGAGGGTAATTTGAAAATGAGGATATCTGCGGGTTTTTTTTCTTTTCCCCCAAAAAAGAATGTATTTTTTTTACTACGGAGATGTCATTTTTTCGAGTAATCTGATAAGTTCAAGGCATGGATTAAATAAACAAGGGTCATTACTATACGAGTAGGCGACAAAACACAAGATCAATTTATTTTATCCCCTACCCGGTAGTGTTCGTCACTGTGGTGTTCGTTTCAAATTTCAATTAGTTTGCAGCCGTTTTTAGGGTTTCTTATCCCTCCCTATTGCCCCCCAGGAGTTCTCTTACAAAGAAACCTCGGCGCCTACTTGACAAATAATTAGATCGACTTGGCGGGCAAACTTAACGTAACCAAATGGTTGTGGAGAATCTCGTTTTAGGGCAGTTTAGCTTCTAGCCTCCAGCCTTCTTCTTTCCTTTTTTTTTTTTTTTTTTTGTCTCGCATGCAGAACCAAATCGCGGCGAACAGAACAAAGGACCAAGGGGTACCCTGTTGTGTTTGTTAAAATACTAGTCGCACTGTCGGCGTGGGGGGGGGGGGGGATGAAAAGTGCAGTGTCATTTCCTTTCCCTTGTTCCAATCTTGAGCCGAAACCGATTCTGGTTTGGCTTTTTTCCTTTCCATTTCTATCTATTAACTGTTACTGGGCTGGGATTTAGGAAAGTTAAGCTGAAGACACACAGGAACAAATTCCACCCTCCTTAAGATTTCATTCTCCCCTTTCGACATTTATCAAAAGGAGGCTTGTATCCGCGCCGTGCCCGGCCTTTTAGTGAGGCCTGTGTGTCACCAGTTTAGGCTGCCACGTATTATTCATTACGTAAAAAAAAATTTCGTTGCTTTCGAAATAATATTGGAAATTTTTCTTGGATATTCATAGGTTATTTGCTTACGCTTGTCATTTAAAACTTAACAATAAGAATAATAAAAGATTGCAAATTATTATTTACTTTCAATTTGATTTTGTTCAAGGGAAGAAACAGTATAAATAGAAGAAAATACAACGAACCTGGAAATGATGAAGAAAATGGTAGATAAAAATGTAAATAGTACAGCTTTAACCACAATTATTTCTAAAAAGAGTTAATTAACTTTAGAGAGAAATGAAAAAAAAATATTGACATAGTTAACATGACTGATTACAATGCTTTAATTGGATATAAAAATAAGAATTTATGTTTTTGAATAAGAATTATTTGATTAGTTTTCTTAATAATTCTTATGAGTTTGGAAATTTTAATTTGTTAAAAATTTTAAACTTGTTTTTTTAACAGTTCAGATTCTTACTACATCAATAATCGGACATCTGTCACAATCCCTGTCGGGTCTACTTATATTTTGAAAATTGAGATCACCACAGAACTCCTTCACGCTATGGAAAATTTTGAAACAATATTTCATATTTTCTTAGTTACACGAACAGTTTTGCATTTCAATAATTTTATGCTTTTACATGGAACTAGATAAATTTATTTTTATGAATTTCAATGATCCATTTGTTAAAACAGGGAATAAAAGTATTGGATTCGGTAAAAAAAAAAAAAAATCGATTTTTGCTTTTCTTCATGTTTTGGGATGTGCTCTGAGTTAAAAAAAGTGGTCTAGAACAATGTCGGTGTACGTCCGTAGACTTAGTAAGCATAACTCCCGAACAGATTGATCTACGATATTCTATTTTGGGTCGCACTCATCAAATAAGCATTTTACCTTGTTTGTAAAAGTATTACTTTCCCCACTATAGTTGCATAAACAACTATTTCCTATGACATTTTTTTTCAATTGGATCGGCTTAAATTAGAACTTCTCAATAGTCAAAAACTTCTCAAATCTATTGTATCTCTTTGTTAATGTATTAGATTTTGCTGTGAAAAATATGTGATACATTTTTGTAAATTATTTGAGAATTTCCGATTAGTTTGGTATGTGAACGAAACAAGTAACTTAAAATGAATGACTGGTGTTTGATCTAACATTTTAATTTTTAGTCTTTATTTTTGATGTCGACATTTTCAATTTTTTTAATTTTTTTTTATTAAACTTTTATCATTTTAAATAAGATACTCATTTCATAATACATGCTAAAAAGTTTTTAAAGTTGTTTCATTGACTTTGACTTCTGGGCAAAAAATTAATTATTATAACTATTATAAGAAGTCAACGGATTTTCGGGGAATCGGTTGACTTCTTATAATAGTTACAATAATTAATCAATTTTTTTTTCTTTTTGTCGCGTTCCATGTGCCACCTACGTGGGAAGACCGCTTCTTCCTCTCGTTTTTTATTTCTGGGAACACCTTTAGATTATTAGATACGAATCAAGTTTCTTAATAAGTAAAAATCCTTTGCACGAAATAAGAAAACAATTTGTGATTACTTGAAACGCACTTCGAATTCTTCCTCCTCTTTTTATTTTACACTACAACACTTAGATTAAGTTCAATTGGATTACAGTAAATGAGTTAATTAGTTCCTCCAAGTCAAATAGAAACGTGTGTAAAAGAGGCCATTTAGTGACAGCCCTAAAACTTGATAGAATGCATTGCATCGATATCGAAATCTATCTGCTAAGTTTCAGCTCGAATGGATAAAGCTAGGCAAGTGGATTAATTTGTCGTTATCATTTTCTCAGATTCGTACGCCACACACAAAAGCAAACAAAATCGAAGTTAGGATTTAGAAATACAACATACAAAATTCAAAGAAAATTGTTTCCCCAATGAAAATAAAATTAAAAAATAGGCCATATTCTAAATGAACAACCGAATTCTTAAAATAGATATCAATTAAGTACCATATTTAATGCCTAATAATCTACAAACAGCAAAGTATTTAAAAGTAAATGGTTGAGAACAAAACAGGAACAAAAAGTAAGCCAAAGTATTTTAATGATAGTGCAATAAATGTATCTTCTAACCAATCCTCAATAATTCAAGACAACAGGTGCCTGCATTCACCAGACAGTTACAAGGAAGGTTGACTAAGTCTGCTTTAAGCAAAACAAAAAAAATATATATATATAAAAAAATAGCAAATATCCAGAAAATCACTGGAAAATCCGAAAATCGCCAAAAAAAGGTGGAAATTCGCCAGAATAATTTTTTTAAATCGCCAAAAAATCGCCAATCGCCAAACCCTCAAAACCTATCGCCAAACGCCTTCAAAAATCGCCAAATTGGCGAAAAATCGCCAAACCTGGCAGCGCTGGTTGGTGGTCACAACTTCACGGGTCAATGGATGCCTGAAAAGAAGAACGAGTTTAAGCGCACTGCTTTTATCTTGCGCTGAAAAGGGCATCACCTCAAGCGGGACAACTCGAGCACATCCATGGTTATTATTGTAATTCGCGCTGTTTACGTGTCCCAAACGATTACTTTCGAACATCACGCGGGCATTCGGGACTTCTTCCTATTTCTGTAACTTGTGGCTGTGTTTCACATTGTTTGGAAGAATGCGGGAAGGTTGCATTCAAAATAAGTTTTGTCACACTGTTATATCTTGTAGTATTATCAACAAAGATGTACAATAGTACTGCTATAAGGATAATGTTCACTTCACAGTATTTTAAGACGATTGAGTGATAATCAATTTTTTTTGCATTAAAGTCATATGAAGGTTAAATTATTTTTTAGTAGTATGTTCGCTGATGTCAAATATAATCGAACAAATCGTTAAAAGTATAGTTATTATTTCACTTTTATGTGATAAAACAATTTCTAAACCCATTATCCTAGATTGATTGTTATTGGAATGAGAAGCTATATAGGGTATTGAGAGGTTTTATGCTTTCAAAATTCCATATCCTTCAGTTTCTCATCTATAGAAAAATAATATGTTCAGTTTAAATGAACTAAGCTAAAATTGGGTAAGGAGGATTAACTATCTATGGCTTGAAGCGTAAATTGATAACGAATTGGGTCAATATCCTTGTCACTCTCTCATTTTCCACATTAAAAAAATTGTATTTATTCAAAACTACTAATTTTATAGTTGATCGTATTATGCGTAATAACCCTAATAGCACACATCCTCCCAGGGAGGTCCCTAGGAAGTCCCCAGTCATCCCTGGGACTACGAATGACTTCCCAGGGACCTCCCTGGGAGGATGTGTGCTATTAGGGAAGTTAGTAGAGTGTAAATTATAGTTATTCAGAGATGAAAGAGGTACATATGTAAGAGTCCTACTAAAATAAACTCTACCGAGAAATGATGCTTGTTTTTCCGCCTTCTAAGTCTTCGGCATTACCTTTTGATAAAATTTAAAATTTTATAAAGAAGACAACTGCTAGGTGGAATAAACCTCTTAAAACTGTTGGTATCGTAAACAATTTAAGTAAAAAATATCTAGATTTGTCTTTTTCCAAATATTAGCACATGACAAATGACACGAAACTTCACACAAAAGTTAACTTTATTACTATGCAAAACTGTATCAAATAATATTTTTCTCTTATAGCACTCTTATGTATGTCTTTCTTATACAAGAATGGCCGACCAAACGGTGTAGTGGTTAGGGTGCTTGCTTCTAGACCGCGAGGTTGCGGGTTCGAGTCCCGTGTTGGCATGGGTGTTTGTAAATGTATGTTGGCTTGTCTAATGACGAATGTTTCGGCGCATTATAGCCCTCGTGTTGCTGACGGTGCCAGATAATCTGAAAACAACCAACTTATACCAGAATGTGGAACTGTATTATGTGAGGTTAAGTCCTAAATGAAAAAAAGGTATATGGACTTTTGAAAGTTTTATTTCTAAATTAAAAAGAATCCAAATACTTCATTTAAATAGGATCCCGATTATCCAAGTTAATATGGACCAAGACTAACTTGGATAACAGAAAAACTCGGTTCAAGCGAAGATTGCAGGGCAGCCACAGGCGACTATTAAGGTGACTAAAGCGACTATTAAGGTGACTAAAGCGACTATTTTCGAGGCGAGGCTACTACGGCGACTTTATTCGCCAAAATTGGACTATAAGCTACCTTTTCAGCCCATATTGTTACTTTTTGAAATATTAGGCGACTATTTTTGGAAAAAAAAAATCGCATTTTTATATTTATTTACATGTAAAAACGCGGGAGCAACGTAAACGATATCAATCATCTAAGTTTGGTCATTACGTCAAAAGTAGGTGGTCTCTGTTCTAGGTCTGTGGCTTCCACTAATGAGGTCGGCCTTTTAAGAGTTTGATTGAATCTGAAATGAAAAGGATTGAACGTTTTTTTTTTTTTTTTTTTTTTTTTTTTCTCCCCAAGAAATTTCCTTTTGTTTTTTGCTTTTATTGGTTCTGTGTGGAATCAATGCAACTTTTGCGATGCATATTTCAGAAGTTACATAAACGCGTTTGTATCAAACCGAAACCTAACGATCACGTGACCCTCTAACGCCGGCACACTTCTCTGGCGTAGAGACGAAAGTGACGTTTTTATGTAACTTCGAACTAGAAATCAGAACTGTGGGTCAGGTGACTTTTTTTTTCCCCCCTGATATCATACGGTTTGTACGGCAAAAGTTAAGCGCCGCGTATTTTTTTCAAGTACAAAAAATTTTGTTAAGTTTACTTTATTAAGTTTATTGGTTTTAAATATTTTTATAAAGCGATTTCAAATAGGGGTACAGCTCTGGAATATTCAACATAAGTAGTTTTGGCCCTCTGAACTTTTAGAAAACAGAATGATAAAATTTGAATTAGTATTTTTAATTAATTTTTTTTTTATATATATACAAAATGACTTTTAATATGGCAACAGCTCTGAAACTTTCAACATAGTAGTTTTGGCCTTCTAAATAAATTTTTAAAAACATGATGTTCAAATTTTGATTACTTTTTTTAATTAACTTGAATTTTTTTTTTTTTACAAAGCGACTTCCAATAGGAATGGAGCTCTGAAATTTTCAACAGAAGTAGTTTTGATCTTCTAATTTGACTTTTGACAAACACAATGTTAAAATATTTTCAGAGGGTTTGGGAGTAGGGGGGGGGGGGGGGGATTGTGTTATTGTATTAACGGGAAATATTTATTTATTTTTTTCTCAACAGGAGAGGGCTTCTAATAATAAGGGGTTATGTAGCAATTAATCTTTAAGCAAGTGAAACGATCTTATGCTTGGGCAGCAATGAACCTTTCAGAGAGCGAAGCGAGCATATTATTAAATATTATTTGTTTAATTTTTAACAAAGCAACTTTTAACAGGCATAGAACTCTGAAATTTTCAACATGAGTAGTTTTGTCCTGCTAATTAGACTTTTGATAAACATAATGTAAAAAATTTATACAGTTTTTCTTTACTTGTATTAATTAAATTTAACACCGCGACTTCTAACAGACGTACAGTTCCGAAATTTTCAAGAAAGTGTCAAAAGCTGGGACCTATACACAATGGCGGGGTTCCGCAGCGCAGGGCCACGCAGCTAATTCAAAATATAGTTTTTCAGAATGGTCACGCAAATAATTTTTGTATTTGAAAATACTATTTTTTCACACCTGAAGCTACTAAAGCAACTATTTTCTATGCTATTTAGCTATGGCAGCCCTGAGATTGAAAATAAAATAAATCGTGTTGGTTTTAATGTTATATTTTAACAAGTATAAGTGTTGATAAAGGTACACCACGTGTAATTCATATTGTTATGATAAAAGTTCTTCAAGTCCTTAATTTTTAATTTTTTTATGTGATTTTGAGGGTTTTCTGCAGCAATTTTTCTCCAATGTTTCCGCAAGTAACAGGATTATTCTACTGATTATATAAGTGAGGAAAAGAGCCGTAACATGAAACCTCAACATTTCAAATATAGGGAGATGTGTGATATAATGTAAAGGAAAGGGAGCAGTGTTATATTTAGTTTTCCTGAGTGTTTGTGAGATCAAGTTTAGAATTTTTTTCAGTAGTTTTAAAATTAAAAAGTATAGAACCAAACAAATCCTAGAAATATTTGATAGCTCGGTTAAAGCAGAAACTCTTGGGCCTCAGATAATCGGAGTTTAACTTTTTAAAATGTTTTGTGGTTTATACATTAAATTATTGCATTTACCTTATACTAGAGTGGAATGTGTATGACTTCTGTAACGGAGCATAGAAGTGTCAGCTCAGCAATTAAATTGAGAATCATTTCCTGTAATGAGCTTCAACAGTGCGTGGACAAGCATTGCGAGCAACCCTAAAGAGGCTTTTAAACTTTTCCTCTTCACGCCTCCCAATATTTTCTCACGGGAATCAATTCACAATCACTTTTACCTCTTAGAAATAATCCCGCAAAACATCTCCCTAAAGACCCTAAATCAGTTGTCATAATCTCTTTTTATTCTTCAATGATTTTGAAAACCTGACAACAAGCTCTTATCATCCAATTTTGTCAAGACATCAGCAGTTTCGCCGACTGTCACCGATCCGTCTTCCATGAGCAAGCCCGTTGCCAACAAATTTGTTTCTGGACGCATTTCTCCAAATGCCTATCATTTGTCGTTATTACTGTTATTTCGCAAAACTTTCTTCTCCGAAACAATGGTGATTACATTTATGTTAAGTGCAATCATCCTGGTTTGTGAAACTCATTGCGCTCGACATGAAACGGAAGTGCTTTCTTTCGGCAATCGGAGTGTGGCCTGATTGTTTCTGGAAATGTTCGGCTTCAATTGTGATATTTGCCGCGCGCCTATTTAAGAAATGAAAAGCGCATGACTGCACAAAGAAAATTATTTTCTTCGGAGACTTTTTACTTTTGATAAAGGAATTCCTGTCGAATTGTTACTCTGTGAATTCTAATGCGTGCATGGAAGCTGGAGTGCAGAACGTTCTCCAGAGAAAATAAAACCATTTAAGAAGTACAAAAATTACTAAATATTCTCTTTTAAGTTCAATTAAAAAAACGATCTATTTGATGTAGCCAATTACCACTCTATTTCTGCATAGAATAATAAAGCTTAGGGTTTCTTATTCTTGGTATGTTTAGCTTGAATATCCATAGTGATTTGTTTATATTTCAAGTGAAATGCTAATTGACTAGAAGGAAATGTTTTTTTTTTATATGTCTAATTAACTGCGACTTTTGCAAATATATTTTATTGCATTAGTTGATAAATATTTTATTATTATTATTATTATTATTATTACGGTTTACGTTTGGTAAGGATTTAAGAACTTATTTAAAAAAAAAATATTGGAAAATTTAACATTATAAATTTCGTTAAGATATTATCAAAATAATTAAATTTTAAAATCTAATTAAGTAAAAACAATCTTGAATAAAATTATCTGAAGGCATCTCACAAAAAATTAAATTCTTGTTTTGACAGCCACTTGTTTAAAAAACAACAACATTAAGACGAATCAGGTATTTGTTACAAAAACAAAATCACCTTATAAATTCTAAACATCCAATTTACTTCTTCGTTTACAAGCTTCTGAAGTAAGGAACATTGTTGAAAGTTGTTGTTAATTGAAAGTAAAAATAAGAGACTTTTTTTAACAAATGTAACAGTTGTCTCGACAGAAGCTTGTAAACTCTCTCGTAAAAGGTACCGACTTGTTTAGTTAAAATAGAAACATTTTAATCTTCTTGAGATTTACGATTTCCTTTTCAATCCTCAGGCTCTAAAACCTTTCTTTTCAGGTTAATATTCGGGACGTTGCACTTTCACCTCCCATTGCATCAGTGACTCTATTTTTTTTAAGCAACCCACCGAAACTTCTAATCTCACCAACTTACCTAAACAAGGCGTTCCTGTTTACTATTTATCAAGCATATCTATTCCAAGTCTCTCCCCCCCCCCCTTTGGGATGCTTATAAAATGATTCTTCGTTATAAGTAGGTTAACTGGGGAATTAGGGGGTTAAAAACAATTTCATGGTTGATTGTTTTTATTGCATATTGTGAAAAATGAATTTAATTTCCATAATTTGTTCTGGATTAGTGTCAATATTTGTATTCCGTGCCGGCATCTTCAAATAAAGCGTTCTGCTCTAAAAGCAACTGAAAGCATGGCACAATTAATAAACTTGTCTTGATATGAGAAATTTTGCTTTCAAGTAAAACATTAATTACTTTCTGAACTCATTATATTTACCGAGAAATAAACGTTCTTTTCAGCTGTAAAGGAAAATCCCTGAGAAATCATGCTTTCATAATATATTGATTTTACACTAAAACATTTATTTTCATACATGCATCAGCTGCACTCTGTAATTAATAGCGTTAATAATTTTATGACTGAAATTTTATTTTATTTTACAAACATTTTTATAGTGTATTTAACTTATAGTTAAAGATATTTGTATGGGTGTTAAATATTTCTCAAATATTTTTTTTTGTATACTGTTTTTTTATTAAAGTTGTAATATTTCATTACAATTTAAAACGATCGTCCGCATGCATAATGTTTATTATAAAATTTTTAATATAGAAAATATTTATTCGGTCTGCTGCGCTTAAAAGTGAGGTTTTGTAAATTGTTATAATAAATGTATGTTTATTCATACCAATTTTATACTTCATATCGCTTAATGTTGATCATGTTTTATTGTCCATATACATAAAAAGAAAAACTTTGTAATTGCAACTTAGCAAATGTTCTGTAAGATATTGCCTATCACTGATAAAAAGGATTAAATGATAAACGATAGGCTCTTATGGAAAAAAAAAATAATAAATAAATAAACATAATATTTTGTAACTTTAGCCTACGTAATAATTTCACATACATTTCAAAACAATTCTAATCGAGATGATTTACAAGAATATTAGGTTTCTTTTGAACAGCGTTCGCCGCTACTCGGCTCACAGCAGCTCTATCTTCGGCTTACCAACTAAACAAAACAATAAATATCAAATTACGCTGAATGGAATTTACTTTACATACATTCAATTTATACAAAATATTATATGTTTCCTATCGAACAATCCACCCAGTCTTCCAAAATCAATATGCACCGAGCATATATATATCCGTGTTTTTTTTTTTTTTTTTTTTTTTTTTTTTTATAATATCAACTTAACACCAAATAAGATACTTTGAATGCTTCTTAACTATTTAAAAAAAAAAAAAAAAAAAAAAAAAAAACACTATGTTGCATAAGTTTGTCAGCGTAAAATTGTAATATAATATAATTTTCGTTATATTAAAATAATGTTAACTAAAAAAACATGGTGAGGCTTTTTTGCTATATTTAGTGGCGAATGCAACTGATAAAAACTCTGTATAGGAAAAAAAAAAAAGAAGAAAAAAAAAAAAAAAAAAGAAGAAAAAAAAAAGGAAAAAATTGAAATTCATGCTTGCGATATAACGTGCATTACAAATTCATATCATAATGTGTTCTTGGAAGATTGCATTCATTTTTGTATATTGACAAGGACATTTTTAAACGATGACTGTAAGAGTTATTGCCATACTAAAATTCTAAAGTCTGAGAATTTTTATTATCTTTGAAATTGATATTTTGGTTTGAAATCTCAGGAAGAGTTTATTCATTCACGTTACATAACGAAAATAAATCTTTCAAACAATTATTCTAATACAGCTTCCCGAAATCCTTTACAAATACAATTCAAACTGAACTTGTTAAAACCATGAGTGAATAATGAAGAATTATATGAAAATTATTAAGAATAATTAATATTTAAACACAGCTTAAGAATAGTTTTATTTAGAAACTTTGTGAAGAATGTAAGATTCGGAGCTTACAAATTAAAAATGCATTACTTTTTTAAATACTTATTAATACGAGTAATGTAAAAAAATGAAAATACGTTATATAAGCAAATATACACAATTGGTTACGTCCTTAATTGGAACATTTACTTTCTATGAAATATGAATAATTAATGCCTACGAATCCTACATTAATAGCTGGTTGTTTGATTTTCCGACATCTAATATTATATTTTAAGTATAATTTTATTATCAGAAACAAAATTTATTAAAATTGAACCATTAATAAAAGAAGGCTATTGCCATACTAAAATATAGATGCATTTATTCCTCCAGTATCTTATCAGTAATCAATTCTCTCAATATTTGGTTATCTGGTGCACATGTACTCTTTGAAGAAATGCTAAACTCGGAGGGCGTTATTTGTAGCACGACCTTTAATTTGATACTGAGATAAAAAATAAAAGAAACAAAAACAATGATATTACAAGTAAATTTTCGAAATGCAATACTTGGCCAAGATAAGCTCAGCAAGTGCAATTTGAGCGTCCCGTTGGTAAACCTTCTGATGCAAAGCCATGTGCATCCATGACAGACTAAAAGGCAATGGACGCTCTATTACCCAAGCGTAAGAGAGAGAACAACCAGAAACGGCGGGCAATTGTTTCTAATGACGCCATCGCACTGCTCCTGAGCTAAAAAAGGAGATTTTAAAAAGAGGGAAAACAATAATAAATGTCCTTGGATCCTTTGAGGGGGAGAAGGGAGAGGGGGTGAAGAGAGGCTCGTTCTGTTACCTGCTTGAAGGGATAGTCCAACATCCCCCAACGACTGCTGAAGCAGATCTCTGCCATCATTGTCTCTAGTGTGGTGACATAGATAAAAAGAAAAAAGGTCAGATTTCTACTTTTTTTTTTATAAGTGTGTTGGTTTGAAAAGTTTGGTGTCTACATAGCAATGTGTTGATCGAAGGGGGGGGGGGGGATAATTGCCTTTCCGATCTCATGGCTCTATTAGTTTTGTGTTTAGAATTAACTAGAGTGGTACCACTTATTTTAAAAGAGTTGCAAATCATCGAACATTTATCTTTTGATTCTTATCAGAATACTGTAAACTATATTTTAATTTTTTATTTATAATAAATTATTGTTATAGATTGCAAGATTGTAAGCAGATATATAAATATATGTTTGTATTTACAATTCTATCCTTTAAATTAAATTTTTCTTTTCTGATTCTCTATTACTTTTAAGTCCTTAACTGTTAAGTAATGTTCATATCTTGCGTCTTTTTTTTTCATGCACATACATGTAGATAAACAATGACTGCATGCATTTGCTTTCAATACTTAAAACTATTTTTTTAAGCTTGATTGCAATTTTTAACATAATGTCTCGTTGATCTCCGATGAAATAAAAATGATGTATATGCTGATTCCTTATTTAAACCTAAACTTTTTTTCTTATATAAAATTTGGCAGATATTTTACGAATAAGAAGTATAAAAAAAAAATTCGGCAACTAGTAAAAGCGTTTCTTAATGCATCGTGTTTTAACAATTATTGAATTTCAAAGTGGGTACTTTAATTTTTTCAAATAAAACTTTAATCAGAAAAATAAAAAATAAATAATAATAATAAGCAAAGTAAGGAATCTTGTTCATTACTTTATTTGATTTATAATAATAGTCTTTCAAAGATAGATTGACGTTGCGCAAAAGTCTCTAAATTCAACCATTACATGCCTGCTTTTACAAGTAGTATCCAGTATGAATGTGTAGTCCCAAATTCTATGTCAAAAACACCTTTTTGACCACACCTTTTGACACCATATATCTCCACGTATCTCTTAATATGGCTCTCGTGGGAGAACTTCATTCTGCTGGTAAGATTTCATCAGATAACTTTTTCGGAATTCAGATCTTCACCCTCAAAACATTCATACGTTTTCCCAACTCCAACTGTCAGCATTTAGTTCATATGCATTTTCGTTTCCTTTCCCACAATTTCATGCTGTTTTTATGATGCGATAAAAAATGGGTTCAAATTAACCTCTCATAGTACCTTGCTGGTTACAGGGATCGAGTATAATATCTTTTTAATTAGTGTTTCTAAATGGAAATGTTTTAGTTACATCCTCCTTTAAAGAATATAGGATGAATCAGTTAATTTATTTGTCACTAAAAATTTTCACTATTGTTATCATTAATGATGATGTTTTCATTGAGAATTTATAACCGATTATACCTATAGAATCTGAATGACTTTTTTTGTTTTCTGAAACACAATATATTGTTGTAACTATCGGATTTTGTTCGAAGTATTTAAAAACAATATATTTTTGTTTTGATTTTACTAGATTGCTTAGTATTTTAAAGAATAATAATTTAAATTGTTATCTAAGTGCATAGTTGCTCACCCAGCCAAGTTTAACCAGTCAATGAGTGAGGGAACATAGAACACAGTTAACAAAAACTTTATTTTTGAATTTTGTTAATTTTTTGGCGTTTATACTGTATTGAGAAATAAGGCGATAATTTCATCTACATCTCAGTAATAAATTGAAATAGTAACCATTGTCTTCAACGTTAGTTTTTTTGTACTGTGAGGAAAATAAGCAAAACTAAATTGAAAAGCAGTTTCCCTCAAAGGTTTCCGACAAGAACGTATGTTAACATCGTACCACTCTCCTTAAAGAATTGAAAGCTACTTTACATATGAATAACTACTTTATGCATATGAAAAAATGCATTTCAATATAAAAAATTGATTTGAACTGATTTCTCAAATTTTTATAGCTGATTCTTAACTGGCGAGATTTTTTACATCTCGTTGATGTTTATTAATTTTGATACATCCTTGCTTTCTTTACACATGTTTAGATAAAAGTTTTTGCATTTAAAGCAATTTAGAATAAAATGTATTTTTAGAGGGGGTAAAACATTATATTATATTCATAATTTTTGCAATCTTCTCTTTATTATTTAAAAATTGAAATTTATGTTTAGCGTTTTATGCACTTGGTTTCTTGTTTTCTCTGTATTGCCTATTTATATATTTAAAATACATATTTTAGGAACATTTAGCGTAGAAGAAGATTAAAATTAAATGTATATGGTATATCTAACTAAAATAAAAACTTCTACGCTTGTATAAATTTTCTTGAATTGTTCTCTCAAGTTTTGAACTAAAACAAAATTATAAAAATATTAACATGAAAATATAAAATTTGAATAAATTTTATTCCATTTATAAAGTTTTATAAATTAAAAACATAGTGGACGTTTTTTTATTAAAGCGGAAAAAGCTTTATTTTTAAAAGAAGGTTAAAGTTGTAGGTGGTGACTTTTACTTTATAGAAAGTAAAAGTCATCACCTACTTGAAGCTATTTCCGAAACGGAAACTATGTTAAAAGTAGCAGTAAACGCTTTTCTTTCTTAAAGTGCAGAATAAATAAATAAAAATTTTCAATCTATAAATACAGTGTTCAACCTGTGCCTTAAACTTGCTTCCTCATCAAAGTACTCCTGAAGTTAGGGCTGCAAAGTAAAATAAATGAAAATTGCAGATTTTACACGAAATTTTTTTGTATGCTGTATCATATTCTGGGAAAAGAATTCTTGTGGAAAGTTGTAGAGGAATCGTATTTTTCAGAATTTTTTTTCTGGGTTATTATTTTAACTAAAACTAATATTGAAATTTTAAGCTTTTCTAAAACTCTAGAAGCTGAAATAAGTTTTTGTAAGGCTACAGAATTATAATTCCAAGTATCTTCATTCCTATCACTCTTATTGTATGTGGATGGAATTTTTTGTAAACCGTCATTTGAAAGGGAAGGAATATTTTCTAAAACCTATATAAATAATTTTTTTTCATTAAAATGAACCATTGTATGTTATAAATTACTCTTCTATGGAAATTAGCTTAAGCTGTTTATTATTAGTATATTTTAAATGTAATAACCTGCATTGTGTTTTTACTTCAAATTTTTGTGCTCTCATTGAAAAAACTTACATTTAAGGGACAAAAAGATATAACATGTGTTTGATGGAAAATACTACAGATATTCTGAAAGGTTACAATATTTGAATCACGGCAAAGAATGTGCTACATTATATTTTATAGTTCATTTTAATACCTCGAGTTAAAGGTTTTTAAGGGGAGTTGGTACTTTCCATACCGGTAATGTCAATTTGGTATATATCATGTACCTTTTTCTAAGAGAATAATAGACATAGAAGCCTAATTTTTTTTCAATTTAGCAGACTCTTGTTATCCTACTGAAGTTCGCTTTTGATCATAATTCATTTTTTTAAAGGGATATATCGTAAAAGTCCCTCAAATTTGTTAAAAATCACAATTTTTTTTTGCCAAAATAAGCCAAAACAAAAAATATTTTTAAAATAAAATCAAAATCTCTCTTCAGTATATACTGATACATAAAAGTAATGTGTAGTAAAAATTTTAGGAAGATCATTTACAGTCATGTGCAGTTTCTGAGAAAAAAGTACACGAAAAAAATGTAATTTTGAGAAAAACGCATTTTAAAGAAAACTTCACTTACATTAATAGTTACCAATTTTGTCTTCAAAAATTATCAAAAATACTTCTAATTGAGGTATTATTACGAATGGGGTATCCTTTTAATGGAAAGAATTCCAATTTTGATAAACAATAATAAATTCAAAATCAATTATTTATAAATTTTAGGATACCAACACCCCTTAATAATTTAAACTTGCATATAAATACGATCGTAAACTGTCATTTCAGCTTTAGCTGATCGCACTTTGTAAACGTAGAAAAAAAATTATCAAAATGTCTTTTATCAAAAATTGCTTACTGGTTTTGCCGTATAGAAATAAACATCAAGAAAACACATGCATGATACAAAACGTACTGCACTGTTTAAAAAACTAGTTTTTAATATTATTTACAATGCTTAAAAAGAACGAAATACTAACACGAATACGAAAGAATATAAATGCAAAGAAAAAATTAATGCATTTCCTTTTCTCTTTAAATTAAAAAGTACGTCTGTTTATTATTTTCAAATTAAAGTATCCACTGGAACGAGTTTAATATCTAGGTTCCCTCCGTGTATAAATTTACCTTTATTTAATAATTCTCCTTTTGAGTATTCCAAACGTCTTGCTTTCCACCCCCCAAAAAAAAATCCATCACGACATTTTAAAACATTTACAGTTGATTATGATTAGGAATTGCTGTAACAAAAGTCACTGGCCTGCCATCGCAGCTACCTCAAGGCCATACTATGCGTAATTTGCGACTTATACACCTACTCATTGCCTTCTTATTGTTGAAACTTATACATTAAAAATGGAAGCACTATTTTGTAACATGTAATTCTATATTTCCCTATGTACTTTATTTCGGAGAATTGGGGATGTGTAGGCGAACTCTCTCTGGAAAATTCATTGTTTTATAACAAACGCTAAGAACATGACCGATATATTTGATCGTGAGTCGCTGTGTTATGCACTATTTACTCATCTCAAACAATTGATTTATTGCGAAAAGAACTTGTTTTCCCACATGTCTGCGGTTTTTATTTTATCTTGAGTTTTACCAGTATGACACATTTTTAAAGCATTGTTGTATTTATGACTTACAATAATGTCTAACAAATCAAGTATGAGGTTTACTGACGTATTTCTTAGTGTAAAAAGTATAGCTTGGTGCTGTAATCTGACAGCTTCATCAAAATTGGACTTACAATCTTCATTGTGTAAATTATTAAAATGCACATGATTCAAATCATAATGTATGAATACTATTGATTTATGTTATTAAAATGGTATAAAATCACACGTTGATGTAATTTAATTCACGGCCATAAGAGTTACCAAATAACCTTATTAAAAATACGAAAGTTAGAGAGACATATCTTTTATAAATTTCTTCTATCTTATATTAGAGGATTAAAATTCTTTCATTGAAAAGAATTATTGATAATCAGATCCTTAAAAATATCCCATTGGAAGAAAAAACTACTAACTGCAAATTGTTTTTAATAATATTATATGGTTTTCTGAATAGAAGAGTTTTTAGCCAAAGACTTTTGTACTGTTATATATTATTTACCAAAATATTTCTGATATAATCAAAGCAAATTTATTTTTTACTACTTTTAAAAATTTAACAAATTGAATTTTCTGAGAGGTATAATATCTTTACGTTTTAATATACTATTATTAATTCAAGATAAGACTAAATTGGCCATACATAGCGATGATTGATTCAATAAACATTTACAAAGGAATTTAGATTCAAAGGGTTACCTTAACTTTATTTTACTGATTTATATTTATTTTTCGATTTTTTTTTTCTTTTTTTTTCTGATATTCACACATTTCTCATTCAGATATTCATTATTTTTCAGATTTGAACACTTTTACAATAGCTGAATTGATATTTTATGGAACACTAAATTGTATTAGTAAACACATTCCTAAAAATCAGGTCATAAATAATATTCCAAAAGGTCAATATTTTTTGCTGCCTCGTAAAAAAAAGAACTTCCAATTTTGATCGATTTAAAAAGAGCCCACCTGTAGAATGCTCGACCTTCTTTGATTTCAGAGAGCGTTAACTTCCTAATTTGCATCTTCTCAATGAAAAATCTAAAAACACACAACTCTTTCAAATGAAAGACGATCGTTCGGACGCATTTTCCTCTATCTTTTGATTTCGTTTAATTTTATCCTCTGCTGCAAATAGCAAAAGTAGGTTGGTTCGATTGTTTTGTAAATGCAATGCAGGTGAATGGTGCTGGCTGGATGTACTCCACTGATTGTTAAAAGCATCAAAGACACTTCAAGAGACAAGGAAGGAACCCAAGGATACTCATTGTTCAAATTGTAATTCTAATGGTGGCGTTAATTATATTCTGTTACTTTTGAGGGAATGAGGAAGCTGCAGAAAAACGTAACTAGTAATGGAAACCGTATCAAATATCTTAGTTTTTCTTCTAAACTGAAAATGGAGAGTGAATATATTAGCTGTTGAGGACTGTTAAGGCAATAGCTAATATAATCACTCTCATGTACAAATTTTCGATTTTTATATTTTAGTGGGAAAATATAGCCTGAACTTTTAGCTTTCAGTACATACCTTACTTTTGCGATCATGTACTCATCATGTAAAAATGTTCGATTTTTATATTTTAGTGGGAAAATATAGCCTGAACTTTTAGCTTTCAGTACATTACTTCCTTTTGCTGATGCGAGAAGAATTAAATTTTTATTTGAGTTTTGTAAACGCGCATATCAGAAATCGTCTGTTTTTCATTTTCTTTAATTGCATTTTTCTCTTCATGTGTATTTTAAGATTTTTAAGGTATTCGATTTGTTCCATGTGATTCAAAAGTTGATGTATTTTTTTTTTTTTTTTTTTTTTAATTTGGAGATGTTGTTTACTATACTATTTTGACCACAATTGTTCAAAGATTTTGGAATCTGGTATTTTCTTTTATTATGTTACTGCTATTTTCGAAATGTTTGTATTTAAAAAGTTTACATTTTTTGAGGTTGTACCCATTTTTGGCTTTTAACTAATTAACCAATGAGTTAAATGCAAAATCCATGCATAATTATGTCAATATATATTCGATTAGCTTGTACAAAAAAATTTAAACAGATTGCAAAAAATTTGAATCGCATGGAACGTTTTTAAAAATACGGAAAAAACACTAAATGTTTCAATAAAAATTTAATTTCTTGAGAAAAAAGAATCCACTCTACGTCACTGCTGTTTTCTCTATTGATGCGTTGCTAAAAATATGCGTTATGTACAAACTCTCCTTTTCAATTTTGAGTGTTTAAATTTCCGTATTTACCCGTAACGCACGAATCGAAATAACATTTCCAAAAGTTTGAAGGGAGTTAAGAAATTTGGTAAACTTCTAAAGAACCAGAGCGGGTTAATATCAGTAAACTCCTTTTTAAGTTATGTATTAAAAGTGGCGTTTTAATTAATTATATGTAATTATCTGATAAAACCTACCTTTCAATGGCTTTTCTTGAATAAGTAGAAGCTTTTTAAGTTTATAATTAATCCGAGGAAATAATGAGTTTTAAAAAACGGATGCAAGCAGCTAATTCTTTAATTTTAATTGTGACTGTATATCATTAAGTTATAATTTTGCACAGATTTTTGTTATTTTTTTTTAAACAACGAATCATATTTGTGGAGTTTGTGGAATCCACCAAAATAGGTAAAAAAATAATTCCTTCAACAGTGGAAGTAACCACAAAGCGAAATGATGTGACGCACACTTTCATTTGTTGGTATTATTTCTTTCTCTCCCCCCCCCCCTTTTTTTTTTAATTCAAATCCTACTCCTATGTAATTACCAGGTCTGAAGATGGATTGCATGAATCAGTTTTGTGTGGTTGGTGACTGATGTTAAGGGACGTAGAATTACAATAGATGTTTACCAGCAACGCCTTAGTGGCGACGGCTAAATGTTATGCTTCCGTTGATGGGAATGACTGGATGAAGTTTATGGGATGATTGGTCTTAGAGCGATATAAAAAAACGCCTGCCTTTGTTCTTTCACCTGTAAACAGCTCTAAAAAAATAAGTAAAAAATTTTAATGTCCCGGTTGGTTGGTTTTAAGCGGTAAGATATTCTTATGCATACAAAAACAACACCGTGAAGTTGTTATTGACCTATAGTTAAACTGAAGAGTATAATGTATGAGAATTGAAAATTAATGAAGATAAAAGTGCTAATGAAACACTTATTTCAGTTTTATAAATGAATTCTTTGCCTTAGTTCAGATACACATTTAGTACTGATTCTCGCTACAAAAAGTTTTTACTTTCCTCAGTTAATTCAATTGAAGGATATTTCGTAACGCTATTCTCAATGTAGATAAATCAAATTTCTATGCTACAGTTAAACGATAGTAAATATTTCAAAGTATAATAAAAATGAAGTTTTATATATGCATGGGACAACATTAATTCTCCACACTCCACCATTAAAGGTATGTTTGACATACGTAAGATTAGGTATGAATTATACGAAAAAAAAAATTCTGACCTTCCGTAACATAATATAGCGTTTTTATATGAATAGAATGTCTGTCAGTAACCTTAAATACTTTTAAACAATGAACAATTATTATCATTATGCTAATTTCTTCATTATGATGCAATAATAGAGCTTTAAAAGTCTCAGTGAATTAACATACAACTGCTATTTTTCTTCAATTGTCTCAGAATCTGATATCCACAGCCTCGAATAACTAGAAAATGATGTCATTGAATTTGTTTTTACAATACAATTTTTATACTCTAGCGAGGACATTATTCCTTGAATTCAAGTTGTGTGGTCTTACAATGCTAAATCTGTGGGAACTTCAAAAAATGTTTTGTTGTTTTAAACTATAATTAATATTTCTGTATTTATCTTATTATTACATGAATTTTCCCCTTATTTGAAACAATGGCCTACACTGGACTTAAAAAGTTATAACTGCTTTACTCATAAATAAAAATAACTTGAAAACTGCCCTTTTAAATAAACAGCCCACACTTGATATCATATCGGGGAAACTTTAAAATTTGATATCACTGCAATTATGTCATATGACGCTGAAAAATGCTATTTTATGTTAGCGTATCAGAATCAAAGACGTCAGAATTAAGTAGACCTTTAAATAAAGCAGATTATATATAATGCACTACAATATTAAAAAAAAACCTGGATTATAATAAACGTTAAATATTTTATAAGATCATAAGAAAAATGGAGGAAGTAGATAGATAATTGAAAATATATCAATTTAACATGAAATGTAAACTTTATGTGAGCGCCATATGAATTTACAATTTATGTCTGAAATAAAACAAGTGAAATCATTGTAACTTGTCTATTAACTAGCTTCATCTGCAAGTGTAATGTTTGTTTAAGTATTATCACAACTCTGTTATTTAAAATTAGTTAAATTTGTACGGATTATTTTGATTAGAGATTTTGAAGAGAACTCTGTATTAAAATAGGCATTAATTCATATTTAAAAAAAAATATTACTATACGCACATTTATTACAACAAAAATAGTTTCAGGAATTTTGTACGCCACAAAGAGAACTTCAACTACCCTAAATATAACTATCTTCTTAAATCATACATCACTCATTTCTCCTTGCTATAGAAAACTCAATGAATTTCTGGCTTATCATGGAAACTTGAATACTTCTCTACTATGATGTCATATAACGGTGAAAAATGACATTTTATGTTAGATGACTAGAAATAAATATATGTTATTTGATATTAGTTTAGAGTATCAGAATCAGAGGCGCAGAAGAATTAAGTCTACATTTAAAAATTTCCTGGGGAAAAAAGCATTAGCGTGACTGTGACAAAATGTATCTAAGAAACTTCTGTTCATTCATTTATTGCGTGCTATCAACTTACTTAAGCATGTTGGCATTCTGTCTAAAAATCAAAGTCAAGGTCTAACAGATGCTAAAACAATGGTACTTGACAATGATGCCTCACCTATTTACGACGCAAGGTTATCCCTTGCCGTTCCCAATTAAAATGAGATCCACTTATTACCAAACAGTTACTCTCAAGTCACGTAAATGTGTTAGCGCCTAAAGAAATAATGATTAGGTAGACAGATTTCATATCTTAAATGGAAGTATTATTATTGATATAAATTGTGTGGTAGTACCACTCTGTAGATATATGTAGAAGGTTAACATGTTGGAAACAATGCAAAACTGTCTTTATTCATGAGTGGAAGTCAAAATTGTTGATGTAATCGTAACTCACTAAAATGAATTAGCATCGAATTCACTTCATCAAATCAGAAATAAGAATATCCTTTAAATGAAAAAAACATTATTTCTTATATTTTAAAAATAATATCATTTGCAGATAATACTATTTTACAAATCCGTAATTACATTTTTTACGACGAAAGCAGGTTTAAAAATGTAACTATTTATCATACCTAACCAAACTACTATTACCCATTCTTATTTCTAATTTAAGAGACGATTTTAATTATGTATATTTTTTTATTTCTTGTGTATACCCGAATTTTTATAACGGAACCTGTTGTACCTTAGATCTATATCGTTTACAGCGCTCGCTATTCATTTATTTCCCTTTTTTTTTTTTTTTTTTTTTTTTTTTTCTTCTGATAAGTTACAATCTTGATTAATGATAAAACCGCTAGTAGGATATTCTCCAACAGTTTTGAATTTTGTCATAACAATTAACAGAAAGCGATACAAATGTTATAGGACCTAGGTCCATCAAAGGTGCCCATACTTTAAAATAGAGTAATGTATGTCCAAATTTTCCAAGTTTTTTACCAAAACATTTTAGATTGATAAAAGACAGAGATAAAGGCCGACCACCTCGTCTTACATACATATATTCCAAATCAACAGATATATCAAAATGGGACTAAAACATTCAATGTAATGTAATTGGTGGAAAACAACTAATATCAATAATTTTGGAATCAATAAATATGATTGAAATCTCCCAGATTTCTAATTTATATTGAACCTGCTTTGAATTATATTTAATTCAAATTTAAACTATAATTATTTATTTCTAATTAAAACTATAGTTATTTATTTCTATTTTGAACTATAGTTATTTATTTCTAATTTAAGACCGAAATGATTTATTTCTAATTTAGACTGAAATTATTTATTTTTAATTTAGACGGAAATTATTTATTTCTAATTTACACAATAATTATTTATTTCTAGTTTAAGCTATAAATATTTATTTCTAATTTAAACTTAAATTAGAAATATATAACTATAGTTTAAAATTAAAATAAATAACTATGGTTTAAATTAGCAATAAATGCTCTGGTTTGAATTGAAAATAAATACCTATATATAGTTATTTATTTCTAATTAAGACTGAAATGATTTATTTCTAATTCCCACAATAATTATTAATTTCTAGTTTATATTTTAAATATTTTATTTCTAATTTAAACTTAATTATTTCTAAAATAATTTATATTTATTTCTAATTTAAACTATTGTTTAAATTAGAAATAAATATAATTTAAATTAGAAATAAACATAACTTAAATTAGAAATAAATAACTATAGAATAAATTAAAATAAATAACTATGGTTTAAATTAGAAATAAATAATTATATATAGTTCTTTTTTTCTAATTTAAACCATAGTTATTTATTTTAATTTTATTCTATAGTTATTTATTTTAATTTTATTCTATAGTTATTTATTTCTAATTAAAGTTATATTTATTTTTAATTTAAATTAGATATTTATTTCTAATTTAAATTAGATATTTCTAATTTAAATTAGACATTTATTTCTAATTTAAATTGGATATTTATTTCTAATTTAAATTATATATTTATTTCTAATTTAAACCATAGTTATTTATTTCAATTTTAAACTCTAGTTATTTATTTTTATTTTAGTGTGAAATGATTTATTTCCAATTCTCACAATAATTATTTATTTCTAATTCACACAATAAATATATTTTACTGAAAGGAAAACTAAAATACATTCCTCATTCAATTAGTATCATTTAAGCTCGTACTTTATTATTATTATTATTATTATTATTATTATTGTTACATCTCCCATCCGCTGGTCAATAACTGGAACAACTGAGCATGCGAAGGTCAGATTGGATAATTCCGCAATATCCACTGCAGTTGCACTAAATCTGTCCGTCAACCAGTGTACATTTTATTTTTATTTCTATATCACAGACCCCGTTCTCTGGGATTTGTGTTTTCGTTTCACATGGTAGTCAAGCCATGCGGATCCAAGCATGAGAAAGAAGCTTACAAAACTGCTGGAAAGCACGCGAAATTTGTTCAGGAATTATAAAAAATTCACACAATAAATTTTTCGTCTTTTGAAGTGTATTGCCCAGTGTCGTCCGTTTGCATCCTATGTGGGTGATAGCCGGATCTTTAGTTCAGTGTATTTCGCTGAAAAATGCAGGCTTCAGGAATTATGTCTCACTTTCCCACGGTCTCGATGTCTGCAAATATAAATTGTTTTCCTGAAAATAATGAACTTAATAAATGAAGATGGTAGGCAGTTGGTATTTTATATATTTGCTTCTAATAATCTTTAAATGAAACTAAAGGCAACATTTCGTATAACAAAAAGCTTTGTTGGTATTTGGCATTCAGAGAACATTCATAAAGTAATCCAAACATAACTGGTTTTCAATAAAAAATCAAATGAATTTCAATTAGAAAGTAAATGAATAAAACTTTAACTTATTTATGTAGCATACTTAGATTTTAAGTGTAAATATGAAATTTGAAAGTAAAAAAAAAAAAAATTGGATGTATATTACTTTTTGTTTATTAACCATGAATTAGTTAAATTGTCAGAACTCGTACAGCATTATCTTTGCGCATGCAGAATTAAGTATTTAAAACTCGTCTCAAAAATTATATTCTGACACATTTTAAAACATATACTTATGGATTGCTTAATAAGAATAAAATGTCTTAAACTTACAAAATATAATGTCGAATTCTTGATTTTATAATATTGCTTCAGTACTTCACAAAAAAAAAAAATAACAAAAAATAAATAAAAAAACACTGCACCATTTCTAGTTCGATTTCCAACGATGATCACTACCATCAGGAAGCAGTCAAAAAGGGCTTCCTAGCGAAACCACGTGATTGAACTGGTTCATTTAAATAACCTAACCCATATTCATCGTTTTATTTACACATTTGCATCACACATACCTATCGAACGTTAAATCACTCGATTCGAGGTACTCCCAGCTGTGCGCCTTCATGTTATATCCCACCACTTATTTACCATGCAATTTTCGTCTGGATCGCTCGCTCCCGCGAATCGACCAGAAAGGATTATTTCTGGGATAGTGTAGCAATCGCTAATTTCGATCAACCCAATCCTAAATAAATAACAAGAAATGCAGGAAGTTTTTTAAAGAAGGTAAACAGAAGAAGAAACCTGAGAGAATGTAGTGTGACCGAATAACGGATGTTGCGTTCTGGAATATCTTGGTAAAAAAAAAAAAACTTCGCTGCTGGATACGCACGCTGCCATTGATGAACTATTAGCCGCCAAATGATCTTTCCGCGTGTCATTGAATGTAGGGTGACTTCATGTTGATAACATTATGATTCTTAGTAACATAATTTTAGAAACAAAATGTGTGGCTCGAATGTTTGTAGGATATTTTGTGCTGGCAGAATATTAAAAAAAAATTCTAGAAAAAAAACTCTAATCAATAGAATTTACAGGCTTAACAGTTGCTTTCGAATTCCTTATTAAAAATTGTATTACGTTTGAATAGTTTCTTATATACATATTTCATCACACCTACAACGACATTCAAAATTTTCATTCGTCTCCGAATAGACCACAGCTTCGTTCACTTAAAACTTCATCATAGGCGGCAACTAAACAGGGCTGTCCTCGTGTTAGTAGGATTCAGATGCCATGTCATTGCACTCCACAGTACCCTAGTGTAAAAAAAAAAAGTCTTGCACAGTGAAATTATGACAAAAATTATCATTCTATAAGATTTAAATACTTTAGCTTCTACGAAATAGTAGTTAAAGAAACTATTTCGCTTCCATACAGCTTTACGATCAAATTCTTTTGAATTAAAAAAAATGGTGTAGTATTTTTTCCTTTTAAAACCAAGTTGTAATTTTTAAGTGAAAGCAAGATGTATATTTCTATCATTTCGTTCTTGTACGATCAACTCAGAAAACTAATAAAGTATTATAAAAGGGTGGATTTACTGTTAATTTATTTACTACATAAAAAAGGTCGCCATGAATCCCCCCCCCCCCCCTCTCATTCACATAAAATCTTGCCTCCGTCTTAAAAATAAAATGTAGGCACCTATGTCCTTCATATTTTGTAGAAACTAATGCACACTTGCAATGTCACTATCAAAACAATTTATTTTGCCACCTTTTATTATAATTCTAAAATCACTTTATATATATATATAAAAAAAAAAAAAAAAAAAAAAAAAAAGAGGCAATATTAATTTGTTATAGCATTTAGGATACGAAAACATTAAAATCGTATAAAAACTTAATTTAGCTATAACCGTTAATGTTCTAACTAAATATATTGATAATAGCTAAACATGAAAAGTTTTTGAAAAATTGATGCTGATAAAATATATTGAAAAATTACAACTCCACGCGCATTTATCAATAATTGCATTGAGCATTATACGAATAAAAAAAGGTATGGATACTATGGTAAAAACAATGAATGTCATTTAGTCATCAAAATACTTTGTGAATTCTTGGCACTTGATTTAAATATTTTCGATGTCGTTTAATTCTTTTAATTTCAAACAATGGGACTTTTAGGCGTGAAATGAGAACGAAAATCTATCCCTGTTCATTAATTGGGTAATTCCAGTCTGGTTGCCAAAACGAGAGAGAGAGTTCTGATATATTTAGAAGGAGTGTTTTTATCTTTTCGAAATAAAGTTAGTTTTAATTTTGAAAAACTGTGAATATAATCGTTATTTCAGAAATTTATTGAGTAATATTTGTTTAATTTTGTCCCTCTGCATCCCATCGATTACACAGGGAGAAATTTTTTCCGTCATAGAGAATTGAAAGTAAAATATTCCAAAGCTATTAGATAAATAGATTTGGAAATATAATTAAACCTTAATTACAAATGATTTCAGATAAAGATTAGTATGTCGTCTATAATTATCTACTATTGCATAAAAAGGATATTTTAACTAATTTAACGTTTAATTATTTGAAAAGTAAATATTGCTATTTGTTAAAAATGAAGATCTATACCTGTGAGGAATTTGAAAATAAAACTCAGTCAATGTAAATTAACACTAATTGATGAATAATAGATAATGTAATGAATTAATAATGCAATTTTAAATCGATTCCGTCAATAAATAAGTTTAGATTAATTCATTTTTAAAAGTCATACAGAGAAAGAGCGTGAATAATAATAATAATAATAATAATAATAATTTGATTTAGTATAAAACATATTTATCGTACTATTTTAAACAAAAGTGATGACGTTTAGTTTATTTGGCTTAAAGGTGGCATTTAGTTGTGCCCGTCCGTACACTCACCTATTACCATGACCATACGTAGGTTTTTATTTCAAATCATCAAATATACGGTAGAAAAATATTTTTAAAAAAATATTGTGAGTTTAGCAATTTTTATACATTTATTCAGACAAATAGAATATTCCAAATGCATTCAAACATTAGCATAGTTCAAACTTTTGCAATCTTTTTCTCCGAAATGGTATGCTTGTTCCCGAAAATATTTTAATTAAAATACAAAGTTAATCACCGTTTAAAATTATTATGTTTCAATATTTTAAAAAGTTTTTCTAAATAGCATCTGTTAAGAATTATAAGCGAATATCTGTTTTTTTCTCCAATTGATGGTTCATTCTTATTTTTAAAAGTTTTGTGCCAAGTCACTTCAAAACGTTGAAAGTTCCCTCGGTCATTAGCGGTCTCTTTTGCTTGATGGCATAACATGATAGGATCAATTTCATACTGCTCTTTGCATTTGCTAACAGATAATTTCTTCTTTTCAACCGCATCAAAACTCTTAATATATATATATATATATATATATATATATATATATATATATATATATATATATATATATATATATATATATATATATATATATATATATATATATATATATATATATATATATATATATATATATATATATATATATATATATATATATATAAATATATATATATATATATATATATATATATATATATATATATATATATATATATATATATACATATACATATACATATACATATACATATACATATACATATACATATATATATATATATATATATATATATATATATATATATATATATATATATATATATATATATACATATACATATACATATACATATACATATATATATATATATATATATATATATATATATATATATATATATATATATATATATATATATATATATATATATATATATATATATATATATATATTTTTTTTTTTTTTTTTTTTTTTTTTTTTTTTTTTTTTTTTTAAGCACACAACCGCTACGATGAAAGCTAAGATAAACTTGACCAACCAAAACCAAAGTTTTTCTGATACGCTAAACCATCCGTCTGAATTATCTGCCAAATAATTTGCCTTACCTTTCTATGACATTACCTGACATCATTCATACACAGAATAAAAAATAGTAGGGGGGGGGGGACAAAACGTCATCAGCAATACATCGACCTTGCCTCTGGCAGTACAAGTCTCTTCTGACCTGTAAAGTTAGTCAACAATGTTTTCGGTGTTAAGTTTGCGTTTCATCCTTGCGCATAATTTATCTTAATTAATATTTGGTAGATGTACAACTGTAATAACCTTGTTCATGATCAGTGACCCGAATAATGTTTTCTGAAATATTAATACTTATTTAAGAACTTCTTAACCGAACTAATCTAGAATACATTTGGAACACTTGCTCAAATATTGTTAATTATTTAAGAGCTTATTAATCGAATTAATTTTAAATGGATGGTAGATTTGGCATAAACTCACATTTGATTGAGGAATTTCAGTTTGTAAAATATTTATTGTACTTTATATAACTTTTGTAATAAAGATTATCTAAATAACCCTTTGAATGATGGCTATATTTTTTATTGCTCACAGTATTATTCATTATAGTAGTTATCTATACTCTTATACGTTTGTCACTGAATCCTAAATTGGGGAAGTTCTGTTCGACTCAAAATTTTATTTTAACTCTCTATCCATCCTTTTACATCTAAGTTGAAAAATTACTTCGAATGAATTACTTGTACTTTAATTGAATATTTGGCCCCATTGTGCATACATAATAAATTATTTGTGAACGGATACCTTAATGTAAATTATCAATATCAATGGATAAATTTTTCGATTAAAAATTGAGAAATGGAGTTGAAAATTTAAAAAAATTAATTAGTTGTTGAAGGATCAATTAAGTAATGCAATATAAAATCGCAATCTATTAAAATCAATGCATGTAAACATTGTGCTTTATTGTTTATACTTGATTATATATTAAATTAACATTAGTAAATTGATTTTGACACATTATTTTAGTGTTTTTTTTAATTTTTTTTAATTTTTTGTTTTTTTTTTAAATCTTTTATTCCAAGTTTTAAAAAGGAACAGCGCAGAACCTCGAGCATTATTAACACGCACTAACATTTTTTTATAATATTCAAATCTTATATCATACCTAAAAATTAATTTCTTGCTCTTTTCCAGACTATATCCTGAACACACATCGAAACGATCTCATGGAAGAGCCCGCCTTCTAAATACAAGCCGCAATGCCGGGCACTACGCGGTATTCAGCCACTTTCGATCGCCCCTATGAGGAAGACGAGAAAAAGTTCGAAAACGCTGCTGCCTCCAATGGATCCCGAAGATCCAGATCCCAGAGCTGGCAGGCCAATGTTGGGATGGGTCCTTACATGCCACTGGCATACAGCAACAGGCCGTCTCAGAGGTCTTCCTCCACGGACAGTGGCGGAACCAAAGGGGCGGAGCAGATTCCCACTCGAGTGACCTCGAAACCTGTGGTCAAGACGCACAATAACCCCTTCCAGTTTGTGAAAGTTGGAACATGCCCTCTGTACAGAAAGGTATACAAATTTAGTGTTATATTTCTCAACAGGATTATAGTCCAAGACAACTTATTCTGACGTCATTGCATACGCTGTTGGATGGATCCTTCAGCGTACATGATATAGTTCCGAGCAAATCGCAATTTATAAAGTAATACTGATAACCTACGCACATAATTTTATATTAAATTTAAATATATGTTAATAAAAAAAAAAAGCGCTGTTTTTAATTTTACTTAATACTTTACTTTTCTAACCACGGTTACTATACTTAACTATACTTAACTTAAACTTAACTTGACATCACTAGACGGTAGATCGTCACAGTGCTCATAGGCATTTAATCCATTTTGGAGGCGTGAAAGCATAATGTTCGCCAAATCACAACCCTGTAGAGAACAAAAGGCTATAAGGTTTAGCGAGAATTACGACTTCACTCCGCTAAAATGGTTTAATTGCCTATGAGCACGGTGAAGATCTATCATTTAGTGATGTCAAGTTAAGTTGGAGTTTAGTATATAAGAGTTTTAACGAAACATATGGCTTTGATCGAGCTATTTCATGACGTCACTCAATTGGCTAACACGGCTAACCCTGTCTCCTCTCAATACAAGACGTCACATCTAAGATTATTGTGCAGCCAATCAGCGCGCAGTAAAACCGGATCGCACAACACTGTAGCGTATTCAGCGATGTCAGGATAAGTTGTCTTGGATTATAGTTTGATGCGTTGCTAGGCGTCCTGGTGCCGAATTCCAGTGACGGCATTTTGTAAATACTGCTTTTAGAACGAGAATATTTACAAATGAATGCGACAAATTTTTTCCTATCATTTGTTATGCCTTGTGGTATCTTGTCTAGGTTACATAACCAAACAATACGTTGATGTGGGAAGTCCTAATTCGTAAATGTCCAATCACTCCTTTTATCCTAAGTTTTCGAGTTTTGGGTAATTCAGTTATAGTTTTTGCTGTAATCATTTTGAACAATGCTTGTTTGATGTACTGTTGTATATTTCTCTTGAATGTTAAATACTTGCCGTCTTTTTTTGCCAAAATAGATCATGACTTGAGATAGAAAAGTATGTTTTCATATTGCGAGAGACACTATTTTACTAAGTAAATCTGCCTCACATCTCAACATACAAACTGCTTTTAAAACAAAAAGGTGTAGTGACTTACGTGTATGTTACGATATTTTAGAACTTCTCCCACTGCCATTTTACTGCGTTTGTCATTCAAATTGTTTACTGTCTTCAATGATTATATAAAGTTATAATTATATTCAAAATTGTATATTAAATATAATTTACTAGCATTTAATATTTCATTCTCTAAACTCGCTAAGTAACAGTCCTAATCAACAAAGTTTGCTTCAAAAATATTTTAATTTTATTTATTTTTCTTTTATATAATTTTTTTTATAGAGATCAGATTAAATTTTTTCCTACTACTATGTATTAATAAAATTGAATGTATGTCATTCCTTTAGTTAGAGGTGCGGTTAAAACCATTTCGTTTGCCAAACAACTACATTCTCCGTAGGTCAGTAACCATCGTGTTTCAAAAGGAGTTTACTTAATATATTCCATTCCTTTGATCGTTGTCAACCAGCAAATTCCAACAGTCCATTTTGGCTTTCGAACTGTTAAGCTCAGGTTGATTTCAAAAGAGCTATCTACATTTGTTGAGTAACAATCGAGTTTTAGAAGACAGTTAATCGAAACAAAGTGCATAGAATTGACTTCTTGGTATGCATACTTTATACGATTTTTATTTTTAAATTTTAAATTTCTAACTGTAATTGCTTTTTTATTTTGTATGTATTTCACTACAATTGTGATGAAATTGCGATTAGAATTTGTATTGCAGTAATTGAAAGAGTTATATCCATTCCATATTATTCTAATGCATGCATGTAACATTTAGAGACTTCCTTGTTTGAGCATATCAAGTGACAAAATAAATTTTCAATATTTCCTCCGTTTACCGTTACTATATTATTTCAATCACTACGGTGTTTATAGAACAGAACGGAGGAATTAAAAATTATCAAGACTCCATACTTTTTTTTTCTTTTTTTTTTTTTTTTTTCTTTTTTTTTTTTTAATAATTGCAAATTTACCAATATTGACACTTTTCCATGCGATGTGTTTCCTATACTCACTATGTTACAATCTTCTAGCCCAGTGCATTTAGAAACTACTTTGTATAAAACCTTGAATTTTGGTGAATATAGTAAACAAATGATCGCTTAATAAAATGATATAAATTAAAAATTCGAAAATATCATCTAATATATTTTATATTTGAAACCCTCACATCAATGCATAAGCTGTGGCTTCACCTGGTTTTGTCTATTGCTGTTTTAATTTTCATTTAAAATGGATTATACAATAAATGAAAACAATTTAAGTCATTTCAGTAAGTGATCTTTTTCGTACCTACCCACCAAACTTCAAAGTTTTATAAAAAGTAGTTAGTTTATAGAAGTAGTTTATATGTCTGATATGCACGTAAGAAATGTTAATATTTTTCGTTTGTTATGTTAACCAAATAATTGAATTTCATTTTATGTATGTAATTTCTCTTTTGACTTTAGGCCGAAGAGCAAATAAAGAAAGTGAAAGAAGTAAAGCAACCCGAGGTTTTAAAAGAGGAAGAAGAGGAGTGGCAGTCGGTAAGAGATTTGGTTTCATATGTCATTTATAGCAAACCGTAGAATTTTATTTAAACATCTCCAAATTATTGGAGCCCACTGTTGAGCCCTCGACGAATAATCTTAAAAACTTTTTCGTATAAATAATTTATAAATTAATCTTATAATATTTATAAATAATAATATAAATTACTATTTCAACAACTAATTTCATATTTATTTGGTGTGGAGAGAGTTGTTATTCTTTGAAGTAAGTGGTAATTATATTCTAAAAGTCAAATTTTCCGTTTGAACATTGATTCTACTACAGCACCATAGAATTATTGTGCAGAGTAAGTTACAATTCAAGATATAGTAAAGTAAAATAATTTATTAGTTGGATCTTTCTTATTAAAATGGATCATGCGTAAAGAGGAAAAGGCGGTGTGGTTATTAACGCTTTCCAATGAATTTTTTTTTTAATAATGTTAGTAAACTCTAAATTGATATAAGTCTAAGATTTTTTTTATTTTTATTTTTTCATTTCCCACATTTGAATATGAAATATAAACTTCGATATGAAATTGAAACTGTAATGTGAATTATAAAATATAGTTGACTTTCTGGGAGGACACGTCTATTAAACGAATATGAGTTTTACTCACAATTTGGTTGGTATAGACGAAAAACCATCGTGAGGGACAAACGTTGCTCATATGTTTACTTATAACTCGAGGATCTCTAATACTAAACTGATTTCTGGGGCTGCAAAAATTAAAAAAACTAGGGGATTGGAACATCGCGCAACTTTCAATTACACTTAAAATTAATCTTTACATTTAAATTTGCCACGGATTGGTGTAATTTACCGTTTCCATGTTTTCATTATTTAAAAAATGACCTGTTTGGCGATGTTTTTGGCGAAAATTATTTCATTGGCCAAAAAAGAAAAAAATTTACGATATTCTTTTCGATATATGGTTTTTTGTAAATACAACAGAGAAGAACCAGTAGTTGAGGGGCGATAGTCAAGAGAAGATAACTAACTTTCTGTTACAGACATTCGTTTTTCACCTTTTTACGCCTTCATTGCATTTCTACTGATACTTCGGAGGTGGAGTTGTTTAAAAGGTATAACCACAGTGATTTTGATCAAATTCGTTAAGAGTTCATTTTTGCAATTGCTGAAATTATAAATTTTTCCTTAGCAGCTGTCTTACTCCCATGCGCAATTTTGACAAAAACCTTAATGATAGGTTCCATGGCTACCACTATCCCTTTCACAAAATTTGAACATTGTAGGTCAGTCCATTCGAGAGTTTTGATGATCACGGACACATACTCATACATTTTTTTTCTAGACCACTTTTTTTTAACTCAGCACGTTCCAAAACGTGTAAAAATGCCAAAAAAATCGATTTCTCTATACCAAATTCAGTACTTTCATTACCCTATGTTAACAAATGGGTAATTGAAAGTAATCCTTCTTTTGATCCTCAAAAATTCTTTTCTGCAGAAAACATTCTAGCTACCCAAGGTCAGGCCAAACAAGGTTCGCGAGTTGCACAGGCGTGGATTTAGGGGGGGGGGGGGGGTGCGCAGGCGCGGATTTAGGGGGGGTGCGGGGGGTGCGACCGCACCCCCCATGAAGTATCTCGTCTAAATTATTTTTAAATGGCAGTTTCACCGAGTTCAAAGTAAAAAATAAAAATAAAAAAATTGAAATTTCATTAATATATGTAAGATCTATTTTTTACTTAATATCAATATCGATGGAAATCAGCAAACAAAATTAAGCTTTTTATGACATTCTTCAAGCATCATTAATACAGATTTTTAAGCCACTTAATCGAACTCCTCATTCCGTTACCCGTAGAAGGAATGGGATTGAGAAGGAACGAGTAGATCGGGATGTGTTGACCTGCAATGTACAGCTCAACGAATGTTCACCCCTTGTGTGATTCTCAAATTAAAAAATGAATTTTGAATGACCATTGAAAAATTTCTAAAATTTCAGCACGATTTTCTCCTTGATCAGAGGCTAATTAATTATAAAGGTTTAATATCGGGGTGCCATCGCACCCTCTAAACTTCATTCGATGTACAAAAAATCATGCACTAAAATAGCTTTAAAAAAAAATCCTTTAATTGTAATTGGAAAATAAAATGCCTAATTCATAATTAAGAAAAAGCTTTGATCAAATCGGCACTATAGCATTATTGCAATTCTACAGAATATTGCAAGAACTTACAGTTCCGATCAAGACACTTCGCTAAATTAGGACCAAGAAGTTTCTCTTCATTCCAAAATGACCCCTTCTTTGTGTGACCTTGAATTTGAAGGACACAAACAAAGTAATAAAATTTGAGGGGTCATACTATCCCCTCTCTTGCACGTGACATTGCCCCATATCCCATGTGAGTTGCAAAATTACTAACATGCCTCTACTCTGGGGTGAAAGTGAATGGGAATGGTCATTCTTGCTTGAGTTGGAGGGTGCGTGCGATGTCTAGATTGTTTGTTTCTTCAATTGGTATGGCAGTGCAAGATAATTAACAGTAATATATAACCATGATAAGATTTTTTTAATGTTACTATTTATTTTATAAAATGTAATATAACATTAGCAATTTGTTTTAGTTTAGACATTTGCTTTTTTTTCTAAATATGTTTGAATATTTAATTTTTGACCGAATGATCAGAAGTAGCTATTTATCCTACACACTCATATTTGATATTCTATGTAATTATCAATGTAACTCTCAATTCAATACCATCAGTTTATGAATAGATTGTAATAAAATATTTAATTCTTATAAAAATGAACTGATTTTACTGGATTAACCCGTTGTATATGCACCCTTTCATATGCAAAATCATTAAAGCCCTTTGATAAAATCAAACAAAATTACTTTTTTAAATTATAAAAATGTAATTTATCCTTAACAGTTTAAAATGAGTTCTATGTAGTTTTTAACTTCTTTTCAAAACATTGAGGATCATAGCCTAGCACGTTTTTAAATATTGCTATGTTCCAATCCCACTCACAAGAGGTATACTCGCCTACCACACGAAAAGTCACCGGGTCGTGCAATATTTCTGTAGACTGTTTTCAAATTGAGTAAAGACTTTAAAAATTTTGACTAGTAATCGATTGTTGAGCTACTTAGTGATAGTTTTCCGAGGTTTCTCTTATTTAAGATGTATATGAAGTCCATTTTTCCTTTGAAAGACCATCTGGTAGATGTTCCCTGCTTGATAAATAAACTAATCATAATCTAACGTTGTCCCGGTGCAGTATCATGTAGCACTTGTGCCTGGAAATATCCCGTACAACGACATTTATTGCTACTAGAAGAATATCAAGTAATTTAACATAATTGTAAAACCGTTCAGCTTAGATTGTAAATATTGCTCATTCGCAGCTTTTAGCAGTTTTCATTTGTTCTGTTAAATAAAAGTCAAAATTGTTTTGTATGAATTTATTATTTAAATATGAATGACTGGAATATTAGAAACAATACCGATGACTTACAAATAATTTAAATCAGTTAATGTTAAACTCTTTTGAAATGTGTTTTTTTTTTTTTTGGGGGGGGGGGTTCTTTATATATACACTGTTAAAAAAATTTGTCCACCATGCACCAAAATTTGGTTCCCATTTAGCTGCCACCAACATTTGGTGCTTAGTTTTGCGATTTAATGGTGCTTACGGTCCGAGGTTGCACCATTAAATCGTGAAACTAAGCACCGAATGTTGGTGGCAGCTAAATGGGAACCAATTTTTGGTGCAAGGTGGAACAAAATTTTTAACAGTGTATATATATGTATATGTATATATATATATATATATATATATATATATATATATATATATATATATATATATATATATATATATATATATATATATATATATATATATATATATATATATATATATATATATATATATATATATATATATATATATATATATATATATATATATATATTAAATTCTAATTTCAAATGTGTTTTTGTAAGTGTGACTCAAACTTGATGGCAATATGACTGATAATATGTCCAATATGAGACATAATATGTAACCGATTTGAGATGCTACTTGTGATTAAAAAGCTGGTCCTATGGTTATATGAACATTATTATTATTATTACAATTTTACCTGCTATAACTAATTTAATTTAGAATTTTATTTGAATATAATGAGGAAATTTAAACTAATTTTAAAATAATATAAATCTGCTTTTTTTTTTTTTAAATATGAGGATTTGTGTGTTGACGGCTTAAGATGGTCTTTGAGTACACTTTCCTAATTTAAGTTCTCTTTAAATCATATTTATAAAAGAAAATAGAAAGTTATGTTAAACCAATCTCAAAATTTATATTAAAGTACAGGTTGGATATAATTAAAATCTATCTATTTAGAAATTTTTTGCAAATAAAGGAAAATATAAAACTTTAAGATGAAAAGGGCTTATATGACTGTTAGTTTTACATGCTATTCCAAATGAAATAATAAATCAAAATGAAATCAATCCAATGAAGTTTTAAATATATTGTTGTTCTTGAAGCCTAATTAGCAAAAATCCAAACAGTTATTTCTTAAAGTTTTAATTTCAAAAATTTTATGATAATGTTTAAACATCATTACCAGATTTTTCCAGCAGTACTAATACAAAATTTTAAAAAGATTTATTAATTTCTACTGACTCCGGACTGATCTAAACAACACCAGTTTAATTATAGCTCGCCTGCACCTTAAAAACTTTCGAGGATGTCAGAAATAAAGCATACGTACCGTTTGGTATTAGCAACCCCCTAACGAAATCAGAATTATATTAAAATTTTAAAAGAAATTTATACTGGATTGATACAGAAAATCTTTATAGAATTTGATACTAATATTGTTGATGCGTATTTAACCAATAAAAAGAAAAGAAAGTTTACATAATAAATAAAAAAAATTAAAAAAAAAATAAAAAAATTGAGAGAGCCATAGTAAAAACTATCTTATATTCGAAGATAATTTTTTTTTATTACAAAACTGTACACCCACGCACATTGAGGTCAACGCACTCTCTTTTTTTACTATAAAGTTCGAATATATGTTAATTTAGTTAGAGCAGTCTTAGTAGCGCATCAAATATGTAGAGTTAAGGTTAAGGTGACTAAACATTGGTAATCTTTTTTTTTTTTTTTTTTAATTTTACTTATTTCACAAAATGTAATATTTCATTAACAATATTTGTTTAGATCTTTGTTTTTTCCGAAAAATGTTTAAATATTTCATTTTTGTCCGAATGATCCCGTTGACAATGACAAACGAAATTATTTTCTTAAATTATAAAAATGTAATTTATCCTTAACAGTTTAAAGTGAGAGTTCCATGTTGTTTTGTACTTATTTTCAAAATATTGAGAATCATAGCCAAACACGTTTTTACCCATATGTTTACATAGGACAATGAAAGTGTATAGCATTTAGTAAAAAAAATCGATTTTTTTCTTCTTCTCCCCTGGTTTTAAAACATCCTGATTTCAAAAAAGTGGTCTAGATAAAATGTCTATCTGCACGTGGTCAGCATAACTCCTAAACGAATTGACGTACGATAGTCAAATTTGATGTGCGAGTTAGTGGTAGCCATGGGACCTACGATTAAGGTTGCGCAATCGTCCCCACCGAAATTCCCATAGAAATCTGATAAAAGCGGAAAAAGCTGAAAAACGAATGTCTTTAACACTCGCTTTTCAACCTTGAGCATCGCCCATCAACGATTGATATTTTTCTGTTTTTCGCACAAGGAAGGACAGTGTAATGTCTATTGAATATCATCACCAATTTCCGCGTTTCGGCGTTTTTTCCCAGTTTTTTTTTCTCCCCACGTAAAAATATCGCCAAACCCTAGATTTTCATTTAAATGAAGGAAAATATGGAAACAGTAAATAATGCCGTATCAAATTTGAATGTCAGGATCAATATTATAGTGTATAGTCTCAAGTTTATGTAACTTATATTTTAATTTACTAATGTGATGTCAAACAGAGTTGAAAAGCATTGTTTAACTTTGGAAATTATTAAAACTTTATGAATATAGAGTTTAGCGTACCTGCAGTATTGTCTAAAGTTGTTAAAATATCTGCCGCCTTTTTTCTGCATTAAATGATTTATGATGTTGAATATATTGGTTAATTAACTTGCATAAAAAAAGTTGAATTTTCAGGGTTGTTGAACTTTTTACACTTCACATGATCTGCATGAGATATTTTTTTGAGCTCTTAAATATTCTTTGTCTAATAAAAAATACTAAATATTTATAATTAATTTTGTATTACATTTTCGGCGTAATTTGCTATATGGGACACAAAAGAGGATGGTCAAACTATCTAATTTTTATTTTTCATTGAACCCTGGTAGTATCATAATAATTGATGATACCCCTCCCCCCCTCTCTTTCAAGTTGAAAAATTATAACCGCGACTGTAACCACTCACGGTCATAATCGCACCCCCCTTGATTGACCTCTAAATCCGCCCCTGGGGGTGCGGGGGTTGCGACCGCACCCCCCATGATGTTTCTTGTCAAAATTATTTTTAAATGGCAGTTTCCTCCAAATTCAAAGTAAAAAAAAATATAAAAAATTGAAATTTCTTTAATATTTGTAAGATCTATTTTTTACTTAATATCAATATCGATGGATTTAGAGGGGGTAAACAAAATTAAGCTTTTTCTGACATTTTTCATGCCTCATTAATACAGATTTTTAAGCCACCTAACCGAGCTCCTTATTTCACAACCCGTAGAAGGAATAGGCTTGAGAGGGGACGAGTAGATCGGGATTGTGATGACAAGCAATGTACCGGTCAACGAATCTTTACCCCTTGTGTGATTCTCAAATTAAAAAATTTCTCACAATACCATTAAAAAATTTCTCAATTTCAGCACGATTTTCTCATTTGTGAGTAGGAGATGGGACCAATAACTGGCAAGTTTTTGATTGCAATTAGCATTCTGCAGGTATACTTCTTGTCTTCTTGATCAGAGGGCAATTAATCATAAAGGTTTAATATCGGGGTGCCATCGCACCCCCAAAACTTCATTCTACGTACAAAAAAATCATGCACTAAAATAACTTTAAAAAAAAATTTAAAAAAAATTAAAAAATTAATTATAATTGGAAAATAAAATGCCTAATTCATAATTAATAAAAAGCTTTGATAAAATCAGTACAATAGCATTATTGCAATTCTACAGAGTGTTGTAAGAACTTACAGTTCCGATGAAGAAGCTATAGCTAAATTACGACCAAGAAAAGTTTCCCTTCGTTCTCTCCAAAAGATCAACAAAAACGACCCCTTCTTTCTTGACCTTGAATTTGAAACTAAGGACACAAAGCAATAAAACTTGTGGGGCATACTGTCCCCTCCCTTGCACGTGACATTGCACCATTGTGAGTTGCAAATTACTAAAATGCCTCTACTCTGGGGTGGAAGGGACAAGTGAATGGAATGGTCATTCTTGCTTGAGTTGGAGTGTGCGTGCGATGTCAAGACTTTGTTTGTTTCTTCAATTGGTATGGCAGTGCAAGATAATTGATAGTAATATATAAGCATGATAAGATTTTTTAAATGTTGCTATTTATTTTACAAAATGTAATATATCATTAACAATTTGTTTTAGTTTAGACGTTTGCTTTTTTTTTCTAAATATGTTTGAATATTTCATTTTTTATCGAATGATCAGAAACACTCATATTTGGCATTTTATGCAATTATCAACGTAACTCTCAATTCAATAACATCAGTATATGAATAGATTATAATAAAATATTTAATTCTTATAAAAATAAACTGATTTTACTGGATAACCCATTGTATCTGCACCCTTTCATATGCAAAATCATAAAAGCCCTTTGATAATGTCAAACAAAATTGCTTTCGTAAATTATAAAATGTAATTTATCCTTAACAGTATAAAGTGAGTTCTATATAGCTTTTAACTTCTTTTCAAAATATTCAGGATCATAGCCAAACACGTTTTTAAATATTGCTATGCTCCAATCTCACACATCGCGAAAAGTCACCGGATCGAGCAATATATTTGGCTCTCTGTAGTCTGTTTTTAAATTGAGTAAACACTTTTAAAAAATTTGACTAGTAATCTCGCGTCGATTGTTGAGCTACTTCCTGATAGTTTTCTGAGGTTTCTCTTATTTAAGATGAAGTCCATTTTTCCCTTGAAAGACCATCTGGTAGATGTTCTCTGCTTGATAAACAAACTAATCAAATCTAACGTTGTTCCGGTGCAATGCCTGGAAATATCCGATACAGCGACATTTATTGCTACTAGAAGAATATCAAGTAATTTAACATATAATTTCAAAACTGGTCAGCCTAGATTGCAAATTTGTAAATATTGCGCATTCGCAGCTTTTGACAGTTTTTATTTGCTCTGTTAAATAAAAGCAAAAATTGTTTTGTAAGAGTTGATTATTTAAGTATAAATTACTGAAATATTAGGAACAATACCGATGACTTACAAATAATTTAAATCATTTAATGTTAACAACTTTTTAAATGGTTTTTTTTTTTTTTTTTTTTTTTTTTTTTTAATTCTTATTTTAAATGTGTTTTTGTGTGTGTGACTCAAACTTGATGGTAATATGACTACTAATATATCTTAGATGAGACACAATATGTAACCGATTAGAGATGCGACTTGTGATGAAAAAGCAGGTCCTATGGTTATATGAAAATTATTATTATTACAATTTCCCCTGCTGTAACTAATTTAGTTTGGAATTTTATTTGAATAAAACGCAGAGAGTTAAACAAACTAATTTTCAGATAATGTTAAATTTATTGTTTGAAAAACGTGCTGCTTTTTTTTTTTTTTTTTTTTTTATTATTTTTTTTTTTTTTTTATTATTTTAAATATGAGGATTTGTGTATTGACGCTTTAAGATGGGCTTTGAGTACATTTTCCTAATTTAAGTTCTTTTTAAATCATATTTATAAGAGAAAATATACAGTTATGTTAAACCAATCTCAAAATTTATATTAAAGTACAGGTTGGGTACAATTACAATCCATCTTTTTAGAGAATTTTTGCAACTAAAGGAAAATATAAAACTTTAAGATGAAAAGGGCTTATATGGCTGTTCGCTTTACATGCTATTCCTTATAAATGAAATAATAAATCAAAATGAATTCAACCCAATGAAGTTTTAAATATATTGTTGTTCTTGAAGCGTAATTAGCAAAAATCCGAACAGTTATTTCTTAAAGTTTTCATTTCAACATTTTTATGATAATGTTTAAACAGCATTTCCAGATTTTCCCAGCAGTACTAATACAAAATTTCAAAAAGATTTACTAATTTCTACAGACTTCAGATTCATCTAAATAACACCAGTTTAATTATGGCTTGATTGCACCTTAAAAACTTTCGAAGCTGTCAGAAATAAAGCAAACGTACCGTTTGGTATTATAGTCCTCTAACCAAATTAGAATTATATTAAAGTTTTAAAAGAAATTTATACTGGATTAATACAGAAAATCTTTATAGATTTTTATATTAATATTGTTGAGGCGCATTTAACCAATAAAAAAAAAAAGTTTACATAATAAATAAAAAAAATCATCTTGAGAGAGTCATAATAAAAACTATCTTATATTTGAAGATAATTTTTTTTTATTAAAAAAAAACTGTACACACACTCACCTTGTCTCTTTTTTTACTATAAAGTTCGAATATATGTTAATTTAGTTAGAGTAGTCTTAGTGCATCAATATACAGTGTTAATGTGACTAAACTTTGGTAATATATATATATATATATATATATATATATATATATATACATATATATATATATATATATATATATATATATATATATATATATATATATATATATATATATATATATATATATATATATATATATATATATATATATATATATATATATATATATATTAATTTTACTTCTTATTTTACAAAATGTAATTTTTCATTAACAATATTTGTTTAGACATTTTTTTTTTTTTTTTTTTAAATATTTCATTTTTGTCCGAATGATCCGAAGAAGGGACTTACTGTACACATTGATATTCGAGATATTTTATGCAATTATCAACATAATATTTGAATATATTATAATAAAATATTTCATTCTTATAAAAATAAACTGTTTTTACAGGAATAAGCATTGTATAAGCACGCTCTCATATGCAAAATCATAAATACCCTTTGACAATGTCAAACAAAATTACTTTCTTAAATTATAAAAAAGTTATTTATCCTTAACATTTTAAAGTGAGTTCTATGTTGTAATTATACTTCTTTTCAAATATTGAGAATCATAGCCAAACACGTTTTTACTTACCTATCAATTACTATCAATTACCTATATGTTTACATAGGGCAATGAAAATGTATAGCATTCAGAAAAAAAAATCTATTTTTCTTTCATTTCCCCAGGTTTTGAAACATCCTGATTTCAAAAAAGTGGTCTTGATAAAATGTCTATGTGTACATGGTCAGCATAGCTCCTAAACGAATTGACGTACGATATTCAAATTTGGTGTGCGGGTTAGTGGTAGCCATGGGACCTACGATTAGGTTTGAGCATTCACATAAGGGTGAAATCATGAATCTAATGCCTCTTAAGGTGTTTTAATCGCCCCACCTCCGAATTTCCCGTAGAAATCTGATAAAAGCGTAAAAGGTTGAAAAATGAGTGTCTTTAACGCAAAGCTCTCTGCCCTTGTGCATCGCCCATCAACGATTGATATCTTTCTGCTTTTCGTTCAAGAAAAGACAGTGTAATGTCTATTGAATATCATCACCAATTTCGTCGGTTATGCGTTTTTTTTATTTATTATTATTACTTTTTTTTCTTGTCCCACGTAAAAATTATTGCCAAAAATATCGCCAAACTCTCCATTTTCATTTATATGAAAGAAAATTTGGAAACAGTAAATAATACCATATCAAATTTGAATGCAGTGACCAATATTATAGTGTGTACTCTCAAGTTTATATAACTTATATTTTAATTTACTAATGTGATGTCAAACAGAGTTGAAAAGCATTGTTAAACTTTGGAAATTATTAAAACCTTATGAATATAGAGTTTTACGTACCTGCAATGTTGTCTAAAGTTGTTAAAAGATCTATCGCCTTTTTCTGCATCAATTGATTTATGATGTTGAATGTATTGGTAAATTAACTTGTATAAAAAAATTGAATTTTCAGGGTTGCTGAGCTTTTTACACTTCACCTAATCTGCATGAGATATTTTTTTGTTCTCTTAAATATTTTTTATTTAATAAAAAATACAAAATATTTAAAATTTAATTTTTTATTACATTTTCGGGGTAATTTGTTACATATGGGGGTGCAAAAGAGGATTGTCAAACCCTCTAATTTTTATGTTTTATTGAACCCTGGTAGTATCATACTAATTGATGATACCCCTCCCCCCTCTCTTCCCCAAGTTGACAAACTATCACCGCCACTGTAAACACTCACGTTCATAATCGCACCCCCCTTGATTGACCTCTAAATCCGCCCCTGGAGTTGCATAACTACTAGAACCGCAGGAGAAAAATGTATAGCTACTTGAAAGTTTAGTATTAAATTGACAGATGGCAGCACCAGCAAAATATCATATTACATTTAGAAGAACGAAAGGTGTAATTTCTACAATGTTTTCCACCTGCTGCATCCTCCTCCTCTTCTCCCCTTCCTGCACGCTGCACGTTGTTGTAGTCGGCGGCGTCCATAGCAATGTATCGTACTATATGACAAACAAAAAAAGCGAACGCAAAAGGAAAACCAGTTGATGAAATCTGTGAAGCGAATCCTTTTTTCCTATTTCACTTGCTCCACCACTTTTTTGGGGGCTGCTATCCGCCTACTATTGGCACAAAAAGAGAAAAATACTCGAACTACATTGGAATTCATTCTTCCCCCATATGCTCCCGCTCTACCTGTTGAATGTTTGAGTTTTATTTGAGTTGGGGTTAGACGCGCATTTTTTATTTTGGTACGTAGACATTGGTAATTTGTGTTTATCATCGCATTGGGGTAATTCAAAATATGGAATGGAGGCAGGTGAGTGTTTCAGATATTTGCTTGTGTAGATTATTATGTGATCAGAAGATTGGTACTGTGTCATTTGATTTGCTATTCGTATGTGAAAGTTATGTAATTGTGTATCTAGGTTTGATTAACTACGGAAACGTTTAAAAATAAATCTTTGTCTGAATTTTGGAAATGAATTATTTTGTTAATGCATTTTCTATTTTGAAATACTTTAAATCCAAAGGTGTATTTTATTGATATAGAAATGTGAATGGTTTATATGTGCGATATTGTTCTAGGAAATCATTCTATTTTGGTAATTTGGTATAACAGAAAAATTTGAATCTTTTTAATTTAAATAGTCTTTTTTTGGAGGGAGACGAACCCTTAGTAATTCTGTACATTTTAAATGTTGGATATTTATTAAATTCAAAGGGTAAATACATTCTTGATATTGTGATATTTAATGGAAGTGCAAATGTGAGACATAAATCATCTCCCACATGTCCTTGGTGGGTCCAAAGTGGTACAGATACACTTCAGGTGACTTGTTTTTGGGTGACTTTGTTCAGAGCTAAAATAAATCTACTAAACCCTATTTATGGTCGCTAGAAACTGTTTGTAAAGTGCGATTAAAGTATTAAAATTTGAAACTATTTGCCTTTTAAATAAAATCACGGTATTGACTTTTTATAATCAGCTTAAATGTACGTAATGCGTAAAACTAATGTATTAAAGTCAGATACGTGAAATTCATAATTTATTTTATCACAGATATTTTTATTTCTTATGTGGAAAATGCAATATAGCAGAGTCATATATTTTTGAAATTGATTTAGTTGAAAAGCATTATGAAGCTTTTTCCATAATGGAAGAGGGATGGAGTTATTCTAGAAGGAAAAACCTTTAAAATCTAGAAAGTTTTTAATTTTATAGTAGCATTTGACAATTTGAGTAATTTTTGGTGCAGTTTTTTCATACATAAAGTATAGAGCTTTAATGCTTAAAAATTTAGTTTGGTGGTCTTTTACTTTGTATTGAACCTAAACAATGTTAGTATCTGATCAGTGTAGGTATGCAATAGAAGGTGTTGGAACAAGTGTATTTAAATTACATAGCTAGCACTAGACTCTTGTTATTAAATGTTGAGTAGCTAGATGAGATATTTTGGGCTAATTTAATTTTTGTAGATTTTGTTTTCCTCATGCTTTTGTTTTGAGATACTATTATCAAACCTTTTTTTTTCATTTTAACTTTGTGTTTACTTACCAATTCACATTAAATCAGAATTATTGGCCTGCTTGTGTGAGCAATCCAGATATTTTGCTAACCATACAATCAAATGAAATGGAGAAATTGTTAAATACTTCATTACCTGGCATTGTTTACATAATCTAAGTTCTAGTCTTCTTCTTAGTACTTTGTAAAGGCAATTAAGATCTAAAAAATTTCCGAATTAGGCAGTGATGGCTCGTGGTCAAAAATGTTAGTGTAACCAGAAGAGTGACCATGGGTGCCCCCAAGGGGGTGTACTTGCACCCCCCTGGTTCTTGAAAATTTTCAAAAAAAGAGGGGAAATATGTAAATTCCAAGTTAAAAAAGGTACATATGCCATTTATACTTTTATGTTACAATTAGCATTTTTTTCTATTAATTTAGTCTTTTCTTTCTTTGTCATTTTTCATAGCTACTTCCGTGACGATTTTCTGGCACTTATGTCTATGATTATTAGAGGCTGATGAGTGAAAGAATTTTTTCCTTTTATTGAATAATAATTTCCTATATAATTCTCAAAATTCTAGGAAAATGTTTTGTTTTTTAAGTCATCAGATATATTATCTTGAAATCTATTTTTAGAATTCAATTGAACATATTCCATTACTGCCTTCGGGCTTCATTTTGACTTTTTTTTTTTCATTATATCCGAAACTTGGAAGAAATAAAAAAAAAATTTACTCTTCTGTATTTTTGGCATCTTTGAGTTCCTCTATTCTAAACACTATCATTTGAATGCCGCGAGATCTAGTCGGATGATAAAAAAATCATTAAAAATATATATTTTAATATTTTTACCTTTTTTTTTTTTTTTTTCTCTTAAACAGGGTTGCGCTTTCAAAAATATCTACCATGAATTTTAACTATTCTCAAAGAGTACAATTTATTATGCATAATTATTAATTAACATTTCTAAAAAATAATGATTTTGATAAAAATCTAGTCTTGCACCCCCTTGCAAATTTTCATGGGGGCACCTATGAGAGTGACTATTTCTCCCCACTTTGCACAATCATTCATGAATGGAAATTCTTTACTCTTAATTACCTACTTAAATGCAAAGTTTCCTTTCAATATTTACAAAATGACGTGAGAAAGAAATTAAAAAAATATATATATTTAAACTTGCCTATAACGGGACTCCATAAATGTAAACTTATCATGGAAACTACTTCCATTTGATGGAGAAAATGCTAGTTTCTCTCCCACCCACACATCTCGATTCATTCACACACGAACCAATGTACGGCCATGGCAACAGTACAGTTTATTTGAAATTTAACTCTGTGACTGTACCTCACTCAACAATCGTCAGATTCAGTTGATTTTAGCAGATTTTTTCTCCCCAATTATGTAATGCGCAACAGGTTTGTTATTTATCGGATATTTTTTTACTTACCGTAAAAATTCCATCATCATTCGCGACTGTAATCTACATTTACGAAAATCAGTAAAATAAATAATCAAAGATGAGCAGTAATTGGTAAATTTTAGATTAAAACGAATAATTTAAATGCAGCCCTGCTGTACTTGTAGTACCCCATAAGCGGCCACTAAAATTAGTTAGGAGAGGATAAATTGCAATTTTTGCTATGCCATTGTCAAAAACGCTAAACGTGTTAGAAGCGAGGGGACAATTATCTACCAGTTAGTTTAGTTGTTGATAGTGGCATAGCAAAAATTGCACTTTATTTTCTCCTAATTTTGGAAATTTTTAGATCCTAATTAATGCCTCAAAGTACTTTAACAAGAGGGGTGTATATCTTGTTAAACTTTGGACCTCCTCCAAAGATAAATCCTGATTATTTTATTGACCGTACTATATTTTTAATAGGTATTTTTTTAAAGTTACAATTATTTTACATTAAAATTTTATCCCCCTATGTATGGGTACATAGTTTTAATATTTTTAATTTTCAGGTGAATTTTTTTTAACAAAAAATTTAATATTATTTACTCTTCTGAATTTTAATCATAAAATAGCTCCACAAATAAAATAGTGCTCATGCAAAAGTTTCTTTTCTGATGTTTATTTTTTTTAAACGAAATTATCAACTATCTTTTAAAATGTTCTAAAATCTTAGCAGTCTGAAAGTTAGAAAATTTAGTGAGTCGCTATGAACCCTTTAGCTTTCAATTTAAATTTTTGAACTAAAAAATAAATTCAGCATGCTGTTTCATTGAGCTTTCTCTCTAATTCAAAACATATATCTTTTTTATTTTTTAGAATTTAGATAGTTGGAAATCAAGGAGGAGAAAAATGTCTGAAGATATATTTAGAAGACAAGAAGAAATACGACAATTTGAGACTGAGGAACAAACTTCGCAGGCTGGTTCAAAGAAAATAAAAACTTTTTCTGAAATGGTGGAATCTAGGTAATTAAAAAAAAAATATGTATCATTAAATCTGAACTCTGCTGTTGCATTATTTTATTGCAAACTTTTTACATTGGTAATATGTCAAATGTAATATCTATGTTGGAATTTGTAAAATTAACTAAAATGACTTTGTAAAATTAACTTTCGTAAACTTAAGAAGTGATTCTATAATTTTCCTAATTGTCAAGATGTGTTGAATACTGCCTTGTTATTTTTTTTTTTTTTGTAAAATCTACAGTCTCTTCAAAGGGAGTTGACTCAACAGCGATCATGACAGTTACTCTTTGTTGTGCTGCCTCCTGGTAATTTTATGGGTTTTCTCCCGTTTGTAAGTCAAATTCAGCGAAGTTTCACTTTAAAAGACCTCCCAGGTGGCATTTCCCTTCTACACGTAATATCGATCTAACAATATTTTGCAAATTTTTTTCCTGTAGAAAATCGTTGCCATACTTGCAAACTTAACTAGGGTCTAGCAGAAGATCTTTGAACTCTATATTAATCTTGTATTTAAAATAAAGTTCACTAGAAGTAATGATAAGTCAGCATTATAGCACCTTGGAAATAAACCCATGCATTCAAAGTCAGTTGCAGAATAATTCTGACTCACTTATTTTATTATTTAAAAGCTAAATGGCTTTTCTAGTATTAATTTGTGAATTATGAAAATGGATATATTTTTATGAATTAGCATACGATTTGTTTGAAAGATGACCGTCATTAATCAAATATCCTGTAATACTGAGTATATTTACTATATGTATTTTGTATTATATGTCTTATAAAAAAAATAAGGTATAAATTGAGTTTTTATAACAATGTGCAAAAAATTAAACTTTTTTAATCATTTTCAATAAAAAATCTTGTTGAAAGTAGCATTTTATCGCAAAGAGTGACAGAAAGTTACTTTCTCGTATTAGTGTGAAAAAGAACTTTCTCACACGCCTTGTGCTCAACTATTATATATAGTCTTGGCATTGAAATTACTTATTTTTTGAAGAACTTCATTGCCTGGAGTTGCCAACATTAATAAATATATCTATTAAAACTATTTTTTGCACGTGATTATAAAAAATATTGTATGCAACACAAGGGGAAATACTTTTCAAACTCTGTAAATTATCTGACTCATGCTATTGCACTCGTCAAACAAGCATTTTACCTCGTTTGTAAAAGTATTACTTTCCCCACTAGTTGCAAAAATAACTAATTTTGAGTACTATTTCTCTTTACAGAGCTCACAGAGGCAGGACAATGAGTTTATGCCTTATATCCAGTCCTTTGGAATTACAACAATGGGAACTTGAAAATCAAAATAAGAGTCAACTGTTTTCAGAGGAATCTGAAGAAAATAGTGCTGTTAACAGTGAAGACGAAGGAGTAAGTATTTTATAACTGCACTCTAGATCATATATAGACAATTTTTACCTGATGGTTTTTAACAATTTTACATCTGAACTATACTTATGTATTGCAGATTTTAATAATTTTCAATTTTTACAGGTAAATGAAAGAAGACTATTCAAAAAGAACTTGAATGGCTCCACCAATGGAAATGCCAAAAATGGTTCTGCCAAAAACAAAATTAATAAATTATTTGAGCTTGGGGAAAACTGTTCGCCTCTAAAGGATGGTCTTTATATTGACTCTGGCCTAGAGAGTATCAGTAGCAGTCATAGAACTGGTGACACTCCTGATAGCTGTTCAGATTTTAGCCAAGATAGTGGCAGCAGCATTGATTGTGATTCACCAAGAGCTTCTGGTTTGTTGCATGCTATGAACTTACTTGAAGACTACAATTCAAAATCTTTGCATCATAGTGACAGTAGCGATTCATTCCCGAACATGGTAAGCACTAATATGATAATTGCTAAATTCTATTAAATAATTTAGCAAATATATGAAGTTTCACCTTGATGTTATTATAATGTTAATTATTTTCTAATTATAATTTAGAAACCTGTTTCTGATAAGTCTTCAAAGAAAAATGTAAATGGAGTGTTAAACAGGTCCTCTGCATCAAATGGTAAGATACTTACATCTAGTTTTAAATTAAAAATTAAGGGAATTTAAAATGTAGAATTTTCTAATTAATAATATATTTGTAATTGACCAAAGCATTTTGATTTCATAAATGTTCCTGATTTAATGAAAAAAAAAAAAAAAAGATAAATCGCCAAATAATGTAGAATTTCGCCAAATTTCTTCTTACAACCATAAGGGGAAAGTTCGTTTGGGTCCAGGTGCTCTATTCTTTGAATTCATTTTCAAAACAAAGCACGTTTTCCTTCCATTCGCTTCGCTTGGCAACGCCTCGCGTTTGGTTGACGACATTTGCGCTCGGATAACGGAAGAGTACCCCTTTTGTTTACATAACTTAATCACAGGTTACTAAAACCAGGCAGTGCGTGCTTTCAATTAAAAGCCATACTATTAACGTCTCTTTAAATTATGCACTCAAAAAAATTCATAGACTGCCTATGCAACTGTTGGATGCAGATGTGGTGAGATGAAATTCTAGTATGATTTAGATAACTTATAATTAAAATGATCTTTTAATATGCAATGATTTCCTGTTTCCTAAGAAACAAAGCACAATGCAGGAAATGACTGAACTTTTTCTCTGTTTAAATACAGTTTGAAGATTCATTTAGCTTGAGGTACGATTGACTAGACAGAATAACGGACTGGGTTCTCGGAAGATACGATTTCGAATGTGCTAAGAAGCCATATACACAGAATTCATCGTTCTTGTAAACAAAAAATTTTTGTGGGTCGATAATTAGATAAGACTGTTATCAGTGTCATCTCAGAGGGATTGTACAGTAAAACAAAATACTTCACTGTGTTGCAACTAATAAAAATATTTTATTAGTTGCAACACAAAATTTTGCAGAATTACTCCTATATTAGTTTTTTAACATTTATTAAGCTTGTTTGTCTCTTTGGTAGGAAATGAAGAAACCCAAGCAAGTAGTACTAGTTGTGAATTATTGAATGAAGAATCTTTATTAAGAAAAAATGAAAATAGTGTTGAGTCTTCTATATCGGAATTATCAACCGATGATACACTTGAAGATTCTGTAAAGAAATGTGGTAAACATGAGCGTAGCATAGAGTCAGAAAATGAAGTATTCTTAGATGATTTTGAAGAGCTTAGTACAAATAGTTGTTCATCCAGCAATCCAAACATAGAAAATACTTCTGATATCAATGCAAAAGTAAGATTTCTTTTTTTATTGTGTTTTTATCATATCTAAATGTTATTAGCTTTATTATGATATCAAAGATATTTCATTGGTTATATGATTAAGGTTCCTGTTTATGGGGCCTCATTGAAAGAAAAAGAAAAAAAAGAGATATAAATAATTTGATCAAAGAAATTATTATTATTTTTTTTGCCAGTCTTGATCTTAATATGTGGTGGAATGTTTTATATTAATAAAACTAGACTTGCTAACTGTTTAAAAATGCTGCAATGCTTTAGATAACATTTTTAATCGCTTAAATTTGGTCAGGTATTGGGGAAATTGATTAAGTGATATTAGGATAAGAACACAAATTGTGACTAACCTTTTTGCTAAAGAAATCTTGTACCTTATAGTAATAACTAGGCTGTCTCAATACCATTGAAGAGTATGCTGTTTCTTTAAAAAGTATTTACTATAATACTGACCACAATATTTCCTATTGTGGTCAGTATTATTATGGTAAATACTTTTTAAAGAAACAGCATACTTTTCAATGATATTATATTGAGACATCCCAGTTATTACTATAAGGTACAAGATTTCTTTAGCAAAAAGGTTAGTCACAATTTTCTTTTTAGCATAATGCTAAAATAATTACAATATTCATCACTTTTCTGTCTTGATTTTTATTTATCTTTGGAATTGGAAGAAAATTTTATATTATAAATCATTCTGAACTTTAATATAAAGTTATTTTATACCAAATATTATCTGAAAAAAACTTTTTTTACCTTCAGCTTTTTTTTTTTTTTTTTTCATTTAAAAAAAAAATTATTTTGCAGATTTTTTTGGTTAAATGTTTTAGAAAAAGAGCTAAATCACATTTTCAAATTTTAGTACTTATGAAAGTTATTTAGTATTTTTCTCAAAAAACACCCACAGCTTATTCCCTGTTTCAGTCAAAGGATTTCATTAAGAATGCTTTCAAAAACATATTTAAAAAATAATTATTTGTAGACTTAGTTTTTTGTTATAAAGTAATGATTAATCAAAAAGTAATTATATTTATAATTTTTTTTTTTAATTTAGTAAAAAAATAATAGGTGTAATGAAACATAAAATTCAAATTAGTTATAAATTTATCTATTGAGTGGCTCTCATTTTGTGAATGAATTTTGTATTTACGTAGTTAAATATTTTACTAACTCCATAGGCACTACATAATGCATCTTCAGATTGTTCACTATCACTTCAATTGATCGATTCAGCAGAATCTGTAACCAGCGTTGGTTCTACTGTTTGCCTCAACAAATCTACTAATTTGGAGAATAAAGACTTACAAAAATCCAAAAACGGCTCTAATCTCAAATTGCAAATGCTGAATGAAGAGTTGCAACTCGAAACAAATGTTTCTGTAAAATCTGAATCACATTCCCAAGAGAAAGAGCAAAAAACTGTTTTGATTAAAAAAGAAACAAAGGAGAAGCCTCGCAAAAAGAAGGTGAATCACTGAATAATGAATGCACTGATAATTCTTGTGTGGTTTGAGCTTGTTGTAGATTCATAGTTGTTTTTTGCATGTTGTTTTTATTTTGGTTAGCAAATGAAGACTGGCTTCGTACAAACCTTATATGAAAGTTCCTTTTACAATTGTTTAGTGTTGTCAGTTTAGATCATTGAAAATCGAAATCAAGGATATGAATTGAGAGGATGGGATTAGTAATTTACCAAAAAAGAGTTACTCCATATTCCATTTCCCCAAAGCTATTGGATTTAATATAATTGTTTTATTTTGCTTTTTTTTTAGGGGTTGGGGTAATTTTTGTACAAGAACAATAAAAGGATATGGGAAAATATTGTTTTGTTAGGTGACTTTAATGTAAATGAGTGTAACTTCAAATAAAAGAATCGAAATAATTTTTTTATATATAAAATCAAATTAAAATTCTGGTTAAATACATAAGTCTACTGTTGAGAAAATTGATGTTACTAACTAAAAAATAATAAAAAATAAGATGAATTTGTAATTTACCCATAATTTTAAATCGGAAAATATCTGCACACACTTTTAATGCATAACTATTATAAATTATCCATTTAGTTTATGATTTTAGCTCCTTTTTTTATATAAAGAGTATTTTATCCTAGGTTCATCTAGTTCCAATTTCAGTATTGTCTTCTTAGTGTTGCAATCGTTTTTTTCCCCTCTCAATTCTTTTGTGCTTTGCAAAGGTAAAATACATGATTATCTTTTAGTATGATTAATAATTCTTTGCTTTCAGCGGCCAACTGCCAAGATCGTAAGTGTTGAGATCAACAACCAAAGTGCTGATTCATCGGTTGACTCAAATAAGGCTTCTACTGCATGCATACAGGAAGAAGAGTCTTTGAATGTTGTCTTTCAGTCACCCACACTGAAAAGTGCTCCGCCTCGGTTTCTTGCGAGTGATACTAAAACAGCTTCTTCTGTTACAAGTGCAAAGGTCACACTGAATGATGTTTTGCCTGTTGAACAAATTGCAGAAGAAATGGAAAAACTTATTCTTCAACAGTTAGAAGAAGAGGAGCGTGCCAAAGAACTCTCAAGCAAGGTAAAATAATATATCTTAAGATTTCTTATTATTATAAAAAAAAGATTTAAATGAAATTTGACTATTTATAGGCTGTTTCTTGCCCCATGAACTATTCTTTATTTGTGGATTAAATCTTTTGTTTAAGCACTGCATTCAATAAACAACTCTCAAATTACATATTTTTAAATAAAAAGGCTTCAAAAGTGTTTCTATTATCTTACAAAACATGTTTCGATTAACTGCAGTAAATCCCTGATTATACTGAGTGACCACAGAACCTGGAAATCAGGGAAATGTCAGGGAACTTTTTAAAATTTCACTGAAAATCAGGGAAATTTTCAAACATGCTTTCCCATTCTTCTATATTTTGGCGCCATTTACCCATAGGTTTATTGTGGTAAACATTAGAAGTTTAAAGTTGTGGAGCAATTTAAACTTTTCTTTACTACCAAAACTATTTTTAAAAAATTGGTATGTTATCTCCTTATTTGATCGGGGAGTCTACAACACATCTGGAAAAATTGAGGAAATTTGTAAAAAAGTTTGCCTTAAAATCAGGGAAATTTTTAGAAATCTGTCCGGAAATTATCAGGGAACTTTTTTTCCTGAATTTTGTGGCCACCCTGTTATATGAGTTTCCACTTTAACCAAGCAATCAAATATTTCTTGGATTTTTTTTTTTTTTTTTTTTTTTTTTTTTTGTAGTTCTACAGTTTCCATTTTTAAAACTATTGGGAAAAAAAACGAACTTGATCTCAGGAAAACAAAATCCAACCCTATCCCCTTTACTTTTCATTGTATCCTACACCTCCCAACCCCTCCTCTTTTTTAGTATTGGGAAGCTGAAGGCCAAAAGAGAAGCAGGCAACAAAAGAGAATTCACAGAATTTTGCCCGCAGTTATTCTTCGTTCACCTGGTCACATGATCCCCTCCCTGGTATCTGGAATGTTTTCGATTGATCACATGATCTGGTGTATCTGGAAAAAAAACATGGTTCTTACATTCAGTTAATTCTACAGATAAATTAAAAATGAGTAGCAATAAGAGAAAGCGAATTGTTGTTTCTGTAGAAACAAAATTAAGAGCAATCTAAAGAATAGATAATGGGGAATCAATAAAGAAAGTATTGGATGATCTTGGTATTGGAACTGTTACCTTTGGAAAAGGAAGATAAATTAATGAGAAAAATGGTGTGTCCAGAAAGGGCTGATTGCAATAATTTCCGAAAAACAATGAAAAAGTGTGAATTTGAAAAACATCTCAATTGTTATTCTGTGATTCACGCAATTTAGAAGGAAGGGAAGTCCAATATCAGGGCCTATGCTTTAAGAAAAGTACTGGTCTTTCATAAAATGTTCCATTTTGGTGAAGATTTCACTGCTATTAGCAGATGATTGGTTTGCTAGAAAAAGAGATGGAATATCGGCAATTAAATATACGAGAGAGAAATTATCAGCTGATTATGATGAAGTGATTAAATCCAAAGAAACTATTAAAAAACTCATTGAAAAAGAAAGTCTGGAAATGAAGCAACTTTCCTACTGTGACGAAATAGGATTAAACTTTAGAATGTTGTTTTCAAAAAATCTCACAGAAAAAGACAGAATGTTAGCTCTGGGGTACAATAAAAGTAAAGAAGGAGTAACAATATTGGCATCTCCTATTGCACCTAGAAACTTAAAACTAAGAGCAATGCTGATTGGCAAGTAAAAAAAACCCTAGAGCATTTAAGAATGCTCATTTTCTAAGTTTAACAGTGTATTACAAGAATAAGAAAAGTGCTTGGATGAATAGTGATTTGTTCAAAAAAATGTTGTGTTTTTTTTTAATTTTTTTTATGAATTTGTTCTTAACGTAGAGGCATTCATAAGAAATCAAAATCTTCCAAAGAAGGTAACGTTATTGCTTGACATTGCTCCCTGACATTCGAATAATTATGAATTGGTGAGTGACAACATTAAAGCAATTTTTTTGCCTCTTAATATCACATCACTAATACAGCCTTTAGATCAAGGTGTTTTGGAGAACATGAAGAGACACTATTAAAAAAAGATACTAAAAACTCTTATTGAAGGAACTGAGGAAAATAAAAGTGTTCCCGAAATGCTTAAAAGTCTTAATGATGTTGTTTACTAGATAAAGCATGGAATGAAGTAAAGTCAACCACCATAAAGTCTTGGGAGAAAAATTATCGATACACAGAATACAGAACACCAAAGAGAACCCATGAAGGTAGCGATAAGCTTTTGGATTTAGTCATGCAACTGATATTGTTTGAGCCAATAAACGAAGCGCATGTACATGTCTGGATAAATGCTGATGAACAGCAAGAGATTACAGTCAATAAAGAAAATGAAACTACCAATAAGGATGACAGTGACGATGAAAATTGACATACAAAAAATTTCCCCTATAGCTAGACTTAAAGCTAGTGAAAGTGCTATTGATTGGATATATAGAACAACAAGAAAAAGCGACACTAGCAATCGTGTTATCATTAAAAAAATGGTGAAACATTGCTGGAGAAAACACACAAAATATATAAAACAATTAAGGTCTTTTTTAAGTAAAAGAACTTTTTAAATACATTAAAATGTAAATTGCTTCATCTGTAAAATATTTGTATTTATTAAAATATGCTTTTAGACTGACACGATTTATTTTATAATTTTCACTTTAACAGAATTTTTTGGTTGTCTGAGTTAGTGCTGGCCCACAATAACTCAGATAATCGGGACTACTGTATAAAAAAAAATCCTTTCTTCCACTAAAGTATTTACATCTTTGTTTTATGTTATTGTCTTCCTTATTATATTTGCAATAGATTAATTTCTTTGGGGAAATGGAAAGTTACATAGTTAAACAAGCTTGCTTCCCTACTCTTTAAACCTTGCATTCATATAACATTGAATCTTTAATTTATGATTTTTGTTTATTCAATAACTTAATTAACTTCTTGTTTATCAGAATACCTTTTTTAGTAAAAAGCACTAAACTTGTATAACATTGAATCTTTAATTTATAATTTTTGTTTATTCAATAACTCAATTAACTTCTTGTTTATCAGAATACCTTTTTTAGTGAAAAGCACTAAAATTTCATTAATAACTTTTCATTATTGACAGCCTGTTACTGCTGCATTTGAAATTGCTCCTCAAAGAAAAGCCGAACCACCCAAAGAAAAACCTCCTCCTCCTCCCAGTGCAGACAATGAAGTTGTTCAAAAGGTATATAAATGTGACTTTTATTATGGTTTGTCTAAATGTGAAAGTACCCAATTGCAGCAACGAAATTTTGCTTGTTTGTTTGATATTGCAACACTGCCTGCTCTCATTTACATGAAATCTGTATATCTCCTAATATATATGAAATCTGTATCCTCAAACTTCCTGAGCAATTATGCTGCTGAAATGTTGAATGGGGTTTCCTGTAAGCCATTAAAAATCAATAAAATACCATTGAAAACTGTGTTCCAAAATAAGATTAATTGAAAAATTTCCCCTTTGAAATTGGGTATACATGTTATTTTTTTTTTTCATTTATTTATTTTTATAACCATATAATGATTTGATAATATTTTAAAAGCTGATATTGAATCTCTAAGAGTGGCAACAAATTTTAGTCAGTCTATTTGTAGTTCCAGGTTTTTTTTTCAAGCATCCTCGGTACAAGGGGTATTAAAATTATGTAATAGAAACCCTGTTACTGTGCAAGTCATTAAAAAAAATCCAAAACACAGAACAATTTAAAATCCAATAATTTATAAATTAATACAATTAAATAATTTATGGTTATAATTTACTCATAATATAAATTTCATAGAAACTGATCATGAAAATAAATAAGGTTGCTGCGTTCTGGAAAGCAAATAATTTTTTTTTTTTTTGAACGGCTATTCTCATGATAATCAATGCTCATTTTACTTCCATTTGAAGTCAAAATAAATTTTCAATCAACGTGCAGTTGATCATGCAAAGAACACAGATTTAGTCAATTAAACCTGTCAACTAAGTAATTGAGCTAGCACCTTATTAATGCTCATTGTGAAATAAACAGGAAATTATCGACATTGAAATTGGAATAGCATATCTGATGGAATAATTAGTACTCTAAAAATATCTAGTCATAATTATTACTACAATCAGGGCTGTGATTCATTCCGCCAAATGTGGATTTCCGCTTTTTTTAATTTTTCATATTTTTCCACTTTTTTTTTTCTTTTTTTTTTATATATATAAATTTCAAAGTAAATCAGTGTTTTACTACAAATTTTCCATTGATCTCGGGGAGGTGGAGGATAGAGAAAATAGTTTTTACTTCCCTCGGAAGTTTTCTTTCTTACTGCAAACTTGTCTCAATTCCGATGAATTCTGGTTTTGGCCAAAATTTTTATCATGATGCTCAATATCGATGCAAATTCAGTTTGAAATTTCCTGACAACCTCAGAATCTTCATACTTTCTAACTTCCCAAGACCCACCAATGTATTGACTACATTTTTCTCTATTATTTAAACCTCTATTGGCATTATTTACGTTGATATGTGATAGCCATTTTGCTAAGCTTTACAGCTATAAAATGATCGTTATTCCTGTGATTATATCGAGCGCTGTTGCCAGAATTAAGTTGTTATGTGATGCTCGTTTTCATCAGATGTTAACTCTGATTCAATACTCACTGATGCTATTGCAGAGATTTGTACCTGTTATAAATAGTACAGTTCAGTTAAAACTTGAATTTAGTTATTTTTTGTCTATATTCCGATTATTCCTGACATTGATACAAATCCGCATTACAATTTTATTAGGCAGCTTACAAGCAAGCCTGGCTATCACGAAATCTACGTACATTCAGACTTCCCCAAACTTCCTATGTAATGACTACTTTTCATACAGAAAAAAAAAGCTTTATCATTATTTACGTTGGTGTGTGGTGGATAGTTTCGCTTATAAAAGGGCTGCTCTTCCTGAGATTTGTGCCGCTAAGGCGAGTGCTAATACAGTGTGTTTCAACTATGAGAATTAGAAAAATAATCTTGTTAAACCAAGAGAGAAAAAAAATACATCAACTGACGATCATGAAAATAATTTTAAAAAAAAACAAAAAGTGATTATAAGTGAGAAGTGTAAAATTTGATTGCTTGTTGCATGCTGATGTATCGCTAAAAAAAGCTTCCAAATAATGCCATTACTTATATGGGGATGGTATAAAGTATATTAGGATTATTTAACTAAATTTTCAATGGATGTATCTTAGTGTTATCTAGTTAGTGATTTCGAACTATAATTAGCATTTTAAAGGTTTTGTTATGCAACAGAAGGCATCACTATCAAAAATGTGTGACAATAAAATGCTTGATATATTTGGAATAACCAAACAAAAAAAAATCTTAAGCTTATTTTAACCATAAAATATAATAAATCCAGTTATTTATTACTGTGTTTATACATTATCTCTGCACTCATTATCATTAAAGATCTGTTTATGTATTAGTACTATTACATAGATGCTGACTTTTATTTGAATATTTCCTGACTAATGGCTTATTACTCTTTCTTCTTTATAGATGCCGTCTCTAAAACGAGTGAACTCCACAAAACGCATCAAGAAGGAGATTCACAAGCGTAGATCAAACTTTTTAGGGATTGAAAATGCAGATGACAGTCTTGTTTGTGGTGCGTAAACATGATATTGAAAGTAGTTTAAAAAAAAAAAAATCTGAACGATGACTGTATTTTGTGTCTAATTGATGAAATAAGAAAAGTAAAATATTTTTATAATTCATAAGGAAGTTTTTTAATAATTGTATTTTTTTTTTTTTTTTTTTTTTATTTTATAAGGGACCCAGCTACGTATAATATTTTGCAATATTTAGATTTATCATCTAAAAAATGTGCCTAAATACTAAATTTCATTGTTTTCCAATGAGTGGTTAGTAATTTAAATGATAATTAGGAAATGACAAAATTCATTTTAAGAAGAAAAATGGCTTTTTAGACATAAACTCTTAAATATTTAATATATTTTGGTGTCAAGCAATAGTTTGTTAAAGACTAAACATTAATAACTTGCAATTTTGTATTAAAAAAGTTTTTAATATATTAATAAACAATTTTTTTAATGGAGAAGTATGTATGTTTTTACTTTCATTAGATTTATCATAGTCGAACCATCTCCCCACGCACACCAGAGATTTTTTTCCGTTTTCAGATTTACTTCTCAATATTTAAAGAAAATGTAAAACTGATCTTTACTTTGTTAATAAACTATATTACTTTTGAGTTACTTTACCGATTTTGTTGTTAAATATGTTGTTAATGTGATATATTGTTAAACATGATACTATAATTCCTTGTAGTTTCCATGTAATTTTAGACTAAAACTGATGTAATTTTATAATTTTCTGAAACACATTTGTTTGCTTTTTCCCCACTTTAATGTTGGACCTTAAAAATGTTTCTTAATTTTGAGATTTGCCCTGAAGATCGGCCATCATAAGTGATGTGTTTTTCAGCATAATGAACTGGAATTATGTATTGAGAGTAAACAAAGTATTCTAAATCAAATGAAAAATAGAAGTTTGTATTGAAATTTTCAAAATTAGTGTTAAATTTACTTATAAATAATCATGAACAAACTTTGTAAACCACTATATTCTACGACTTTTACCATCGGAGGTAAATAGGTAATATAGTTCAGACTTTTTTTTTGCCTACAGTACAATTAAAACTTAGACCATTGCTCTCTTTGTAAATAAACTTATTCATAGAATTTTGTTTTCGTATATTTAATATTTTTCATTGTTATAGTTATTGATTTGAGTTTTTTTTTTTTTTTTTTTTTTTTTTAATTTTCATGGATTGGCAGCAGTGTTTGATCTGGATTGTAAAATGTCTTTAGCAAATAAAGCTAAAATTAGAATGGGTTAATATAAATGCATAGATCTTTACTTGTTAGTAGGGTTTTGATCTTCATGCATACGAGTAAAATGTAGCCATTGTTAACGTTCAATGTTCTTATTTCAAAAACCCATCATCTACGTAATACTGATAGAAAAAAAATCTGTTCTTTTCAGATGACTCTTTAGTGCCCCCTCCGAATGCCTTAGAGCAAATTTTTAAGGCGGAAATGGAGCTGGATAGGGAAAGCATGAAACGTTTAGAAAGTGCTGCTGCTGAAAGGTTGAAATTTGAAGAAAAGGAAATTATTGAAAAAGAACAAGAGATAATTGCAACTCTTGAAACAGAAGAAATGCAGAAACACTTGTTAACTGATGAGGGTAATGAACAGTTTATTTTTATGGAGTGCTTTGTAAAAAATTCAGCATTATATGTATTTAATATAGCCGAAATTTTATTAAAGTCTCGAATTTAATTGAATAGCAACTGGACTAAAACCAGACACATATTTTCCACAATTATTTTATTTCTTTTATTTTCAATTGATTCGACATTAAATTTACTGTTTTAAAAATATTGCATCATTGTATTCAGACATGGTGAAGTTTTGTGGAAACACTGGATTTCTTTTTTGACAGAAATTTCAATCGTTCCTGGGATAGATACAAATCTAAATTGAAATTTCATGTGCTTGCTTAAAAGTCTGGCTACCACATAATCTGCAAACATTCCAACTTTCTAAAACCTTCTCCTGTAATGTTCACTTGTCGTCCTTGTAATGTTCATGATCTACTCCAATCTGATAGTTCTATTGGTGCCTTATGATATGTTGCTCTTGATATCTCCCTTTATACTGCTGGTTGTGGCAATACAAAAGAAGCTAATGCCAAGATTTTTGCCAATATGTTAAACTCTGTAACTGATAATATTTTCCACGATTATTACATTAGTGTGATAGTTCACAGAGCATTACACTGATGTAATATTCCCTATTGCCAAGATTTGTGCTGGTATGGTGAGTGCTATCATCTAGATTTATGTTGTGTTGTTAATTTTTGCTGATTATGTAGTGTCCATTATTGCAAAGACTTGCGATACAAATATTTACATTGTTAATTGTCCACAATTTGTGTCTCACTTTCACTATTTCATTTGAATCATTGGAAAATGACTATTATGGTTTTGTACAACAAAATTAGTCCTCATTATACAATTTTTCTGTATGATCCATTTTTAAAAATATAATACTAACTGGAATTGTATGTAAATTTTTTCTTGTTAATTTTAGCTTGACAATCAATTTTCCATTATAACTAAATTTATTAATATGTTTAAATTTAGAAGGTAAAGCTCTCTCTCTCTCTAGTGTTTTGAATGTACAACCATAGAAAAGAGTATCCCCCAAAAAAACACTTTTGAAAAGTAGAAGAACCACCAACCTCAAAAACACAAAAAACTTTCTTACAATAAAAAAATCATAAACATGATGAAAATTTTCAGCCACAAACACAGTGATATAAAAAAATGGCCAACCTCTGATTAGAACTCTCTGTTGTGACTCGCTTACGAATGTATGCTTACTTAATTTATTTTTAACATTTAAGTTCCGCTCCCATAAAAATTTACGCTGCTTGTGGTTGGCGCCCGTCATTAGAATATTAACAATGCTTGCGTTTAAACTAATTTATGGATGTTTGCACGAATATTCGAGTTTATGACTTCATTTGGATGGGTAGGAAATACAAAGTGGTGTAAATATTCATGCTCGTGTAATTTTCAAAATAGTATAGAGAAACTGTGCTCAAACGCTTGCATTTGAATCATTATTAAGAATTTTTTAAGTAGGAAACTAAAGTGTTTCTGGTAAGCTTTTGTTTGGTTGATACATACATTTTGGAAAGTTTTTATGTGTGGGGGGGGGGGAGGTTTAAAGGTTAGTAATTAAGAAGGGCGCCAACCTCAAGCAGCGTAAATTTTTATGGGAGCGGAACTTAAATGTTAAAAATAAATTAGGTAAGCATACATTCGTAAGCGAGTCACAACAGAGAGTTCTAATCAGAGGTTGGCTATTTTTTTATATCACTGTGTTTGTGGCTGAAAATTTTCATCATGTTTATGATTTTTTTATTGTAAGAAAGTTTTTTGTGTTTTTGAGGTTGGTGGTTCTTCTACTTTTCAAAAGTGTTTTTTTGGGGGATATCATAACTTTTTTTTAAACACTGACGACTTCTCTTTTTTGAATTTGTCCGTTTCATCGTTTTTCTATTTATCCCCTATGGTAAACCTGGTACCAGGGATATTCATAATTCTTCAAACTGAGTTCGACGATACCTTACATTCAATAATTATCTTTAAAATTGATAAACCGAAAGTGGTACCAATAGCATACCTGGTACTTTAAACATTCATAATTCATCAAAACAAAAGTCCAACATGCCATATTTATCTTGGAAATTGATATACCGAAAGTGGTACTACCTATGCTATACCTGGTACCTTAAACATTCATAATTTTTCAAGACAAGTCTAACAACACCCAACATGCCATATTTATCTTCAAAATTGATAAACCAGAAGTAGTATCACCTATGGTACACCTGGTACCATGAATATTCATAATTCTTCAAGTTGAGTTCAATGATATCTTGCATGCCAAAATCTACTTGAAAATTGACAAATTGGTTGAATGCGGACGGCAGTAACCATCAAAATCTACCACGAACGAGTACTAGAAACTTGTGTATGGCAACTCAACTCCCAAAACTTAAAGAAATACGTTGCCATTGACAAAGATCCTGTCTGCCAAGTTTCAGCTCGATTGGTTAGTTTGTACGCACAACGACCTATTTTAGTGCATAATAACGACTAATCAGTCCGGGACCCACAGCTTAACGTGGATTCCGAATCACAACGAACATCCTCACCTAACACAGGAATCAAATCCGGCACCTTTAACTTACAAGGCCAGAGCGTGCATCCCATTGAAAGTTTATACTAATAAATTGTTACAAATAAATTTTACAAGTATTTTACAGTCTAATAAATATTGCAGTATAAATTATTTTTATTATACCAAGCATTATTTTGGTTCACATAATAACCCATTGATATTTGACAACATTTAAATTATTTTCTTAACAACAATTTTAAAATTCACTATGAAATTACAATTTTGATGATATATGATTCTACAATTTCATTTTACAACGGAAAGTAAAAATCAACACATCTTTAAAAACGAATGACATTTTTGCAAATTCCATTAGCCAATCGCAATGCGTGGTTCATTTAGTCCTCTGTAATGAGTTGACTGTGACGTCAGCTCGCATAACCTCCACATTTATACTTTGTATTTAGCCCATAGTATCTTGCTACAAAATGTGATTGTTTTCAATGGAGATTTCCCGAAATTAAAATGTTTTTGAAAGTTAACTCTCTCTAAATTGTCATACAGTTCAAATAACACATGCAACTTAAAGAACAAATATTTCTCTTTAATTCTGTCTCTTCAAAAATTAAATTATTTAAATTTTAAAGATGTTATAAGCCATATAATTATAGTCCAATTCGTTCTCCTATAATTTAACATTACGTTAAAACTCACTTAAGCCTAACATCCGGAAAAACTAACTTCCAAATGATAGCAAACCTGTTTGGCAATTTGGCATATATATCTGAACCTCAATTACAAGCTGATCGCCTTTATCTGTCGCCAAATTATGAAATGAAAAAAAGTGGTTTTAAATTAATTAAAAATAGAAAGAATTATTTAATGCTGTTCAAACCAGCGTAGGATTTTAAGTTGAAACATTCCGCATCCTATAATTCAATCCGTTTGAAGATCTATAGATTAGTTAGGGCTGTACGTTTGTCTAAATTTTTACATCAAAATCGGGCTAGAACTCGTTTTTTTATTTCGTTTTGGAATTTTCAATATTTTTTTTCTTCGTTGTCTTTTTTTGTCCTAGGTACTCAATTTTTTTTCTTTGAAAGATATCACCGAGACGAATCTATGGTATTTTTTGTATAATTATGTGAAGTTTCGTAAGCACGCTAGAAAATAGTCAATTTCGGCTTTTTCGCTGGAAGTTGTGCAGAGAATAGATACTTACTGTCGTTTCTGCCTTTTTTAAGGTTGGCTGCAAAACGACCGTTTCGTCTGATTAAGCGCCTTTTAATAATCTCCTGATTTTTAAATACCATTGTGTAGGGAAAATATACAGCTACATGGGAACAAAATAATCTTTTTTTTTTTAATCAATCAATATTTTGGTAGGACCATCTTTGGTTTTAATTACAGTATCAGTTGTTTGAGGCATGGTGCTCAACTATTTGTTAATATTGGTCTCTTTTTTTTTTCTTTCTTTTTTCTATTGTTGTAGGACTTTTTTTTAATGTCTCCTTCAAAGTAATTAGATGCTTCCTGACCTTGCAGTTGAGAATAATTCAAAAGTTTTGTATGAGGTGAAGATCCATAGACTGTGGGGCCAATGTAGGGGATTTACATGATTTTCTCTTAACCACTTCATTGTTTTAATAGATTTCCCATTGATATGTTGAAATTGAATCCAATCTATGTTTGAGTCACCAAAAAGTGATGAAAATGAGGACTGTAAGGTCGTTTGGAGTACAGTTATGTGCTGGGGTAGATTTCAAATTTGAGGCATTTTTGATGTATTTACAAAAGACTATTTTTTATAATGAAATTTAATAACCAATAGGCTTATATGTTTGTTTTTTCTAAAAGTACATGTAATTAAAAGTTATGATGTATACGAATATGCCTTATGCTTGTTTTTACATAATTTTTGACAAAGAGTATTCATAGAAAATAGACTGTTTGAAACGATTAAGTTAAATTTATTTTTCATATTTTACCAATTTCTAATATATAAAATAACTTTAAAGAGCATATGTATTTTTTCATATGGTGAGTATTTTTTTATGTTGTCAGGGGTCTGTAAATAACTTTTTAAAGTTAATTAGTGTAGCCTTGTTAACTGCTTGCCACATACAAAGTATAACTCTGTGAACTAAATTTGAGCTCTGATGTCTTAAGCCTAAAAAGTTTAAAATGATTGGTGTAAAAAAAAAATCATTAATGTTTAATTGTTAAGTCTGTTGCTTGTCAAGTCTTTTACCTGTTAAAAGTAACAAACCTGACATGATTAAAAAAAAAAAAAAAAACTTTAAAAATATTTAAATAAATTATCTTAAAATGTCACATGTATATATATCCACTAAAAACTAACAATTAAATTAATAAAGAAATAAATGCTGCGTAACATCTGCTCTCCCAAACCATATCAGATCTGTTACTCAATGTCAAGTCTCTTACCATTTAAAAGTAACAGACCTGACATGATTTACAAAAAATATAGATATATATTTAAATCAAATTATCTTAAAATGCCACAAGTGGACTAAAAACTAACAATCAAATTAAAATAAATACATAACATCTGCTCTCCCAAATCATTTAAAGTTTGTTACCCAATATCAAGTATATTACTTAGTAAAAAATTATTTGTGAAAACTTAAAGTTTTTAATTCAGAATTGCAAATGACGGATATAAAATGTGTTTACGATAATATTTGAATGTATGCAGTATAGCATTCCTTTTATATATTTTAGAGACACATTAAATTAATAATAATAAGTTAAAGTAACAGACCGGACATTTTTTAATATAAGTAAAATATGAAATATTTCTCTATTGCAAGACTGAGAAATAAATTTCTATTTTAGACAAATTACTTATTATGGAAGCTGATTTACTAATTCAAAAAATTGTAATGTCATAAAAATTTCCAACATTTTTTAGTTTTGTAGGAACTTCCTACAGGTCTAAATTTTAATTTAATCTTGCTGCTGGCTATAAAAACATGCACAAGACAAATGCAAGAACTAATGCTAATCACCAACAATAGTTAAATTTTTGTTTGTTGGCAACAAAAATAAAAATCGCAATCACAAAAATTATACTTTTCTATGTTAACCTAATGTATGCTCATTTATGATTTTAGAATCTAGCAATGTCTTGTCAGATGAAGACAGGATACTAAAATTAAAAGAAGAAAGGAAAAGAATGGGGAATGAAAAAACTTTAACTGAAACACAAAGATTGAGGTTGGAGGAAGAAAAGCAGTTAAGGGAAAGAGAAGAATATATAAGAAAACAAGAGGTTAGTTACTAGTGAAACATACTCGATGACCTTTATTAAAACCAATAGACACACTTTTTATTTATATGTACAATTACCCTTATATAAACTTATTTAACCCTACAGGGAGATAACGAATCTTCAGCTGAATTCTCTTCGCCTCTGCTTTCTGATGCTGCAAATTTATTAAATATGCAAAAGTCTTCTAATGCTTCTTCTCTCTGTCTTGAAACAAAGCTTAATGTTTCACTTTCTGAAATTGGTAAAGGGAATACTGTTTCAAATCATTCTTCTCAGATATTAGATCCAAAAATTGAGAAACCAGCTATATCTGCTAAACCAGCAGTTCCTCCAAAGCCTCTAAAAAAGAAGGTGAAGTGTTTAGATATTGCATGTTTTATTCTTAAACTGTATTTTGAAAGCTGCAAGAAGGTCTATTTAAGTATATTTCTCTTACAGTTGTTGTTAATACAATACTTTGATATATGACTTAATGACTCCTGAAATGTGTATTGAATTAATAGAGAAAAACTAAACTATTACACCTTGTTCTTCTAACTCTGCCTTACTGATTTTAGGAGGCTATACGTAAAGAAAGGGAACGTCTAAGACAAGAACAAGAGACATTACAAAAGGAACGAGAGGAGCACAGGCTGAAACTAATAAAAGAGCAGGAGCTCTTGAAAAGCTCTCAAAAGCCTAATGGTACTCTAACAAAAAGAATATTTACATTTTCTGTAGCACTAACTGCCATTCCATTGTCACTTTATTACCTTTTTAATTAAGTTGTGAGAAATGCATGAGCCTTAAAGTTTTGAAGAATTAGATAGTATACTGAAGTAGTTGTGATGTCTGTGCTGGTTTCAGTCATTTAACCATTAGTGAGAAAAAATATTTTCTGCAATTTTTATTGCAGTTATATTTTATTTTATTTTATCTGATTTCAATATGTATGAAATTTTTTTGTGCTGTTCAATTTGAAATACTTTATTATAATGTAATGATTTATTTTTTCTCACTTAAACATCAGTTTGCAAACATTTAGCTCGTTTTTAAGTAATTGAAAACATGAACGAGGTTTTTTTTTCTAGTTGAGGCAATACTTAGTAGTATTTGCTAAACGTTTCAGCTTTTGTTTTAATTTAAAGTGCCTAAATCCCTTGTCGAGAGCTCTCAAGTGCAGTGGAGTGTTGTTTGTTTAATTTCAACTGAAAATGCTGTAGTGTTTTCTCTTTTTCTAAAACTGGTAACATTGATTGTTGAGTTTATTTTTTTAAGAAATTATTACTTAAGTTTTTTTTTTTATTTTTATTATTGTTTAACCCTCATTTGCCCCATCTGCAAGTGCAATCTTAGTTACATTCAATATTTATATATTGATTGTAGATGTAATTTTACAGGATATGTTCCTTAAAAAAGCATTGGAAAACATAGCCAGTCAATTTGTTTTGCATAAACATATTTGACTGCTTCTTAAGTATTTTAATTGGCATGGGTCCCTGTTATAATTGAAACCCGAAAACTGTTTAATCAGCCATTGCAATAAATATCTTACTTTTATAATGAATTGTGTGCAGTAGTAATGTTGAATTTTAGTGTGTGTTAAGTAGAAAAATTACTGAATTTTCCCATCCTTTGCAGCACCTGTATCCAGATTAGGCCCTGTTCCCCCTGCTAAACCCTCTTGTACACCCAAACTAACCAGTTCCAATAATACCCAACCTAGTGCCAGAGAAAATGTCATCTTTACTAGTCAGAGCTACCATGGTGCTCAAAATGGCATTTCCAGCAGAAATGGTTGTGGTAAGTTATCAAATTAGTTTTGTTAATATTTTAACTGCATGGCATCCCATATTTAACATAGAGTTGAAATTGTCAGATTACTAAAAATATATATGATCCAATAAAAGGATATGAATACTGACATTGAAAAAACTTGTAATAGAAAAACTGTCAAAGAAAATTATTGGTTATTCTATTTTTCAAAGAGGGCATAGCTAGTCATCGCACAGTCAATAGTTGACTTTTATTTTTGTGAATTTGTCTTATGCTTTCCCTTTGAGATTGTACAACACGTTTCTATGTAATAATATAAATAATCTGAGTTACAGATATCAATTTTTGTGGTTTTTTAGACTAATTGCTCTGTTTGAATCTTCAGATAATTAGTGGTTAGTATTCAGGGGTCTATGCAGAAGGAAACTTTGGTCCTTTTACTGAACCTTCACAAAATTTCATGTAAAAAAACGTACATCTATTTTTGAGGTATTTAAATCATATAGGAGTAGAAGGATATCATTGTAAATATTTGTAAATACCTACTCAACATCAACCATTTTTTAAATTTAAAATTACAGTTATTATTGCATGAAAGTTTCACAAATAAGTATAAAATTGTATATTTTTCACAAAATTCAATACTTTTTCACAAAAATAGGACCTTGTAAAAAAAAAAAAAAAAAAACCTGGATCGACCTTTGATATTAGTACAACTTAGTAGTTAGTATCGGTATAACTTAGTAGTTAGTATTAGTATAAAGTATTGTTATGATCAAGAATTTGTAAATAATTGTACATATAAATGTTTTGTGAATTCTAATTCTATTTTAGTTCTGCAATTACTTTTAATTATAGCTTTTTATCAATGTAAAAATTGTAGCTTTAGAAATACAAGCTTCAAAGTAGTGGCAACAGTTAGGTTTACCTGGATATTTCTAGAATTTTGAAAAATGTTGCTAATCTGTAGGGAAAAAAAATCTTGACAATTAACAGTATTCAGTCCAGTTTCATCTGTTGATGTTATTAAGCTGCTGGGGAAGCAGCCCGGATATTTTTTTTGATTTTTTTTTGATCAGCAGGAAACTTTTGTTTCTGCTGCTATTAAGTCAGGACAGCTGGAAGCTCTAGTTTGAGCTTAAATGCATTTTACTGATGCAGGGCTGCCACTGACAGTAAGCTTTGAAAATAGTTGCTTTAGTAGCCTCGGATGTTAAAAATAGTAGCCAAAATAGTAGTCTCACACATAAAAAATAGTAGTCTCAGACGTTGAAAATAGTAGCCTTACTTCTCATAAGATCGAAATAAAACTGTTGATTTACATAAAACACGAAAACCCAGAAACACTCTTTTTTCAATTAAAAAAATTGTCTAAAACATTACATTACATACGGTAAAAGGCAGGTGTCTAGGGAGAGGCGCTACGATATTTATATACTGCAATGGAAGTTGGCAACTCAACCTTACTCCCAGGCAGCACCAAAGCAAAAAAAAAAGCTAAACTTCATGCAAAAGCGAGGATAAAAATCGATTGGCAAAACAAGATAACTTTTTTTCAACTTCCAAAGTCAAACAACTTTTTTCAGAAAAACAAGTATCATGTTTAAACAATTATACTATGCAACGGCAATCGAATTTCAATAAGGCCAGTTTTTAAATTTTTAACAAAATGGCTACAGAATTTGCGAAACAACATTTTAAAAAACAAAGAAAATAATGGCCAATTTAAAAATATATACATTTGACTATATAGAATTACATTTACTTATCAACGTATAATTGCAACTAAATATAAGTTTAGGCTAAAAATCAAAACAAACATCTTTAGAGCATAAAAAAGAACGGAAAACATCAAGAAAAAAAATACAAAATTCGCATAAACCAATTTACAAACTACACTCATACTTGCTAACTTCAAGGAAAAGCAAAACTAGTACAATATTTTTCTTCTTAATTAAAAAAAACAACAACTTATTTTCTTTAATATATGTTATAGGCTGTATCCTGTTAATAATATAAATTTTAAACAGTGTCCTAAATATTCACTAAACTTGGGCATGCATAAGCATGAAACTTAAATAATCAGCATTTTGCTACTCAATCACAAATTTCACTAGGTACATATATTTCATGAAAAATTATGTGTTTTAGATTTGGAAGTGGAGAAAAGATAAATAACACATAATGCATTAAAGAAAGTCTTGAAATTAACATCTTATAAAAAATATTACTCAAAAATATTAATAATATTAAAAATATTATTTAAATTCTTATAAAAAATTAATTACTCATAGATATACAGAAATAAAATTTTGTGCAACAAAAATACTATCTTAAACCACAAAAGTACATATTAAATGAAGCAAAAAATCGTTTTCATAAAACATGACAAGCGCAGCATTTGGTGTAGGGGAAGGGGGGGGGGGGAATGTAAGGACCTTTTTTTTTTTTAATTCCATAACCCTTTGTCTAAATGTATGCAGTATAGCATTCAGATTCTTTTTTTATTTTTTGGAGGGGGAGGAGGATACTTCAATTCTTTGTTTGATTTATATTAAACATATAAATCAAAAACATATAATTTTCAGTTAATTACGTTAAATAAAATGTCAAAATTAAAGTAAAAAAAAATCAAGTACAGGATCTAACCCATTTTGCTTATGAATGCCTATAGATTTGTTGAACATCTATAACACAATGCTGTAAAAGGTTAATAAAAACGAAAAAATATGATGTAATCAATTTGAAATATTAAGGAATTTAAGGTTCCAATATATTCTATTGACAAAAAACACAAGACAAGAAGAAAAATAATCATGTCTGTAAAGGATGCAGTCAGATTTAAGTTGGAGGACTTTTTTAAACAATAAATCTACGGTCGCGTTTCTAAATAATAGAATTACTAAAAATTTAAGAAAAATAATACGTAAATAATTAGGGTTCTAATGTATTCTGTTGAGAAAAAACGCAAGGCAAGAAGAAAAAAAATCATGTCTATAAAGGATGCAGGCAGATTAAAGTTTGAAGATTTTTTTGACAATAAGACATTGGCGGACGCGAAGTTATAGGATAACGGATAACCAAAAATCTATCAGAAATAATGTGTAAATCATTGTTTCAAGCATAACAATGATTTCAGAAAGTAAAAAAAAAAAAAGCGGAACATGAACATGTGGTTGTGGGCCAAGGAGGGGAGATTGACCGGTTTGGCTTAGCTGCTGATAGTAGAAAAGTTCGGAAACTTCGTACACCCAAATCGATCAGCCAACTATAAAATTTATATATATCGTGTGACGCAAGTCGGGACAGATGTCCGCTCCCACACGGGGTACGCGAGAAGAGAAACTCGAACATTTCAAAATTCCCTGATTAAAGAGTAATTTTGCGAAATTCCTTGACATTTCCCTGAATTCCCGGTTCTGACGCCACCCTGTTTAAGCTACATTCAGAGTAATTAAATAAATTGCTTAAAAATTTTAATTATTTTATTATTTATAACTTTAGCTACAACATTGAAATTCTAATCAATCTGCATTCATTGACCAACACGGCGAAATTGTTCATCGCACTGACACAAATCTCGGAAATAACGTCAAATAACATCAATACTGTCCATACTATGGCACTTTCTTCCGGCGTTCGAAGCAAATTCCATAAATTTATTTTTGTTTAGAGTAAACAAAGCGAAATAATTTGATATTTGAGAATATAATTGTGTATGCTGTTGCCTTGCACAGCGAAAGATAAAACATTTAAACCTAACAGGTAGGCGAAAATGACCGTGGTTGCCGTCAAAAACAACATCTTGCGTGAAGTTACTATCGTCGGACTAACAAAGTGATCACTCTACCAGCGAATAAGAACAACTATTTCAATAGTTCTCTCCCGCCCCCCCTTAAAAAAAATCACCATTTTGATAAAATTGTTAGTACCTTAGTGCCGTTTTTTTTTCCTGTCTTTTAACGGACAGTATCCAATTTTTTAAAAAATAGTCGCATGAGCCCAAAAATAGTTGAAGGTTTTGTTCAAAATAGTCGCTTTGGGCCCTTTTTTCATTGAAATAGTTGCCATAGTCGCCTGGCCACTAAAATAGTCGCTTTAGTAGCCTTTTTAGTCGCCTGTGGCAGCCCTGCTGATGCTGTTGTATAATTCTTTGTGAAGAAAAAAGGGTTTATTTTTGTACCAGTGACATCATTCCTCTCAGAAAAAAATTCGTAGCAACTGGTGTTTGAAGTAAAATATTGCCATCTTGAAACCTTTTCAACAATGAATGATGGAACGGGAACAAATAAGTAAGTGATGAAATGGATAAAGGATTTTCAATGTCAGATGGTTGACTTCAAGAGAAGGCTCAACGACACTTATTTACAAAAGAATAATATATGGAGAACAATTAAATTGAACTGTAAGAAATTCTTACAGATATTGTAGGATAATGAATTGAAATTTTAAGATGCAATTTGCCAAGGAATGGAAACATCAGAAAGAACACTGTTGAGTTTGTCGAATGAAGAATCTCCGATTGTGGTAGTGAAATTCTTTGTCGGAGTTAAAGCTGTTAATACTAATTAACATGTGTGTAAAACCTGCATAGCTGAGAAACACTTGATTAGAGAATAGATTTTGTATAATGAGCCAGGCTGCTTCCGGAAAAGTTTCCATCCATGTGGTGGTGGTCGAAAGTTGATATTGGGAAGTGTTTCTTCAAGTGAAAAACAGCTGTGAATCTCCAAATGAGAATTACAACCTTTTTCTGTGCAAACTTGGCACTGGACATGTCTATAACAATTTGAAGGATAGGACAAAATGGAATTACAAACTCCAAAAGACAGGACATTTTTGCTAAGCTCTGTGCCTCGATTGAAGTTTCAAAGTGATCTGTGCTATTGTCCTATTCTATGTGAAAATCCAGGTGTGCAACCAATTCCTCAGTTGGTAGCAAACCCTGACGTAGGATCCAGCTGGCAAAACTTTTCTTCGTCTTCCGACTCCAAAAGAAAAGTGGAAACCTTGTCTTACGCTGCATCTATGAGAGGTAGTGTTTTGTAGCAATAAAGAAAACTTTTGCTGCCATAGATAGAAACTTTTTCTGCATAACACGAGAGATCCTATGGGGTAGTATGAATTGTTCAGTGGTTCTATACAGAAATAACTTAGTACTTCATCAGACACCAGGAACAGCCACGGAAGGTTTCTACCGAAACATTTGTTATAGTTAGTGCCACCTATCCCTTAAGTTAAACAAACTGAACCCCCTCAAATTCATATCTTCAAAATGGTGGTAACCATTTGAAGAGACCACTGTGGACCTTTTGTAGAACTTCTATAATATGATAATTAACTTTCTCTTGTCTTTGTGACAGCACTGCTTGGGACAAGTAGTCTTTCAGGAGGGAGCAGTTTTACGATCGAGAATTCTTAAATCATTGTACCTAATATAAATGTTTTGTAAATTCTTATTCTATTTTAGTTCTGCAATCACTTTTAATTATAGCTTTTTACTGATGTAAAATATTTAAATAGTGTTGGAAATACAAACTTCCAAGTAGTGGAAATGATTAGGTTTATCTGGATATTTCTAGAATTTTGTCTTTTGATTTTTTTTGTAGGTTGTTGTCAGGCTCTAAAAATATCGCATAAGAATTTATCAGTCCAGTACCGACTGTCTGTTGATGTTTTGGGATTGAGCTGATATGAATGCAGCTCTGTTTATATATATATATTTTTTTCAAACAGCAGGAAGCTTGTGTTTCTGCTGCTGTTAAGTCGTGGTTTGTAGAAGCTCTGGTTTAAGTTTGAATGTGTTTTGCTCCTGCTGTTGTACAATTCTTTGTGAAGAATTAAATTATCTATATTTGTAATCCTGTGTCATCATTCCTCTGAGAAGAAAATTCGTAACAGATATTATATTGACATATGATTTTATAGTAAACTTTCGCCATTTTTTTTAGGTGATCCTAGCCCTCCTGTTGTGGGCAAACATAAGCCGGTACCTTCTCAAAAGAAAGTCCTGCAAAATGACTTTCATGCCCCTCAAAAGGTAATTTTTTTCTAAAAATTTTTACATTACAATATTTGGATGCGATTTATTTTTACTGGAAAATTTATTATAAGAACAATCAACCATTGTGTTTTGATTCCACAAAACCAAGATTAAATAGTGTTAAGTTGCATAGGTTTGTAACAAATATCATGTAACAACCAGCTGACTCATTGCTCAGTGATAGTAATGCTTAACTTAACATGCAGCAGGATTCAGGTTCAATTGCAAACACTGCTTAAAAAAATGTTGGAAGCCATTATGTCATGGTTTTCTAACAATTGATAAGCCATCTGGCCTCACTATATAATAGCATATTTCAAAAATAAATCTTTAATTCTTGTATTTATTATGCATTGAAAAATTTTAGTAAGGTTTCTTAATTTGTACAAACAAAAATGTGTATGGTGTGCTCCATGTTCAGTGAAGTAATAAAAGTTTACAGTAAAAAATATTCAATTATAATGCCTTTTTAAAAAAAAAAAAAAAAAATTTACATTCGATCCTTCTACTCCAAACAGGCTCCTCTCGTCAAAAAACCATCCCAAGAGTCTTCTCCAGAAAGCAAATATAACCAAAACCACTGGCTCATCCAGGAAGCAGAAATGCGAAGGATCGCTGAACTCAAAGAGAGGCAGCATTCTGCCCAGTTCCCTGTCCACTCTCAAACACATCTTGCAGAAGATGAAGTTTGCAGCAACTCCAGAGTGCCTGTCGGCTCCTCAGTCACTGCTCTGAACCAAGACAAGCTCTGGAGCTATGCCCGCCCAAGTGTAGTGTCTCAGAAGCCCCTTCAGCATATACCTTCTGATAAGATTATGGGAATGTATCCACCACAACCGCCTGCCAAGCCCTCTAGGGTTATCCCACTAGAAAGGCCAGAACAGATTTTGTCTGTTAGTGGACGGAAGAAGTGTTCACACTGTAATGAAGAATTAGGTAAGTTTAGAAGGAGTTATTCCATATTTTTATTTTTTAATAAGTGAAGTAATTTGATATGAGAATGGCTGTCAAATTTGTGAATTTCTGCTTAACAATATGCGTGCAAACTTTTTTGACTAGAATTGTGGTTGACCTTTATAGCCCAATGGCTTGTGTGTTAAGAGACTCATTTCACAATTTAAAATGTTTTTGCAAATATTGCTGTAAAATTATTAATCCCAGGTCTCTTGCATAAATAAGAAAAAAACTAACTACTATACAACATAGTCTCACCAATTTTGTTGAAAACAAGTTTTTTCAACTAAAGTTTTTTTTCTCTTTTTTTTTCTATAATATTTTTTTATTATTTTGTTCTTTTAAATTTTGAAAGCACCTAAACAAAAATATATATATATATTTTTTATTTGTTTCACTAGGCAAAATTTTTGGGTGCTTTTGCAGTGGCACTGAATCTGATACGTAGCTTTTGTATAATACATCGTAACTAACTGAACATTTTTCCAGTTGGATTTCAAATATGACGTTCCAAAAAATATTAAGGGAAATCTTGTAATATTTTCACATTATTGAGAATAAAATAATTTTGGCGCATCACTGATTAAGATGGTTTTAAACAAATGCTGCTGTGAATCTATGCAGTCTAGTCACAATTATTCATCAGACTCTGTGATGCATTCCACACAACAATATTACTTTTCTACTTTTATTTCACTAGCTTGCGTGGTGAGCAAAATTCATGACAGCGGTTGCTGAAAACGAAAGTCGTCTTATTGGTCCTCAACTTGCTCCTACTGCTTCATTCAAAATGAAGCGATCAAGGATATGGCAAGAACTTTTGCCGCTGGAAATGGGCTTCACGAGATGTCTCTAGAACTGAATCTGCGGTTGAGTTGGAAATATTTCAGCAGTGTGATAAGTTCTTTATTTGGAACTTATTTAAAAAGCGATACTCGTTAATAGATGTTGATACAACTAGAGGTAGTTCTTGGACCGCCTTTGCTCTGTTAGGTAAAAGTGGTTCATAAAAAGAAAAGAATTATGAAAACTAAACTCAATCTTCTACTTCAGAAATTGTATTTGAATCTATCCCAAACAGGCCGACCAAACGGTATAGTGGTTAGCGTGCTAGCTTCTAGGCCGCGAGGTTACGTGTTCGAGTCCCGTATTAGGCATGGGTGTTTGTAAATGTATGTTGGCTTGTCTAATGACGAATGTTTCGGCGCATTATAGCCCTCGTATTGCTGACGGCGCCAGATAATCTGAAAGCAACCAACCAACCTATCCCAAACAGAGGGATCTTTTTACTTTCATTATAATTGAGTTGTCTGTGGCTACAAGATAGTTGGTTATCTTAATTCCACACTTTTATTTCCAATATAAAATTGAAATACTTTTTTATGTTCCATCGGTTGCACATTGATCTTCTGATCCTACCCAACTAAACAAGAACATATTGAATAAGCATTGGAATTATCAGAGATTTATCTTTTTTTTTTTTTTTTTTTAATTACAATAAATCAAGAAACTTAAGATTTTTTCATTCAGGAGGCAAGTAATTTCACTGTATTAGGAAATCAAATGTTCTCCACCAAATGATCAATTCATGTTTTTGCTACATTTAAACTTTTCTATATTGATAAAATCTTGGTAGAATTGCCTATTTTGAATTTATGTTTGATGTTTAATTTTTTTAATATTTATTTTAATTTACAAATTGAATGAATTTTTTTTGCAATTAATAACTATAAATTTAGTTGCTAATAATTTTCATTATCATAAAATATGAATGACTGGAAAATAACCAGGAATAACTCTTTTTTTTTCTTCTGAACTTTCCAGAAGGGCTTTTTCTATATTGACATTTTTCTTTGTTAAGGTCGAGGAGCAGCAATGATAATTGAATCCCTTCAGCTGTACTACCACATCCAGTGCTTTCAGTGCTGTGTGTGTCAGGCTCAACTTGGCAATGGCTCCTGTGGTACTGATGTAAGGGTTCGAAATAACAAGCTTCACTGTCACAATTGTTACAGTAATGATGAAGGTGAGTTTAGATTGAGTAAAGATACTGACAATCTAAACTAAAAAGTTTTGTAAAAATTTCATTAGAAAGAGAGAATAGTTTTATAATTTAAGTACAATAAGTTTGATTTAAATTCAGGCTGAATATGAAAAAATAGAGATTTGCTAACTGAGAGAGAAATGCCCATTTATTACTTTAAGCGAAAAGTGGTGCATAGATGGTACTGTATACCAAAAGGGACTACTCGACTTCTCTGGGCATTTGATCTTCCTGTTTGTTTAACTAAATAACATATTTCTCAGTCTGATTTTTTCTAATATTTATATTTAAACTTTCATTATGGATTAAGTGTACTTAAGAAAAAAGTACAGACAATGGTGCATTGTTGCCCGATGTGGCATGAAAAGTGGAACTGATAATCTTTTTCAGATTGAAAGCCCCTTGCTTATGAAAAACTATTTTATTTAATGTTTCACCTAGAATAGAACAACTAGTGAACGTGGTTTGATTTAAATAATCACAATTGTATTGCAATAGAGCATTGATAATCCAAAATATTTGGGCTGGGCCTGTTCGGATAACCGATCCCTTACAGAAAACTTTTTACCAGTATTGTAGGAGCAATATGAAACAAAGAAACAGTATTATTAAACAGAGAACTATATATATTTTGTATCACATGTCTTTCAAATAACCTTACATAAAGTAATACTACATTAAAACATGCTTGAAATTTAGAATAAAAAATCTTAAAATTTTTAATGTAACAGAAGCCTATAGAACTCCATGGCGATTTTTTTTTTCCAGAGTTGAATTGGTAGGATAGGTATTTTTCTATTTTTGGTTATCCTTCTATGGAACATGATATTTTGGGTATTGTTCTATTCTGGCTACCATGTTTCCAGTGTTGTTTTTTAAGAAACAATTATTTAATCATAGTCAAAACCCGTTAACGCAAAGTCAAAGAGACTGCCGAAATTTTTCGTGTTACCTGAATTTCAAGTTAACCTAAAAACTTTTTCATCTAAGTAATGCACATTTAAACTACTAGCTATATGTGTGTTTAATAATGCTGTTTTTAATTTACATCTTCTATTTTGGCAGTCTGCATACTTTTCCTTGCAGATTCAAATTGATTTACAGCATATAATATCAGGGTTCCCACTCTTATTGAAGAAAAAAATTCAAGGACTTTCAAGGACCTTTTTAAAAAACAGGGATGAGAATCTTCCGCGTTTCCGCGATTTTCCGCGTTTTGTGTTTTTTTTGTTTTTTTTTCAAGTTTTACTCCACTTTTTAGTAATTCAGTAATTTCCGCGTTTTTCTAGCGTAATTTTGGTCATTTTGAAAAATATGACGTATTTACTTGTGCAAATTAAAGTTTGTTTAATGTTTTATTTTTCAATGCCTTTTTTTTTTTTTTTCTATCTGTAATTTGCTGAACATTCTGTACTTTGGTTACAAATATCCTTTTATAATTTGATATGTGACTTTTATAAAGTGGTACATAACTTTATTTCAACTATATCAATTTGGTCTCAGTCCTGCTCCAATTGTGCCCAACTGCGCCAAATACAAAAATCTGCTCCAAGCTGTTCCAAATGCTTTATTTTAGCCATAATTGCGCCAAAACGCGATTTTTTTAATTTTTTTTGCGGGCCGAAATTTAATATTGTTCGCCGCTGTAATATCGCTATTGTTGAGAAATATTCCTGTATATTCGGCGCTAACGCTGATATTTACGATAGTGGGGTGTTCGTTTTTTCCGAGTGCTATGATGATTTGCGACGTTAATGCTGACATTATTGTCAAGTTTTACATTGTTATGACGGTCATTCTCGTCTATTCTTTCATCGATGTAATAGCTCTGTAGTAATCAGTACTGATCCAGTTAATTCGACGCTATTGCTGATACTTTCGTTGGTATGGTGGTAATTATTGCCGAGTGCTGGGATATTGCAATATCCGAAATTCGCCCCGATACTACTGAGAAAATGTCGATGTTACTGCGATGATATACGACGCTAATGCAGATATATTGCAAATTATTGTGATGGTCATTTTTGTCGAGTCTTTCACCGATTTAGCGCTGTTGTTGAGAATTGCTCCGGTTTATTCAGCGCTATTGCTGATATATTCGTTGGTGTGACGGTCATTTTCGAAAAGTGATGCGCTTTTGTTAACATCCGATATTTCCGTATCATGCACAAACATTACCTAGAAAATGTCAATATTACCGACATTTGTGCCGATATGTACGTTTTAGCGATGGTCATTTCTGCTGAATCTTCAACTTACGTAATATCCTTTGTCTAGATTTTCGACGGTATTATAAACGCTTTTGCTAATATTTACGCAAGTGCGGTAGTCATTTTAGCTGAAGTTTACTTTGTTGTAATTAGCAGCTATTGTCGAGATTTGTGACGCTGTTTGGTGACTTAAAAAAATACGATATTACTGGAATTTTGCGCCGATATTACCGAGATTGCAATGGTATGGTGGGTGTTATCCACAATATTTGCATTGGTGTTATATTTGTTTTCGCCGAGGTCTATGGTAATGTAATAACAGATATTGCCGTGATTTGCGACGCTTTTTGGTGGCTTATAAAAAATACAATATTACTGGGATTTTGCGCGGATATTATCGAGATTGCAACGGTATGGTGGGTGCTATCCCGATATTTACGTTGGTGTTATATTCGTTTTCGCCAAGGCCTATGGTAATGTAATAGCAGCTATTGCCGAGATTTGCGACGCCGATTTAGTGACATTCGTCTCTTTTAATTCTGGTTCAAATTTTTTTTTTCCTAGTGCAAAATTTATTTTTCTGCTACACATTTTTTTCGCCCTACAAAAGTTTCTTTTACATGCTACAAAGGCATTTTTCCTGCTACTAAACTTAATTTTATCTGCTCCGAAAGACATTTTTCCTGCTCCAAAACTTGATTTTTCCTGCTCTAAATCTTTCTGAGTGAGTGGGAGCCCTGAAATGATCATTGGGTAATTAGGAATATGTATGAGATCTTTGTATACACACATTTTTTTAAATTATATGTAGCACTTTATATATTAGTTTTATAATGATTTAATTTGCAGTTTGTATGTATTATCATGACAGTTCCTTCATATAAAAATTTTGTACCTAGACATCCTCAGCAACTTGCATCATGCCCGTTCACAAGGGGGTTGGGTTTTACTATTGCAAAATCCGGTGTCGCGTGTATTTAGTTTTTGAAATTTTGGATTTCCTCTTTTTTAAATTTGGCATTCTCATCCCTGAAAAAAATTTAAGGACCATAATTTTAATTGCATCAGACGTAAAACTACAAAACGGAGATTATCGGTGGTCAGGGGTGTAGTGGAGTGGGAACATAAGGCAACGGCAATCCTTTATCTTTTTAGAAGGCGAAACGACGTTCCCTCATCTAAAATTTTTTTAATTTTTATTTTTTTCTCCTAACGTAATACTGAACTCAAAGCCAAGTAAGCAAACAAAAAAGTCATTTCGTGGGAACTTGCTTTCGTCTGGGATCCACAACTTCAGAGCTGAGCAGGCAAGTTCTAGTTTTTGTAAAACACTTGAAAGAGGCGCGGTAAACCACACATGACCATTTCTCCTTCATTAGAAATGAACTGACAGATAAGTTTACCTCTAGCTACGATTCATCCAATAGCAATTATCCCCTTCAACGAATGATCTGTATTTGTGGAAGAATTCCAGACGTCAAATTTGTATGGTTCGTCGTATATACAGTCTAAAACTTCCATACACAAATTCACTCCAAATATCTACATTTTTAAAGAACAAAACTGTGACCTAGCACATTCAGTTCTTTGCGCTCTTTCCTTGAAGAATATTTTGCCTCCTCTAATTTTAACTGGAATGCTAACCAATTTATCAACAAAAGTTATGTAATTTTTTTTTTTTTTTTTAATTTTTATGTCGCGGATTTAATAAAATTGTTTGTAAATCTCTTAACGTACCTAAGAAATGAATTTGTTCAAGAGGAAAAAACAAATGACAACAAAAAAATGGGATCTTTAACAATCAAAAAAAGTTAAGCAAACCAGCGGTTCTGACGGAATAAACTGGTTAGTGCTAAAAATCAAGATAAGTAAGAGCAGAATGTTGATATTTTAAGGTGTTTTAAGATCACGGAATTATGTATTTATATTTTGTCAGATATTGGGAAATAATTATTTTATTCCCAGATATTGGGAAAATCAAACTGATAACTTGTTTGAACATGAAAAAATATGTTCAAAATAGTATTGATTTTTAAATCCTTTATATTAACTTTGCTTTTGAATATTTGTGAATTTGAATACGTTTAGTTCAACACATAAAATGTTGCTTGAATGTACAGTAAAGAGACTGGCTTCAAGCGCTCCGCTACGTTGTTTTGACAGAACTGAACAGTTGTTAACTTTGTTTCACTTAAACTTGGCAGTTCTGATAATGCTACATTAGCCGAATTGCAGCCCTTCACAACCCAGGGTTGCAAAGGAGTTCCAATGCTTGCGCTAAGAGCAGATTACTACTAATAAAAGTAATGCGTAGCAAAAATCAGTAATTTTAATAACAAGTATTTTATTAAATTCTTACAAAAATAATTTTATTACAATTTTTTATAAAAAAAAATTAAAAAATGAATCTGTGGGTTCCTTAATAAAAGCTGACTTAAAATAATGTTATTTAGTGCAGAAAACGCTACGATTTTAATAATGTGCACCCTTACCAATTTTGGAGTGTTTTCTATACCCATTTTCATTGTAAGGGGCACCAAAACTCATTCTTGCACACATAGCATTTTACTCCTAGGATACTCCCGTATATTTGATTTTCCTTAATATAAAAGTGCTAATGGTTTTGCAAATGGGTATAATACAATGAAATTGGGCTGTGAAGAAGTAGGAAAGCCGTTCAGATGTACTTTAAAATGCAAAATTAAATTTCTTTTCGGTTTGAGAATGGGAAAGTTTTGCACTTACAGTTATTTCAGAATTTATTCCTAAAATGTAGCAGCAGTTCTTTAAAAAAAAATCATACAGTGGCAGCAATAAGGGGAGGAAATTTCCACTATCTTTTTTAAAATCTAGTGTTTTTGTTGGCCATATCATATATATTTTGCAGTTTGCTTTCTCCTCCGATTTATACCCATTTTTGACTATTATTGTCACCTAACCGTCACCACAGTCGGGATAACAAAATTGAACTGGATAAGATAAAAAAAACCAGGAATGTTCCAAACACATCTGGCAAGTAATGAGTCTACATTGAAATATCCCGCTTAAAATTAGAGATGATTGAGATAGTACACAAATTAATATTTAATCAAAAAATTTTAAATCGACTGATGGATTTGAATTTTCCAATTATTTTATTAATGGAGCAAATTTGGAAAAGGAAATGAAGGATCTATTAAGAAAGAGGAACTTCTCTACATTTCAATCAACTTCTGCAATAATCACAATCTTTTTTATTCATTTTGAAAACAGATTTTGAGGAGCTACAGAATCTGGGAATTTAACCGAACCCATTGCATGTAAGGCATCTCTGATATTTTGGAAAAAAATGTTTAAAAATTTGTGTCAATAATATGTTTGAAAATGTGTTATAATCCTTTATAAAGTGTTAAACAATCTTTTAAAATGAGTTGTACAAAGCAAATTATTTAAAACATTAAAAATATTAAAATATTATATTAAATTATTAAACTTAATAGTTTAAAAAATTATTTGTATAAAAGAATAAGTCGAAACACGCAATTATTATTATTTTTTTTTTAATTTTTAGAGGTGCTTGTGAGCTATTTTGAGATTATTAAAGTAATATTAACAAAACTATTTAAAGTTATAATTTTCACTCTATCTCCCCCCCCAACCCCACACACACAGAAATATATATATACGTTTGTAACGACGCAACATAGCATTCCCACACCTTTTTATTTTACACTATACCACTGTTGTTGGTCACTTAAAAATTCAAGGACTTTCAAGGACCTTATCCTTTTTTCAAGGACTTTCAAGGACCAAATTTCATCAAAAAAATTCAAGGACTTTCAAGGACCGTGGGAACCCTGATATACCGTTTCAACCTTTTCCAGACTTTTTAAAATCGTTAATAGAATGTTGTGATTACACACTTAGCCGATTTTTTTATTTTGGAAGAATTTATCATCAATTTCATTTAAAAAATGTTGATTTGTTTCTATAATAACGATTGCTGCTTCTGACTCATTTTAACAAGATTCGACATGCCAATGCGACTTGAGTTTAGTTTCTAAACTTACAGTTAAATACAGGTGTGGTACATGACATTTCAAAACAAATTTACGGAGGGATGTCATCTAAATTTGCACTGAAATCATCTAATTTCATCCTTGGAAAATGATTGCTCAGGCTCAAAATTTCCTTGGAAATTGATTGCTCAGGCATTTTGGCTGTTTCCTATTGTTTCAACTTGAGGAATGTTTTCGTACCACCTTCAAATTTTATCCCATATAATGAAGACCGTCTAAAAAAACTGATTTGAAGAGGAACTTTTATTTTGCTGTCTTAAACTGGTTTCCATGTTATGCCATTTCATGTTAAAGAGATAAATTAACGTTAAGTTTCAGCTTCATCGCACAGAAAACTGCTATATTTTGCATTAATACAAGCAAAATAATGATTTATATATAAAATAAAATAAAAAATAGGAGGTGCGAGGGTCATTTGTTTTGCATTTGAATTTTCAGCAAAAAGATTATTTGAGTATCTTGTCAAAATTTATTTCATTTGGGAATATTTATGCTACTTGAAATCCTTTCCTATCCATGTTATTTTATCTAAACAGAAGTATACTTTTTTTGCATTGTACTATTTTTTTTAATTATTTGTGATGAAACAAAAATTCGTTTTTAAAGGAGAAATAAATTTGCTCTTAGAAATGAATTTAAGAAATATGTTTGTGTTAATGTTAACGATTTTTAATACAGATTTATTACTTTGAAAATAATTTATTTCATTTGCAATATTTTTCCATCCATATTAATTAATGTAAACTTCAATTCATTACCTTATTTTTAGTACTTTGTTTGCATTGTACTTTCATATAATTTAAGTTAAACAAGGCTAGGGTCAGTTCCCATTGATAACTTCTTTGCACTGGCACGTTATTGTAGTCGCCAATAGGGACTTATACAGCTTTTGAACCTTTTTAATTTGCTGACTGGAACAATATCCAAATGTAAGATCGAGCCAATGTCCTATTGAGTGTCGTCGAGGAACGCAGTTTATCTCGAGAAACATCAAATGGATCCCACAAATCAGTCCCCTTACTTATAGCCCACTTTTGTTTGTACCATATCTGAGCTAAAAGCTCCAACTTCTTCAAGTAATCTCTGCTCATTGTTGAGTTTTTAAACGCAAAACAATCTCAATATCTACTCAAAAATATAAACTATTCAAAATAATCAGGAAGATTTACCCGGAACACTTACCTGAAGATATATGAACCAATCAGAGACAACCTGGACTTGTTTCCAAACACCAATTCATGAATACAGTACAGTTTGAGTATTGATGAACAGAAACATCAGTTAACCGAAAGCGTTTCAGTTGGCAAATTCATAAGTTTTGCCTTTTTCAAAAATGTAGGCCTATTTTAATGCAGCATTATTTTTTGTATGATTATTTGTGTTATACAAAAAATATATACAGTTTTGTGTTTAATGTCACTTTTTTTTCTTCATATTACGCCTGTGACACAAAAAAACTTTCGCAAATGTTCGGTTATTCGAACACCTTCAGTCCCCATTTGTTTTGGATAGTCGATGCTCTGTATTTGAATTTTTTTTAGTACTTACTCTCTCTCAAAAGCAAACTTTTAAAATGAAAAAAAAAATTATTCTATAAATTGAAAACTAAGTTTTAAATTATCTCAAAATGAAGTAACATAATAACAGGGTTTCCGCGCATATGGAAAGTCAGGGAAAATCATGGAAAGTCATGAATTTAGACATTGGGTAAATTTTGTCATGGAAAGTCATGGATTTTGAGCAAAAAAAGCCTATAAGTCATGGAAAAACAGTGAATTGCACGGATTCTTAAAAATCTTATGTAAAATCATACATAGACTAACAAATTAGACTATGACGTCATAAACACCATGATCGCGATTCGTTGTTACTTCGACGATTCATAGATTTATCTGCATTTTTATTTACTTTATTGATAGAAACAACGGTTACAGTTAAAAACTCCGGCCAATGAAAATAATTTCTGAACTCCAAACTTGTGACATCACACAAGTAGGTCTCGGTGGGAAAAAAATCATATTGTAAGAACTGAAACAAATTAATTTGATAATCTTTACTTTTGGTTTGACTCCGTATGCTATTGGTTTAAATTTTTATTTTTTTTAACTCCGTTTACATTTTTGATACCAAAACATTTGATTTTTGATTATATGATTTAATTTACTTATATTGACTTATTCCTTCTTCAAATATTTACTTATTATTAACGATTGATTAACTTTTTTAACACCTGAAATATCAGAGAATAGAAAATTATTTTTCGCTGTTTCTTCTGGTTTCGACATATCTTCGTTACTAATTATAAGGCGAGTACCTATTCCTCTGTATTTATTGGGAAAATCTCTTGTAGATATCTAGGGTGGCGACAGAACAGGGAATTTCACTATTCTGGAAAAATAAAGGAATTGCTTAAAATTTGAACTAGCTACACGCTTCATTTTAAGTGATTATCATCTACAAGATGATATATCTAAAACCAAAATTCTCAAATTATACGCCCAAATAAAACATTTTTGAATTAATGTAATATCAAGACAATATTTTTAAAATCATTATATTTGTCATTCCATAAACATGGAATGTATTGAATTTCTAAAATCAAAGCCACGGAGATCTTGTAATGTTCTTTGTCATTTTTATCGGACGAGAGCTACGGAGCAGAAAAGACTCTGGACGGTGAACGAAACGGGGGTAGCGGTAAGATGAAGTGGCAAAATATTTCGCCAAGACGCTCATGTTCATCAATAATGGCCTGACCCATACTTCCGTTGTAATCAATATATACATTAACGCAAGCGGTGCCGCTCCATTGTTCTGCCGACAATCGCTTACGCTTGCCGTTCGTATAACTTCAATCTGACTGAATCCTTTACTAGCATGATTATTTTTAAACTTGTCTTTCGTTTTTTGTCAACAGAATGTATGAGAACCCTAATTATTTACGTATTATTTCTGTCAGATTTTTAGTTATTCTATAACTTAGCAGCGCGGCAACTCGCATCCTTTTTGTTAAAAAGAAATTCTTCAACTTCAATCTAACTGCATCCTTTACCAGGCGCGGATTTAGGGGGGGTGCGACCGCACCCCCCATGATGTATCTCGTCAAAATTATTTTTAAATAGCCGTTTCCTCCAAATTCAAAAAAAAAAAATAATAATAATTACATTTCTTTAATATTTGTAAGATCTATTTTTTATTTAATATCAATATCGATGGATTTAGAGGGGGTAAACAAAATTAAGCTTTTTCTGACATTTTTCATGTTTCATTAATACAGATTCTTAAGCCACCTAACCGAGCTCCTTATTTCACAATCCGTAGAAGGAATAGGCTTGAGAGGGGACGAATAGATCGCGATTGTGATGACATGCAATGTGCCGGTCAACGAATCTTTATCCCTTGTGTGATTCTCAAATTAAAAAATTTCTCACAATACCATTAAAAAATTTCTCAATTTCAGCACGATTTTCTCATTTGTGAGTAGGAGATGGGGCCAATAACTGGCAAGTTTTTTATTCCAATTAGCATTCTGCAGGTATATTTCTTGTCTTCTTGATCAGAGGGCAATTAATTATACAGGTTTAATATCGGGGTGCTATCGCACCCCTAAACGTACAAAAATTCATGCACTAAAAATATTTAAAAAAAAAAAAAAAATGCACTGTGGAACAACCTTTAATTATAATTGGAAAATAAAATGCCTAATTCCTAATTAAAAAAAAGCTTTGATCAAATCAGTACAATAGCATTACTGCAATTCTACAGAGGTTGTAAGAAGTTCCGATGAAGAAGCTATCGCTAAATTAGGACCAAGAAAAGTTTCCCTTCGTTCTCTCCAGAAGATCAACAAAAACGACCCCTTCTTTCTTGACCTTGAATTTGAAACTAAGAACACAAAGCAATAAAACTTGTGGGGCATACTGTCCCCTCCCATGCACGTGACATTGCACCATTGTGAGTTGCAAATTACTAAAATGCCTCTACTCTGGGTGGAAGTGACAGTGAATGGGATGATCATTTTTGCTTGAGTTGGAGTGTGCGTGCGATGTCAAGACTTTGTTTCTTCAATTGGTATGGCAGTGCAAGATAATTGACAGTAATATATAAGCATGATAAGATTTTTTAAATGTTACTATTTATTTTACAAAATGTAATATTTCATTAACAATTTGTTTCAGTTTAGAAGTTTGCTTTTTTTTTCTAAATATGTTTGAATATTTCCTTTTTTACAGAATAATCAGAAGTAGTGATTTATACTATACACTTATATTTGGCATTTTATGCAATTATCAACGTAACTCTCAATTCAATACCACCAGTATACGAATAGATTATAATAAAATATGTAATTCTTGTAAAAATAAACTGGTTTTACTGGATTAACCCCTTGTATCTGCACCCTTTCATATGCAAAATCATAAAAGTCCTTTGATAATGTCAAACAAAATTGCTTTCGTAAATTATAAAATTTAATTTATCCTTAACAGTATCAAGTGAATTCCATATTACCTTTTAACTTCTTTTCAAAATATTAAGGATCATAGCCAAACACATTTTTAAATATTGCTATATGCTCCAATCTCACACCGCGCGAAAATTCACCGGATCGAGCAATATTTGGCTCTCTGTAGTCTGTTTTCAAATTGAGTAAACACTTTAAAAATTTTGACTAGTAATCTCGCGTCGATTGTTGAGCTACTTCCTGATAGTTTTCTGAGGTTTCTCTTATTTAAAATGAAGTCCATTTTTCCCTTGAAAGACCATCTGGTAGATGTTCTCTGCTTGATAAACAAACTAATCAGAATTTAACTTTGTTCCGGTGCAATATCTGGAAATATCCGGTACAGCTACATTTATTGCTACTAGAATATCAAGTAATTTAACATATTGTAATTTCAAAACTGGTCAGCTTAGATTGCAAATTTATAAATATTGCGCATTCGCAGCTTTTGACAGTTTTTATTTGCTCTGTTAAATAAAAGCCAAAATTGTTTTGTGTGAGTTGATTATTTAAGTATAAATTACTGAAATATTAGGAACAATACCGATGACTTACAAATAATTTAAATCATTTAATGTTAAAATCTTTTTAAATGTTCTTTTTTTTTTTTTTTTTTTAATTTTAATTTTAAATGTGTTTTTGTGTGTGTGACTCAAAATTGATGGTAATATGACTACTAATATATCTAATATGAGACACAATATGTAACCGATTAGAGATGCTACTTGTGATGAAAAAGCAGGTCCTATGGTTATATGAAAATTATTATTATTACAATTTCACCTGCTGTAACTAATTTAGTTTGGAATTTTATTTGAATAAAACGCAGAGAGTTAAAGCAAACTAATTTTCAGATAATGTTAAGTTTATTGTTTGAAAAACCTGCTGCTTTTTTATTTTATTTTTTTATTATGGTGATTTGTGTGTTGACGGTTTAAGATGGGCTTTGAGTACATTTTCCTAATTTAAGTTCTTTTTAAAGCATATTTATAAGAGAAAATATACAGTTATGTTAAACCAATCTCAAAATTTATATTAAAGTACAGGTTGGGTACAATAAAAATCCGTCTTTTTAGAGAATTTTTGCAACTAAAGGAAAATATAAAACTTTAAGATGAAAAGGCCTTATATGGCTTATCAATAAAGGCTTATCAATATCAACTTATATCAATAAAGTGGTCTAGATAAAATGTCTATGCGTACATGGTCAGCATAGCTCCTAAACGAATTGACGTACGATATTCAAATTTGGTGTGCGGGCTAGTGGTAGCCATGGGACCTACGATTAGGTTTGAGCATTCACATAAGGGTGAAATCATGAATCTAATGCCTCTTAAGGTGTTTTAATCGCCCCCACCTCCGAATTTCCCGTAGAAATCTGATAAAAGCGTAAAAAGTTGAAAAATGTGTGTCTTTAACGCAGAGCTCTCTGCGCTTGTGCATCGCCCATCAACTATTGATATCTTTCTGCTTTTCGTTCAAAAAAGGACAGTGTAATGTCTATTGAATATCATCACCAATTTCGTCGGTTATGCGTTTTTTTTTTTATTATTATTATTACTATTTTTCTTGTCCCACGTAAAAATTATTGCCAAAAATATCGCCAAACTCTATATTTTTATTTAAATGAAGGAAAATTTGGAAACAGTAAATAATACCATATCAAATTTGAATGCAGTGACCAATATTATAGTGTGTAGTCTCAAGTTTATGTAACTTATATTTTAATTTACTAATGTGATGTCAAACAGAGTTGAAAAGAATTGTTTAACTTTGGAAATTATTAAAACCTTATGAATATAGAGTGTTACGTACCTGCAATGCTGTCTAAAGTTGTTAAAAGATCTATCGCCTTTTTCTGCATCAATTGATTTATGATGTTGAATGTATTGGTAAATTAACTTGTATAAAAAAGTTGAATTTTCATGGTTGCTGAGCTTTTTACACTTCACCTAATCTGCATGAGATATTTTTTTGTGCTCTTAAATATTTTTTGTTTAATAAAAAATACTAAATATTTAAAATTTAATTTTTTATTACATTTTCGGGGTAATTTGTTACATGGGGTGCAAAAGAGGATTGTCAAACCCTCTAATTTTTATTTTTCATTGAACCCTGATAGTATCATACTAATTGATGATACCCATCCCCCCCCCCCCCCTCTTCCCCAAGTTGACAAACTATCACCGCCACTGTAAACACTCCCGTTCATAATCGCACCCCCCTTGATTGACCTCTAAAGCCGCCCCTGTCCTTTACAAATATGAATATTTTTCTTCTTGCCTTGTGTTTTATGTTAACAGAATATATTAGAATCCTAAATTCCTTAATATTTCAAATTGATTGAATCAAATTTTTTTTTTCGGTTTTATTTACCCTTAATAGCTCTGTTACAGATGTGCAACAAATCTATAGGCATCCATAAGCAAGAAAGCTTATAGATGCTGTGCTTGATTATTATTATTATTATTTTTTTTTTTTTTTTTTTTTTTTGTACATTTATTTTGACATTTTTTTAAACACAATTAAGTCCTGCAGACATTGTGCCAAAAGCTTCTCGATAAAAGCCCACTTAAATATAAACTGGAGAGAGGACTATCTAGCTTGCATCCATCTGTAATATTAAATAACCCAACAACTTGATCAGCGAGATTTAATATTGTACTAGAAATTTTACACGATGCAAATAGAATAACTAAAACAATAGCTGATTCTGCCTAACAACAATATGTATCATTTTGCTTTACTGTTGAAGAAAGACATGCAGAGAAGTTTAAATCTTTTTTGCCCGCTGATTGCATTGTAGAACTAGACAAATTTTTTCGCAATATAATGTCAGGAGAAAAAGCATGGGAAAGTCTATGGAAAGTTGTAAAACTATGTTTTATTTTAGTACATGGCAATGCTTCTGTTGAAAGCTGTTTTTCAATCCACAAAACTATGTTAGTTGAAAACTTACAAGAGGAAAGTTGTATCACAGAGGAGAACATATGATGGTATAAAGGCCCTTGGGGGAATGGAAAATATTCATATTGATAAAAAGATGCTCTTAGCTGTTCGTGTAGCAAGGCAAAGATACAGGTTGCATCTAGAGAAAAAAAAAAGGAACTATCGGACAAAGACTTTGCAGAAAAAACAAAACAGAAAGTTAGAAAATGATTTGCAACAACTGAGAAGTCAGAAGAAAAAATGAGATAGGAAAAAGAAAAATTGGAATTGCAAGAGAAAATTATCATATTAGAGAGCAAGAAGAAAGCCTTAGAATGATTATCAACAAATTTTTTAAACACTTTTACTGTATTATTTTTCTATGCTTAGTTTATTTACATGAAACAAGGATTTTTTACTCAATATAAAACTTTTAGTAATCATTTTACAATCATGTACAATAATCTATTTACTAAGTTGCGTTCGTAAAATTTACTATGCTGCGTTAGTAAAATAATAAAATTTGTGAGTCAGGTTCAATGTTTTTAATGTGATTTCTTGAGTCATGGAAAATCATTTGCTTCAGTCATGAAAAGTCAGGGATTTGGGACATTTAAGATTGGCAGAAACCCTGTATAAAACATGATTGGCATTAACTATTTGAGACTTTATCATAATACTTAAACTTTTAAATGTGGTTTTTGCATATGGTATCTTCCCCAATAATAATTTCTTCCATTGTTTTTTAGTTTTATAAATATACATCTATTTCTTTCTTGTTATATATTTTTCTATCCTCAACTTTTGATTTGAATAGCATAATTATGTATTGAATTATCTATTCAATTGTGTTGCAGTAGGAACTTACTGTTTACTAATAGGGAGTATCATTAATGAATAAATGCATATCTTTTAATATTTTTGTTATTAAGAAATTTTTTAATTTTGAATTATTTGAAACTGCTAAAAATTTGTAAATTCTCATCTAAATCAATACATCAAATAAATATTCATGATTCTTACAATTTCTCACTTTGAACTTGAATGTTTGTGCCATGGATGGATTTTCCTCTTTACAAATATCTGGCATCATCTGTGGTGATTGCTATATATCGCAGATATTTTATATTTTTAAAATATAAGTTTAAAACAAGACTTTTAATCTACTTTGAAAAGAAGTTTTTTTATTGAAATATTTAATGTTTTATCATTACTAAAGAGTACAATAACTGATATTCCTTTAGTTTTTCTTAAAATATATTGACTTTAAGTATAAATACATCATTTGAATTAAATGTAAATATATGACTCATAAAATAAGTTATTCGATATTGATTATTCTTTTCAAAGTAAACTAAATGTGTTATTTTTTATTCTTTTTCAGCTGGCTTAAAATTTAGCCAAGTATAAACCAAGTGCAACTGGTGTAAATAGCTACAATTTTTATTTGACAGATGAAATATATTTTGAAAGCTGCTTCTCATGCGAATTGTGCCACCCAATTAAGACCCAAATGAATTTCTGAGTACTTTAATTTTTTGGTGAATTTCAATATTTTAAAACCTAATCTATAACCTTTTTAGATAGAACTGATATATTTACGAGTAAAATTAAAAATACAATTTTACAGAATGATGCCCTCCTGTTTGCTGTGATTTTAAATATCAGAATCATTGCCCTGTTAATGTTACACAAGCTAAAGAAATTTTACATTGTGTTTTTAAGATTTTTTGGGCATAATTATTGTCTTTTAAAACCTTATTATTCTCATCGATTTACCTCTGATTGTTAATTATTAAGTTTTATTATTTAAATTTGGATATATCATTAAGTTATATTCATTAAATTTAAAAAGTTTGAGAGCTTTGTATAGTCTCTGGTTATACAATAAAAATTTTATTGGGCAACAAAATGTATTACTTCAAACTTTATGCTAATTGCTTAATATGGGAACTGTGATATGCCAAATATTTTTGGATGTAAACTTATTTAATGTATTTGTAGAATATTTAGATTTCTAAACTAAGAGAAGCAGCAAACAATGTAGAAATTGTAAATATGTATCTATTTATGTTAAAATTACTTGTGAAGTCTCATTGGTTAATATAAATTTACCAACAACTGATAGCATTTTCAGAAAATGGAAATATATTTGTTCAGATATTTTTCATAAAAATAAGATTATCTCTATTTTAAAAGTAGATGGCCAAGTATTTTCTTACTAAATGTTTAACTAAAACTACATTTTAAACTCTTAACGCCCCTGCTGAATTTTTATCATAAACATACGTATACATTGCTTTAAACAATTAGACAATGTCTTTAAAATGCAAATATCTGTGATTTAGAGTTCCTGTTTGCTAAAATAGATACATTCTTTCAAAGTATTGCATAAATATTTATGAAAAGTATTTTCTCTATTTTTATGTAATATTCATTTTCCTGCATGTTAGTTTTGTAAATAAAAAAGATTTTAGCTGAACATATTTTCTTTATTCTCTTAATAAAAAAGCTTGTCTCTATACAAAACATGAAATAGCATGGTTGGATTTTTAGTCACAACTTTTAATCAGGATATAGTTGTCTTCAATAGCATATCCAGTGAATTGGGTAAATAGCGCAAAAGGTAAAAGTGAAATCCCTTTAAAGCCTATTTCAAAAACTTATTGTGTTTGGTTTTTGTTTGATTTTCTAAATATTTATATCAATCAAAGTAAGTTTTTGCTAAATATAAACACAAGATAAGTTGTTTTCGTTAGAAGCACAAAATGGGGCATAGTAGCAAATATGCTATCATTTTGTTATTCAATGTAATTATCTCTTGGTATTTGTTTCATTGCTCAATGTTTTTTTTTTTTTTTTTTTTTTTTTTTTAAATGAAAATATCAAATTATATATGTATATGGACTTGGGGTTATCTTGAGTTTTGTTAAATAATTATGGAAATTGATAAATAAATAATAGATTAAAATTACAACTAGTAGAAACCCATTGAAATCGATTATTAGTTGTCAAGTGCCAAAATATACTTATGATATAAAAGCCCTTTTATTAATTTTAACAGTTTTACTAAGAATTTATTTAAAATTAGTTTGAAATTTCGGCTGCACTGCTAATAAACAAGCGAGCTCTGCCAACCAGTATACAATTGTTTAGTGCAGTCACGTCTTCATGATTCATCTGCTCCTCTAACAATATAGTCCCCCCACACCTTTAAAATCTGTTTATTCCCCCAAATCTTGGGTCCTAAAAAGGCCGTTTTTGCTGTTCTCTGTTTTATTTCCTATATTTTCCTCAGAAAAGTGTACTGGTTTTTCCCTCCGAAACATCTCCCGCTTTTTCGATTTTACAGCTTACTCCAAGATACATATACTATAAATAAGAACCTTATGCAAGTCATTTTTAGTAGATTTCCATCGGATGGCAACACTTGTACGCCGGTGACCATTCACAATAACCTTTAGGTACGGTGTTGTAAAGGTATCGAATTTAAAGGTGAATGAATTCGAGTTTTCACCTTCCAAATGGGCTGTAACATCGGGCATGATTCCCATCTGGTCGTTTAATGTTGAAAATAAGTTTCAATGGTTTGTGGTGTTAATCGACGAGGTCGTGACCGGAGGCTCGCAGATTCGTTCTTGCCTCACCGAATATCAGTGTGTAGCTGGTACACATAAAATACGTTGCAGGCTCGATATTATCTCGGTGTGGTGTTAAAGAGAAAGATACTGCCTTAAGTATCGACCTAATTATCTGGCCTATGTTTAAACGTACGAAAGAAAATCATAAGCACTTAAATGTGGCAGAAGTAGGCAGCTAGAACCTTGCTTTATAGTTTTTTTTTTTTTTTTTTTTAAATTGGCTTATGAACGGAAGGATACATGAAAGAAAATGTCTTTTGGCAAAAACTCCCATCTAAAAAAATTTGGCTACAGAACACATGGTTGTTTATTTTAATCAAAATATTTTTCATATTCAATTTTCATTCATACTCAATTTCAAATATTCATATTCAATTTCTTTTTATGTCTGTTATCTTGTAAAATTAGTTTGGGTTCCATTAAAATTAGTTAGTTCCATTCATTAATTCCCTATTTAAAAGTTTCCTTTATCCTTGTACTCGAAAGTGAATATCTGTTATGAATTCAGAAATTTCACCCATTATAGCTTCCTTGGCTTTATGGAAAGTAAAACGACTACTCCACATTTAGAATGTTTTTTCTGAATCTTCGTCGAAATCGTGTTTGCTTAATGTGCTAACTACAGCTTTGGAAGCATGTATACGCATCTTTATTGTCCTGTTTTTATGAGGAATAAGACATTCGAATATTTTGAATTTAGTCGGTTTAACCCTTTCCGCCCCCTTGCAGATAATTAGTCAAATTTATAAAACTAGTATAGTTTACTATTTATATCAATGGAAAAAGGAGAGGCCATAAGGTTTATCGAATTTATTACAATTTTTATCGATTTTGTTCATTATGATGTTAGGTAAGTACTCAGTTTTTGTACTTACTATTATGAAACCAAGTGCTAAGAATGACTTTAGTCTTATGGCGTGAATCTGAACAAAGTGGTTAGGCTAGCAGTGACGTTTAGCATTTTCTCTACCTCACACCCCCAAAATTTTTTTTTTTTTCCCTTTCAGATTATTAACATACTCAATGTATTTTTTTTTTTTTTTTTAATTTATGCTTATTTTAGCGTACGATTAAGCGACAAGGATATAACTCTTGTTCACTTGTTTAAAAGCAGCAGGAAAACGAGAAAAAAACAACAGCCAAAAGAAAGGCTCTGCTTACATGTTTGCGAAAGTCCATATAAAAATTAACTTGAAGCATTAAAAAATGAAAAAGAAAAATGAGCTAAAAAACGAAGGAAGGGAAACAATAATAAGATGAAAACAAACCCAAGAAGAGTGGTGATATGGTCAAGAGGACATAGAATGCCTTAGCGTCAAAGAAAGATTTTCAGCTTCAAAAGATCACAATGGACCCAATGTCAAATGTGTTCCTTTTGGTTTAAAAATACAGCTTTTCTTTCCTTTAGAAATTTTTTATTATTATTATTTTTAGTTCTTTGACTATAATAAAATACATTAACCATAACAGTGATTATTAACACAATAATAACAATTAAAAAAGTACATTATTGTTTAAGTTTATCAATTACTAATTTTCTTTAAGCTAAGTTGCTTTATTACAAGCTATTCAATTGTAATCGATTATTTTTACATGGTATTGTGATCGATGCTAGTCGTCAGCTCACTGCAGTCTCTCTTTTCATAATTACTAGACATGGCAGTAATCTCATGTCTGCTATCAATGTGCATGCTAAGATTTTTTAGTGTTTTGCCCTATTCGAGAGGCATATGTGATTGTTCCCTTTGAGAGACAACCTGTCCCTTCCCTCCTTATACAGAGTTTGAATTATGTTTTCGTTTCAGTGCAGTTTAATCCACACTTAACTATTTCCCCAGAAAATAATACAACCAATCAAGCATTCATCGTATTTCAAATGTTTAAAATTTCTGTTTACTTTTATTATTCAAATATTTTATACCTTGTGCAAAAATTGTAATCTTCTTGAATTACCGATCTAATTTTAATTTTTAATTTATTTTTGGAATAATTTAAAAATCTTAAGCTATAAGCGCAATTTCTTATTTTTCAACGATTAGAAGGATTAAGCGAATGACTTTTAAAACACACTTTCTGCGGGTTGTTCCCATTATTACTGTCCCTCACAAATAAGCAACTATAACCCTAAGTTATATTATCCAGATATCTTTGATGTTTTTTGCATAAGCTGCATATTAATTTTCGAATGGTTAATTTGGACTGCGATTTCAACAGAAAGGGTTCAAATATATCTCCTTCCGTTTAATTCTTTGGAAATCCGTGGCTTCCTTCAAATTTAAAAAAAAAAAAAAAAAATCATTATGCTGATTGAATGATTTTAAAAATAATCTCTTAGTTATCATTCTTCACGAAAGCATATTATCGTAGATGTAGCGTACTAGGCCACTGTTCTAGTGACCCACGATCGAATCACGCTCTGTCCTCTTCATTCTTTCATAACCGTTGTTATCGTCCAAGATTCCAAAGTTTACAATTTTTCCTCTGTAACATTAACTTCAAACCGGTTTTTGAAACAATATTAAGAAATAAATAAAGCGTTGATTCCAATCCCTATTAGAAAAGTTATTTTAAAATTTCTATGTAAATAATCACTTCTTAATGCAACAGAAAGGGTTCAAATATATCTCCTTCCGTTTAATTATTTGGGAATCCATGACATCCTTCAAATTAAAAAAAAAAAAATCACTTCTTAATGGAAATATCTTCGGGACTGAAAGGGATAACCCTGCAAATATCTTACCTATGAACTGCTTCCGATTCTGATGTTACGTTTTTAAATAATAATAAAAAAAATTGTGATTGCTTACACGCACACAGTGATCGGGTACGGAACGCTCGCCGAGTGAACGTTCGCGCTTGGCCGTTTCTTTTTAAATTTAGGAGTGGGTTGGCAAAATGATATCGTGATACATTAACCATAACCACCCTTATTTGTATGCAAAGCACTAAACGCTCGATGGTTTAATTAAAAAAATAAAGAAAATAAAAAGTACAGTAAAGCAATCAATTATGATCCTGGGAAAAGATCTAAGCGAAAACTATTTTTCGTGATGAAATGTCATTATACCAACATCAATTATCTCCACGGGTAGTAAAAGACTTCCGTTACGATGTCTCGATCAAAGAGGGATTGAATATGCCTTCTGGCTATAAACTTCCAGAACATCTGCTGACTTTCGACACAGTGAAAGTAGAATATCGCCATCAAAACGAAATCTATCGCGGCGTCCAAATTGCCCAATAAAGCTTCATCTGAAGACCAACTGGAACAGAATAGACCTTCAGGCCTAGTAACCCTTGACACCTTAGTTAGAGGACCACAAACCACTGAACACCTAACACTTTTTTTTTTTTTTTCAGGAAGGAGGAAAATTGTTCCATAGGTCATCGAACGAAAACGATACAAGGGACGCAAGAATAAGAATAATATATATAATTTGGTTTCTAGGGGCAATGGGGGTAAAAAGGGAGGTTTTGTGCTCTTCATGCCTTTTTCTTCTATTCGGAAGATTCTCTCTGGAAACGGAAAGTTTCCCATAGGTCATTCACGCAGCATAATTTAAATGAGATCGTTCTAATTATGAGGTTAAATTTATAAAACGTTTCAGGACGTGATTGAAATGTAGTGTTTGAGTCTCAAGTGTGTAGGGAGGATATAATGAGCATGCTTAAAGAGTTTTTCGTAGCTTGTGGGGAAAAGGTTTTTTATTAATAGAAGTGCATATTTCTTTGCTGAAAATGCCAATTTCTCACCCCTATAGGCTGTTTTATAAATTTATTTTAATGTACTATAAGCTTGTGTCATTTAACTTTAGAGACATAGAAAACGTGGATTAAAGTGGAAAGTAGTGGGATCTTTTCCTACCTTTAGTACTCAAAGGGTTAAATGTTACATATTTACTATAGTATAATGATTGCTAATTTTCTTCTGCGTTGCCCCACCTGTATAATTTAGGGCTTACCTCTATCGAGAAGGCTGTTTTATGTTTAATTTCGTCTAGAGGGGAGAAAAGAGGTTGAAACGCTGGGATGAGAGTAGGACAAATTAATTTTGCTTAAACTAAATAATTGTAGTAATTTTTAGTATCTCCATCAGATGTTGTACCTATAGTATCATTTTAAAGGCTTAAAATTTTACTGCGGCAAGATTGTATTCATATGTTATCGAGAAATATCGTTTGTATAAAACCAAAACAATTTTTTTATTTCTTAAAAATCAAAATCAATTTTAAAAATGATTTTGATATTTAAGAAATTATTAAATCAAAATATTGTTGGTGCCATTCTTTATATTCTCCATATGAAAATCTCTTAAAGAAAGCTATTAATCAATAATACATAATTGTACATGGGATAACTCGGGTAATAAGGGATTCCAGATGGGAATATCATAAACTACTTCTAAATACTGCTACATTGCTAATGTCGTTAATTTGACTGCATCAGTACTTTTGCTGTTTTGATTACTACCGCACTTTGTTATTGATTTTCATTAAATTTTTTTACAAATCTATATGAATTATTCGAAGTTTTTTACTAACATATACTGCATGTTTCAAATTGTTCACTGTGAGTCCACCTTGATTGTGTCGAGTACATTATATTAGTGATTTCTCCAAATAAATGAAGCAATTAAAATTAATTAACATTGTTCTTCTTGCCAAATGTATTGTTTTTTCTTCATTTACAACCCTCTATTCATATTACAGGAGTATTCATATTAACCGAAACATGCAACTTTAAAATATATATATATATATAGTAAGATGAAATTATAAATTTTCACTCAAAATTACTCATCAAAAATAGTTAAATCCCGTATTAGTTTTAGTTTTAAAATCTATGTAACCGAATGAAACAAATAAATCTCATTGACAATTTTATCATTGTTTAAGTTAAAATTTCGAATAGAACTGGTCTCATATTGCGATTTTCTTTCTCACTAACTATATTTAATTTATAATTTGTTTCTCTAACTTTTTCTTTTATGCAGGTAAAACTAAAATAGAAAAAGTAATTTTCATGTCACTGTAATGTTTGCTTTTACATTACTAGAGTTATCTAATATTCTCAGAATCAGTTAGTGTAAAATTTATACTTTTGCCCAAGTCGTTGAATAAAATACTAAAATTGTATGAATTGTCAATATTTACTAACTTTAACTAAAAGAGAATGATGCTGACCATTTTAACATTCTAAAAGAGATAACACAGGTAATTGATAGTTGATTTAGTACCTCTAAATAAAAACTTCGAAATTGCTCATAAGATTATAATTTTTCACGTAAAATTGTTTTAAATAAATTGTAACAGTAAAATCGAAAATAGGGGCGTATGGGGGGGGGGGGGTCTGCTCTACTCTGTAGTATATATAGTTGTATCCATAAAGTCGAAGAAGGGGGTATGGGGGTTACTATTTAGTATGTAACGCTATCTTGGTGGATATGCAGTCATTTGTTGATTTGCATAGTAGCGCAAAATGAAAATAAACACGGTACCGCCAAGGAGGCCTAGCCATGGTAGGGTGTGGATCTGTATATCCAGTCATTTCCTGCCCACGGAATTCTTGAAAATGTCGATCAATCACAGCCATTACCAAGACCTTATTTGCCTCCAAAATGCCTGAAAATTCTAAATTATTGTGTACCTATCAATATTCTGTTCAATGTGCCATAAAATATGATAATATATTTTTGTAACTCATTAGTGATTAAAAATATTAATATCTTGACATTAATTCAATTAAGTCGTTAATCAAAATAGTCGTTAATATTTAAATAACAGCAACTATCGTTAATGAAGGATCCCATCTGAAATGTTGTGCATGCCTATAGTACTGTGTTTTCTATATCAGGCCATGATCATTACAACAAAAACACAGTGTTTTCCAAGGAAATAAAACATACCTTGGCCATTTCACAGGAAATGTTTGAAAAAAATAAAATTACAACAAAGTTGTCATCAACGACACAGTTTCCAAAGCAATTAAGTATGCAAAAGAGCAAATTTAGGGAATGTTTGTCATTTTTTTTTTTTTTTTTTTTTTAATCCTTTATATTAACTTCAATTTTGTGTATATGTGAGTGTGTATGTTTCTCAATGGCGGACGAATCTGTGGAGGTAAAATTAACCCCCTTGCCATCATCCAATCGGGCTGAAACTTGGCAGGTAGATTAGATGTCGATGATAATGCATTCCATCAAATTTTGGGGGCTATCATTGTCACTAAAAGGTCGCTTTTACAGAATACTTATAAACCAACTGCCATCATTTAATATTAAGCCCTCAAATTTATTTTATGTATAAAAAGGTATTAGTAGCACGATCACATGTTTTTGTTTTTTTAATTCCATGTAAAAAAAAAAAAAAAAAAAAAAAACGAATAATTAAAAAAAAAATCGATTAACAAAGAGTCATTTTAGTATTTTTGCAATTCTGTAGAACATTGAAAAACAGATAATTGCATTCTATATACTCCCTCGTTATGCCATAATGGCTTTGAAACCTGACTATGTGGGTATTATAAGCTATATATATAATTAGTGGGCAAAGACCGGCCACTAAATGAGAGACGAGCCCTATTCTAAATATCAACTAAAGCATTGATAAAATTGTGAATGAGTTTTATACTTCTATATTTTTGCTCATTTAATAATCTGGAATTTCCATTTATGAGGATAACATTAAGTGAATCTTTTTACTGCTTTTCGCTCGTGATAAAAGGACTTTATATTGAAAAACAAATATGAAGTAAAAATATAAGATTAAAAAGACTTACATTTTGTGTAATAAACATTTCATATTGAAGTTTTAATAAACCATATGCATTAATTTTAAGTTTATGCTTTTTTTCTAAAAATATTGCTACTTTTCTTCCCATCATTCTTATTTTTCAAAAGCCTTGAAGGTATAAGTACACTCTCTTTTGACCCTATTGACCAAGATCAAATGAATTGCTGGAATGTCGGATTTGTTATAATCATTCATTTTATTGAAATATATATTTTATTAAAATTAATACAGGTAATTCAATTAATTAATTTATCATATAGTTTTGTTAGTGTATTTGAGTAATATTTGCAAGGAATTCTTATATTTTAAAATTTGCAGCCCACCAGCACGGTGGTTTTTCAGAACAACTATGACCAGTACGCTTCTGTTGATATGTATATACATACCATAAATAGTTGGGTTTTTTTTACATTTGAAAACTTTAAATCGCTTTTTTCATATATATATATATATATTCTCAATGTCACTACATTTAAAGGTTAATGTTAATTTTCTTCGATAGTTTTCAGACTGATTGAGTGTTTTTAAAGGTGGGTGGGAATGGACTTCAGAGGTTATAGAAGAGGGGGACGCATGGGTATTTTCTTGAAAAGTGAGGGAACGCGTCACCCCGTGTCTACCAACACTTCTAGCACGGATGGCTATCCATCATATTTTCAAACTGATACCGTTTGCTTATCTTTGATAATTTCCAGAATAACTAAAATAGCTTTACAAAATTCATTTTTAAACTTCTGGCCAAATTTCACTAAAATAACAACAAAATGAGATTTTGACAATGCTACAAGCAATGACATTGAATTAAAAGCGTGGTGATATTAAAACAAAAGGCAAATCTGTAACAAGTCTCATCCATGAAAGAATTACAATAACAATTCCATAATTAGGGAAAAAAAGAAAATAGGGTAGCTGTCAGTCACGTCTAAATGCACTTTTCCATCAGCAAAACAAATTGGATCTTCTATTTACATCAAGATTGCTATAGAAGCTGGTTAGAACATATTGCTAAGAACCCGTCTACCACACACAGACGCTTCCCAAAGTAGGTCAGAAAAGAAAGCAGTTAAAGGTCAGGGAAGAGTTGCAAAGAAGGGACGCTTCACTTTTCCGTCAGACGCACGCAGTCCTGCGCAATTAACTGATCTAATGTCACTGTTTCTAATTCCGATTTTCCTATACACATGCCCTACTGAGGCCCAGCACGCGCCTGCGTCTCCCTCATTGTTCACAACAAAGGATTCGTTTATCTGATGGTCCATTTAGAAGCGGACGGATCCTCAAGTCTACCGAAAGTTTCGGCCATACTCCCCTTTATTATATTTTTTTTCCCCAACCAAAAAATGAACAGCAAACAAAAAGGGTATTTTTTTAAACGGAATTCTTTGCAACACAATGCAGGAAATGGAATATGATACGGCACATATTTTACATTGTCAAGGTTTCCTCGTTTTCGTGATTCGAAAGCTTCTGGACTGCTCGAGTTGGCTCCTGCGAAATGGCGTTTTATATGGAAAATGTTCCATGGTAAAGTTCTCGAAACAGATAGAAAGCGTTTTGCGAATTGAAAGAAGGAAATTGCGACACATTTACAAGGTCAAGGAATTAATACACTGATTTACTTCCCAAAAGTTTTTTTTTTTTTTTTTTTTTTTAAATCTACTTCATCTGTGGCTGTCAATAAAGGTATAATGGTGTAATCGTGATATATTTATAAAAACTCAGTATTTGAAAAAGAAATCAAGTTTATTAACATACACTATATGAAATATTTTTCCATGACAGCGATTGTATTAAGATGAATTTCATGAATTTTTTATTACAAAAAAATCTAGCTTAAAATATTATTATATTGTAGGAAATTTTAAAATTTGATGATAAGTTTTCAACCTTCTTTATATTTTTTGACGCGTGATTAAATAACGTGTATCAATTTTAAACATAATATGTTTATATTTTTAAAATATAGATCAAGCAAGTACAGTTGTTAATATCTATATTTATAGTGAAATTTTGTGTATTTAATTAGTAATGAAATACATAATTTAAAAATGACTGTGGTGAAATCAAAAAAATAAATTGGAAGATTAAATAATACGAAATAAGAAGGGACCTAGACAAAAACCTGCCAAAAAAATATTTTTCAGATTCTATATCTTTTTAGTAGTTTTGTTGCCAAGCCACAAGTTTTGAAAGTACGAATTATTTATATACAAGGTATGAGCCAGTTTTATTTAAATAATGTTACTGATTTCCAAATATTTCAATATTTCGTCAGCAGAAACAAAATTGGAAGTGTATGCATAAGTGTTCTGCTATAACTGAATTACGGAAATCCTAAATACTCACCAAAAATATTGAACAATGTTTTACATTTGTTTTTGCACAATATATTGTAAATAAAAAAATAAAAAAATTAAATTTCTGCACAAAATATTGTAAATACAATATCAATCAAATTGCAATGAAATATTTTTATAAATGCTAATATACTCAAGTACATATATATGTATCTTTTTAGTATCATAAAGTGTTCGTATTAATAGCTTTTAATGGCATTTTTTAATATTTTTAAAGAACTTTAAAAATATTTCTGAATTATTTTGATCCTAATGAAAAATGTTCAAAATTGTGAGCAGTTTTCGGCGTTTCTGACATAAAAAAAGTTTTATTTTGAAATTTTTGAAAACTTTATTTTGCAACAGGTTTTGTCATAATCCGTGATCGTTCAAATAATAGTATAACAATGTTAACGACGTAATACTTACAAACTCCTGCGAAGGGAAAATAACATTTCAATCTTTTGAGTAACATGTCATAGGGAAAATGTTCAAAATATTCTCAAGAACGCATCTGTTTTGGTTCAAAGGTTAAAAACGGTCGCAACGAAATAACTATGAAGTACTAAGGTGAATGACAGTTAAAAAACAACTAAAAAATTAAATAATGACTGATGGCATTTGAATGACATTAACTTTGTACACTGAAACTGTAAACCATTTCCTCTCATGTGTAATTCAAGTTGCAAATTGTGGCTATTTATAAGATTATGCATTTGTTTCTTTTTGTTCTTTCGTAGTTTAGAACTCTTAAGCAGTACACATAGAATTTTAAGTGTAAAACTTGTTTTTAAATTAGGTTATTTACTTATAAAAGAACTCGTCAGGATTCCATAATAATGATCACAATTGAGTTGTTTGAACAAATATTAATTGAAGAACTAAGTGTTAAGAAGTTACTTGTGGCACTTTTATAGAAACACACTTTTCACGTATGTTATTGGAAATATATTTTTATCCTATTGGTATACGCCGACCAAACGGTATAGTTGTTAGCGTGCTAGTTTCTAGACCGCGAGGTTGCGGGTTCGAGTCCCGTGTTGGCATGGGTGTTTGTAAATGTATGTTGGCTTGTCTAATGACGAATGTTTCGGCGCATTATAGCCCTCGTGTTGCTGACGGCGCCAGATAATCTGAATACAACCAACCTATTGGTATACAGTTGCATGTAACTCGAGTAAGTCTCCTTCATGAACACCGCTTAAATTCTCATTTAAACCGCAATAGTTGTGGGAATAAACAATACCTTTTAGTTTTAGATCAATCAAATTGTACTAGACACCTAGTTTCTATAATAATTTGAATTTTCTATGAATAAGAGATATGCTGTCTCCCAGTCTCCATAGAACTAACTTAAGTTTAAAATTAGTTTACAGAATAAAGCAATACTTTTTTTTTTTTTTTTTTTTTTTTTTTAATTCTTTTGCCATTAATATTGTGACTCGAAATTTCATATGCAGTTCATATAGTTTTGTTCAAATACATGAAAAAAAAATCGAAATTATGAAATGCTTGAAATTATTTGTTTTGTATTTTAAGAAAAGCTGCGATGAATTGCAATAAAAAATGTCCTATAAACTCTCAGATACTCGTTGAATTTAATAATCAAGTGGAAATTATTTTTGAACTGTACATGGTCACTTCACTCACACCTATCTCTAAAGTGCTACGAATAAATAGAAAAACAGACAACAAAGTATTTACATCTCGAGAAAAACTTATATACGATTTGGAAAAGAACAAATCTAACTTTGAGGGTAAAATTAAATCGATATAAATCAATAATAATGTCAATTCTCCTATAGTGATCTGAGGCGTGCAAATATACAGTAATATGGACAAAGAGAGTAAATGTCTTTCAAAACAAATGTCTTAGAGTAATTGTGAAAATCTTCCAGCTAAACACAATTATAAATGAAATGCTCTTAAATGAAACAAAATTAGGACCAATAGATGAAGAAATTAAAATTAGAAGATGGACTTAACCCTTATCTTTGGAATGAGAGGTGATGAAATCCCAAATGATGTCCTCACTTGGACATTAGAGGGAATACGCCGATCTGGACGTCCTAGGTTAACGTGGAGAAGGATGATGGAGAATGAGAGAGATGAGGCAATCTGGAGAGAGGCAGGGATTACTGCTAGGAACAGAAGAGACTGAAGGCCTTATACTCCACTGGGCACGATGAGAAATGATGATGACATCTCTAAAGAGAATCTAATATTTTTATAACTGTTAATTTCGATACCTCAGTATGTGTTTATATGAGTAAAAAATAGTCACGATGAAGCTTCAACACAAGCTACAACAAAAATAACTTCGAATTCAGCGATTATACAAGCTCACTCCAATAGGTAAACAAAGCGATTAGCTTTCAACGAAGTCCGAAGTCAATCTGAAAACTTTCCCGTTCTCCAGTCTTTTATATACAAGCGCGTGAGACATTCGCGAAATTTCCAGCCAATTCATCGGAAAAGAAATATCTCGAAACTTCTCGATTGCTTTAGGTGTTGCCACCTTTTTCTAACTTGTATAATCGCTGTTAATAAATAAAATAAGATAAAAATTAATTACAATAGAATTTTAAAATAATACGTCACTATTTACACTATATACAGATAATTTGTGCAACATTTCCCCCTTCTTAAAGACTGCACGTCCCGGGCAGTGAAGTCCTTAAGAGGAAAGGCAATTCAATCACTTCTACTATAATATGGGGCTAGTCTATTGTTATGTACAACTCTAGGTTTACAGGAGGGTGTCCGTTGAATCCTTACCACGACGTCGTTGATCTTCTTAAGGACCACATACGGACCTTCCCAGTTCGTCTGGAGCTTAGGGGAGAGTCCTTTCCGACGTTTAGGATTCCATAACCACACCTTGTCACCTTCCTGGAATGAGCGTTCCGTGGCCTTGGCATCGTAGCGGACCTTCATGCGCTCAGTCATGATGTTGATTCTTTCTCTGGCGAACCGATGTACGGCTTCCAAACGTGCCTGGAGATCATCTAGATACTGGACAGGCGAGGAAGAAGTGTCCGGTGGTCGTCCAAAGAGGAGGTCGCAGGGTAGTCTAAGGTCTCTTCCAAAAATCATTTGAGATGGTGTATAGCCGGTGGTCTCGTGAGTAGCACTTCTGTAGGCCAAAAGGAATAGTGGAAGTTTCTGATCCCAATCCTGCTGGTTCTTGGAAACAAACAAGGAGAGATGATTCAGAATTGTTCTATTAAAGCGTTCGACCATTCCATCGGATTGTGGGTGCAGGGGAGTTGTACGAGTCTTTTCCATGTCGAGCAAGTCACACAGCCCAGTGAAGACAGCAGAGTTAAAGTTCGTCCCCTGGTCAGAATGTATCAGCAGGGGTACGCCAAATCGGGAGATCCAGTTCTGTACGAGAACTTCTGCTACGGTTGTGGCTTCCTGGTCCGGAATCGCGTATGCTTCTGGCCACTTGCTAAAGTAGTCCATGACAACTAAGATGTATTTGTTGCCATTAGTTGTGTAAGGTAGGGGGCCTAAGACGTCCAAAGCAATTCTTTCGAATGGTGCTCCTACGTTGTAACGTTGCAACTTTCCACGAGTTCGGGTCTTCGGTCCTTTCCGTGAATTGCATGCATCACAGGACTTGCACCACTTCTCCACGTCGGATTTTGCTTTGTCCCAGAAGAATCTCTCCCTGACTTTCTGAAGAGTTTTCGTGACACCAAAATGTCCTCCAGTAGAACTGCTGTGAAGTTCTTCTAGAACGTTGGTAACTCTAGAACTTAGAAGGATTAATTGCCACCGGAAGCTTTTGCCATCATCGGACTCCCATCGACGGTAGAGTACTCCATTCTTCAAGTGCAAAGAGTCCCACATAGCCCAATATCTCTTCATCGTTGGGCTATAGCATGCAATTTCCTGCCAACTGGGTTTTCCGGTAGCTGCTTCCATTAATTCAATTAGAGGTTTCAAGTCCTGATCTTCAACCTGACTTTTTCGAACATTCTGGTCACTCCAAGGTTCCAAGTCTGAAGTAGTTGAGTTGGTAGTTATTTTCCGAACTGCCGATGTGTTAACCCCAAACTTAGACTCGGCATCGGAACAAAATCGACAGTTCTCCGGACATGGTCTTCTAGAAAGAGCGTCTGCATTCCCATGGAACGTTCCTTTTCTGTGATGGATATCCATGTCGTATTCCTGCAGGCGCTGAATCCACCTTGCTATTTGTCCCTCTGTATTCTTGAAATTCAGCAACCAAGTCAGAGACGCATGATCAGTTCTTAAAAGGAATTTTCGGCCGTACAAGTAATGATGAAAGTGCTCAACGGCTTTTACTATTGCCAGTAACTCCTTTCTTGTGACGCAGTAGTTCCGCTCGGATCTTGACAGGCTCTTACTAAAATAAGCGATGACTTTCTCCTGTCCTTCAATTTCCTGGGAAAGAACGGCGCCCACTCCCTCATTGCTGGCATCTGTATCCAAAATAAAGTCCTTGTTAACATCGGGAAAAGCCAAAACAGGCGCGGATGTTAAAGCGTTCTTCAGTTGATTGAAGGAGTCGTCACAGTCGGCAGTCCATAGGAACTTCTGCTTGCTCTCTGTTAGTCGATGCAAGGGTCTGGCGATCTTGGAGAAACCTTTCACGAATTTACGGTAATACGTGCACAGGCCTAGGAAGCTTCGCAATTGATGAACGTCTTGCGGTCGAGACCAAATTTGCACAGCATGGATCTTGGATGGATCTGTTCTTACTCCATCGGATGAGATGATGTGTCCGAGATAACTGACTTTCCGCCTAAAGAGCTTACATTTTGATGGGCTAAGTTTCAAGTGGGCTTCCCTAAGCTTCAAGAACACGTTCTTCACATTTTGCAAGTGTTGATCAAAACTTCGCCCGGTGATAATGATATCGTCCAAATATACCAGACAGGTCTCGTAGGAAAGTCCTCTAAGCACAGTCTCCATTAGTAGCTCGAACGTAGCCGGTGCATTACACAAGCCAAACGGCATAACTTGAAACTGCCATTATCCTTGGCCGGTAGTGAAGGCAGTCTTCTCACGATCGTCGGGATGTATCTCTACTTGCCAGTATCCACTCTTAAAATCCAAAGTCGAAAACCACTGGTTCCCTGATAGAGTGTCCAAAGTGTCATCAATTCTTGGCAGAGGGTAGCTGTCCTTTTTCGTAATTTCGTTCAGCTTCCGGTAATCCACACAAAACCTGGTGGAACCATCCTTCTTTCGAATGAGTACGATTGGAGAGGCCCATGGACTTGAGGAGGGTTCGATAACTCTATTATCTTCCATTTCATGTAACAATCTCCCGACCTCCTCTTGTTTTGCAAATGGAAGTCTTCGAGGATGTTGTTTAATCGGTAAATGGGTCCCAGTGTCAATTCGATGTTGTGTAAGCTTCGTTCTTCCTACATCTTTCGATGACATGGAGAAAACGTCCTGAAATTCTTTTATAAGGTTTCCGACAATCTTCTCTTGCCTTCTTTCCAACCGAGAGTCCTCGAGAAGCTGGTCCACTAAATCCGCGGGTGGTGCGGTCGGAAGCTCCTTCGATCCTCGTTCGATGCTTGTAACGGGTGTGCAAGTGGCAATTTCTTCTCCTTTCTTGATAACTCGCTTAGAATCACCGATGTTGGCCATTCTTACATGCACCACCTCTTGAGAGAGATCCACAAGCGTCGCTCCTACAAGCACTCCTTTCGGGACGCTATTCGATGATGGAAAGTCCGTTACTCCGAATCGGAAGGCCTTCGGGAGCTCTGTTGAACCTTTTACAACCAAATCTGTCATGGAGGGGATGATGATGTCTTCAAGAGCTACTATTCGATATGCACACGGCTCTTCCGAGTCCAAACCGAACAATGGAACTTCTTCTTTCCCTGTTTGAAGCTCGCCTTTCTCGAAATTCAAAGTAATTCCATTTTTCTTTAAAAAGTCCAATCCAAGAATACATGGGTCAATAATTTCAGCGACGTAAACGGTGTGAGTGTAGGTGTGAAATCCAAAAGAGATGTTGACATTTAATTTCCCATGCACAGAAATTTTGTCACCAGTCACAGTTTGTAGTGAAACTGAAGGCGCCGTGTAAAGAGGTTGGCTGTCCAGGCGCCGGGCTACATCCGTCCGTAAGATGGTTACATTTGCCCCTGAGTCAACTATTAGACGACAGGGAGTTCCATTGATCTTGCCCTCCACGAATAAACCATGGTTTCCTCCTTGAAGGGATGAGATGTGATAGAGGCTGAGTGGGGCACCACCTGCTCTTCACGGCGACCTCCGCCTCGCGAGATAGCCGCTCTTTAGTTTAACTGCTGAGGTTCGGACGAGGGTCTGTCCCCTCTCCTGTCCAATTCAGTACAATCACGTCTGAAATGTCCTTCCTGGTTGCAGAGCCAACAAACCACTCTAGTTTTTCGATCCCTTGAGCCAGGAATATTTCTCATAATTCGCTCCATCTTGTTTTCCAGTTCTTGAAACTTCTTCGTGAAAAGTTCAGAGGAATCGTCTGCCAATGTTCCACGTACGAAACGCCGATCTTTTCTAGAAGCTTGCTGTGCGGCTTCTACTCTCATGGCATAGACGAGGGTGGACTTCAGATCTTTGCTGTCTGACATCCTGGTAGCTTGCTGTATGTCGGGATATTTGATGGCATCCACGAAATACTGAAGAGACAGGTTATCTCGTACGTCCGAGGGACAGTCTGGGAAAGCGAGGAGCGACAGTCTTTCTATATCCGATGCCAATTCTTGAAGAGTTTCATTGGCCTTCTGCTGTCTCACTTTCAATTGCAGTCTGTTGTAATCCTTTAGATGCTGCTCCCCAAACCTTAATTCCAGCGCACTTTCCAGCGCCACGAATTCTCCCCGCTTCTCTTCAGGTAGCGTCTGTAAAATGTCAGCAGCTTCACCTCGAAGAGATGCCACGAGATGGAATGCTTTCGAAGTATCGTCCCATCCATTTGCAGAAGCAATCATTTCAAACAGCGTTTGATAAACGCGCCAAGACGACTTCCCATCAAAAGTTGCCACTTTGATGTTGGAACGTGGTGCAATGAAGGGAGTGGAAACATTATCCCAATTAGGCGTTGCAATGGTCACAGCTTCGCGAGTTTCTATTTTCCGTAGCCTTTCTTCTACAGCATCCATGAATTTTCCCTGCTCTTCTTTGATAGTGGAAACCTTTTCTTCCATTTCATCTCTTACCGCAGTGAGAACGTCTTCCTTCACGGATTGCAGGACCGATGATGTTGTCTCCATAATAGTAGATTCTACCATTGACGCTAGCTCGGTTTTCATTTCTTCCCTGATCTTGATTACGGCTGCAGATGTGGACTCGCACTTATCGGCCAAAGTTTTCATGTCAGATGACGTTGCGTTTTGCAAAGCTTTAAAATCTGATGATGTCGCTTCTTGTAAAGCTTTAATGTCTGATGATGTCGCTTCTTGACTGGCGGCAATTGCGGCGGCGAGTTCGGCATTTGTTGTTTCTTGACGGGCTTGACCAGTGGCGATTGTAGCGGCGAGTTCGGCATTTGTCGTTTCTTGACGGGCTTGACCAGCGGCGATTGTAGCGGCGGTTGATTCTTGTCCGGCTTTTATTCCAGAAATCATTTCCATTAATTGTTTCATTTGGTCTTCCATCATTCCTCTAGTTGTCGGCATTCAAAATTACGAAATCCCACTTCTGACACCACTGTTACGAATTTTTCCACTGAGGCAATGATGGCACAGTTTTCACGGTTTAAAAATATTTATTCTCTCTTCAGAAAACTCACAAAATTTATTCACAGGCAACAGTTTAATTACTCTCAAGCTTCAACACAAGCTTCAACAAAAATAACTTCGAATTCAACGATTATACAAGCTCACTCCAATAGGTAAACAAAGCGATTAGCTTTCAACGAAGTCCGAAGTCAATCTGAAAACTTTCCCGTTCTCCAGTCTTTTATATACAAGCGCGTGAGATATTCTCGAAATTTCCAGCCAATTCATCGGAAAAGAAATATCTCGAAACTTCTCGATTGCTTTAGGTGTTGCCACCTTTTTCTAACTTGTATAATCGCTGTTAATAAATAAAATAGGATAAAAATAAATTACAATAGAATTTTAAAATAATACGTCACTATTTACACTATATACAGATAATTTGTGCAACATTGTTTTTAAACAATGTTTATTCCTATTATGAACTGTATGTTTAAGTGCCTGCTAAACCTGTAGGTAATGCCTGTTAGGCCCGTTAGAAAGAAAACGCTCTTTGTTATAAAACCTCTCATGCGATGAAGGTGCGCTAAAAGATTGCGCAGTACAATTAAATAGACATTAACAATTACTAATCCTGTATTACTTAAATATATTATAAATTTTTGATGAATCAATTAATATCTTAATTGAAAACATAGAATACAGTTTTCATTTTTAAATAAGAATCCACAAATCAGGAATTAGACTTTTTGAAAGATAGTTTGTTTACATTGAATAAAGATCTCTCAGATTTGTAATAAACTATTTAGAATATAATTACCAGAGACGGACAAATACTGCTCAAAACTTACCACAGCTGTATTTATTTAACAGTTCGTGAAATTTTCCGGATTACGCTTTACAAAAGTATCATTCATATAGTTTTCATTTTATTTTAATTTTTTTTTTAATTCTTAAGTCCGACATTTCAAGCAACGAATGTAGGTACATAAATTATTTGTATTAAATGGTTTCAATTCAAAGTTCATATTGGAGAAATTGAGAAATTAATATACTCCCCCATAGTTCATTTAACTGGTTAATCTTTATAAAATCATACGGTGACAAACTATGAAACTCGTTTTATTTAAAACCTAATTAATCTAATTGGGTGTATGTTCTTAATTGGAATGGTCACCAAACAGGATTTTTTTATATATATATATATATATAGCAGAGGATCTTTGTATAAAAGTTCCTTAAGTCTACACTTACAATTTTTTTACGGAATTTTTTTTTTAAATGAAGAAGAGGAACTTAAAAAAGAAGCTCGAATTATAATAGCGTGTTTCTATTGAGTTTACGGAAACGAGCTCATTAATTAAGAATTTTGATGCAAGATATTTCAAGAAAAATTTTGTTATTTCTAAAAATATTTATCAAAAAGTTTAGGATTTTTTTCGTTTGTTTTCTTCCACTTAATATATCAAACTTTTTTTATTCATGAGAGATTTTACTTTACAGAATTGAAACTTAGCTTTTCATAATTCACTTCTAAAATGGCCGAAATTTGTAATTGAAAGAGCTAAATATGATTTGAAAATATTTGTATAGTCATTCGTTTTTATTTTAAGATTCTGCATATTCTTTTAACAGATTGATTTTACCTTAAAATATTTTAAATATAATTTAATTTTATCGCAAATGTGGATTATCACTTCTGTCACAAATCCATCAAATGAGGTCATAAAATTTTTATATCCGATTATTTAATATAATTTTCTTTATTAACAGCCACTAATTTCTCTATTACTGTAATTTTTTTTTTAAAACTTAGAATTCAAACAATCAGATTGCAGTTCAGTATAAGTAATAGTAATTATTTCAAATTATACATTTCCAACCAATCGATTTATATTTGTCATTAGTCTCCAATTAGAAATGTGGGCCAAATTCTGTTGCTTAAACTTTAAATATTTTTCCCCTTACTTGTAGTATGTTGTTTAGTAAATTGTCTTTTCTTAAAGTCTATCCTAAAAATCTCTTAAATTTAGAACTTCAATAAGTAAAATTCAACAATTGCGAAGGAAACTCTGATTATATTTTTTTTTTTTTTTTTTTTTTTTTTTTATGAACAAACATCAGGTTCACAGTATTTTTAAGCAGTCTAGAATAGAACTCGAGATAGAAAGATAGAAATAAGGCTGAAACGTTCATTTAAGTAAGTATTTTTTTTTATTACCATTTGTTAATGAAATACTTTTTGAGAGTTAGTTCAAAGACATCAAACAAATGTAAATCATGGGTACCGGCGGATTATTTGCAGAATGGCGGAGATTGTACACATGGGGTGCAAGGCAGCTCAAATTTTTGTTAAAACCTTAATTTTAATAATGGTATTTCCTACTGAAATTTTAATTAATATTCAATTATTAGTTTAGATTTAAGTGAAACGACGATTTAAGTTATTCACAAAGCAAAATTCTTAGGAAAAAAGAAGTATAATATGGGATTTACTTCTTTTTTCCTGAAAATTTTACTACTTTTCTTTGTTTTATTTTAAATTTTCAAACTCCAGGGGAGTACAAGTTCACCCTCGTGTCGTCCATATTAAAGCGTAATAAACTAACCAATGTTAATAATAATATTATTAATCGTAACATTAAATCTATTTAAGTTATTATTCTATGCTCTAAAAGACTTCTAGAAAGCGTCTAAATAAATTGCAACCAGTGTGCATGTTTATTTATTTATAAAAGTCATTCTTCTCTTCTTTAAAAATTGTGTAAATCTGTGTAAATTGTGTGACTCTTAAATATTGTGATAACACCCAACTATTGAAATTAGCATACTTAGAAAATATGTCTATCTGTCTTTCAATAATATAGTTCTTGAAATCGAGTTGTACCTGAAACAGATTTAGAAGGCGCCAAGAATCTCATACATAGTAAAAGAACCTAAAAGCTAATTGGATCTAGTTTTTATTGCATCTCTCAACTGCATTGTTAACCATCTAGTAATACACCATTGTTTCGCTAAGGGCAAACTCGAAGCAAAATAATTTGTGAACAATCACACATCGGAATGATTCGAATAATTTTGTTCCGAAATAGCAATCGAAACAATTTAGCGGACAAAAGCGATAGGTTATTTTTGATTAGTTTCCTTCGGGCTCAAGAGGAAATAATAAGAACTAATTTCGAATAAAATGACCTTGAGGAAACAATTGTTTCGTGAGGTTAAAGTGAGCACGGCATATATAGAATCGCAGAACATTAATAGATACAAGAAAGAAAGTTGTTCACAAGGTACATTTGATTGATAGGTAGCACGAGTAGGTATAAAATATACCAAGTAACCTAAAGGGATATATTCTTGTGATCAATAAACTTTTAGGTCAACAAGAAAGCTTGTGACTTGTTACATTTGAAAGATTATTTAGAAAAGAAATTATAAAATGTAGAAATATGGAAATGACTATTTAAAAAAAAAAATTTAAATGAAAAAAGAATTGCCGAAAATTATAATTTTATATATTTATTATGATTTAGTCCGTTCTTTATCGCCATATTTTTTTAATACATGAGAAATCACATTAAACGTATTATTTAAAAACGGTACGATAAATTTTTATATTTTTCCCCTATAATTAATTTTCTTATCACATAAATAGTATGTGGCCTGGAGAGACACTATCAATATTTCATAAATGTAAATTCAACCTATTTGTCACATTTTTGCGTGGTTTATAGTGTATTTGGAAATCTCCACTTCTGGGATCAAAACTAAAATAAAAAAATAGGTATGAGAAATAATAATTATTTCTCATACCTACTCTAATATATACCTACTAGCTGCATGGCCATGCGTTGCGGTTAACCGTTATTTTATATAGGATCAGCTTTTAACTCAGGTTCGCTTCGCCCGTTAAAAGTTTTATCGCTACGCAAGAAGAGACTCACTTCGCTAGCACTGAAAAGGTCATTGCTATACAAGCACAAGCTCCCTCCGGTCATTAAAAGGTTCATTGCTACGAAAACCCTTATTATTAGAACCCCTTTTTCGAGGGGGGAAAAACCCTTTAATACAATAATACAAGCCCTTTCGTCCAACCGATATTTTTTTTTTACCCACCCCCCTCTCCTTCTTTCCCACCATCCTCAGATGAACTTTTTTTTTTTTTTTAACCTTTTCCCAGTTATAGAAGATATACAATAATAAAACACCATCCCTCCCTCCCTAACCCCTTAAAAAAACCCTAATACAATCCAGTGAAACCACTTTTAACATTCTGTTTATGAAAAGCAAAATTACTTATGCTTAAAATTTTAGAATTCTACGCGTACTGGAAGTCAGTTAAAAAACGCATAAAAAAATAATAACTAAAATTTAATATTCTGTTTGGAAAAAGCAGAATTAGATGGCCAAAACTACCTAGGCTATAAATTTCAAAGTATTGCTCATAATGAAAGTCATTGTCATTTTATAAAAATAAAAAAAATAAAAATTGTAAAAACTTACAAAACATTTAACTGTTTGTCAAAAAACACAATTAGAAGGTCGGAACTACATTGCAAAATTTCAAACTTTTACGCATATTGGAAATGACTTTCTATAAAGCCGCAGATATGTTTTATCATCACAGATGCTCTCTGGAAAAGACACTATATCGATAAAAAGCTTTACAAATAACTGCTCCGGAAACGGACAAATCTAGTAATAGTAGTATTTTATATAAAAACTTATAACATTTTCTTCATTTGTACTTCATATGCATTTAATAGATTTCGTGTGCGTACCTTAATTATTTGCAATTTGACAACGTTTGTAGGTTAATACAACTCTACCCTATATCAACAGTAGTAGTATCAATACAAAGAGAATGATTTACGGTTGGGCATTCAAGGCACTTCTCTTGATCCCACTATTTATGAGAGCCTCTAAAAAATGCTTATTAAACAAAAAAAAATTATGTATGCAAGATAAATTTATCAATTAAGGAATTTTTAAATGAATAATTTTATTGTTACTTTTTTTGCAAAACTTATACCAATCATATCAATTTCATGTTTCTTGAATGTTCATGATTTATGTCATCTTTTTCATAATAAAAACCACAAACTTATACCTGTTTGCAACGTAAACTAATTGCATTTGGATTTGTTACTTATGGATACTTTTTTCTAATTTCAAATTTTATGATATTGTAATCTTGACGGATTTACTATTTAGTGGGAAGGACATACCCATCTGACTCAATTAAAGGAAGGTAAACGGAAGAAATAACATTACAAGAAACATAAAAAAATTCTCTTGAAGAACTGCTCCATTAAACGTCATGAACTTATAATGAAAATCTTTAAATTTTGGTTTTACATTTTCAATGATATCTAAAATAATAAAAATAATAATAACGGTAGTAATTTTTTAAATATATAATTTATTTTACAGCATTAAACATTTACATTACATCTGATTGTGTTATTTTACGTTCGTTGTGTGCATACATACATAAATTTAGCATTTTTATTTTAAACCCAACTATAACCGAAGTATTCTTTTATGTGGGCTCCTAAATTTAAAAAAAATATAAAAACATTGTCAATGCAATGACATGGCAGTTTCCAAAAGTTGTGGAGTTATTAAGTTTTTTTTTTTAAATATTGAACTAGGTATTGCATATCAGACATCAGCAGTAGAATATTAGTTGCTGCGTTTTAGAGCCTCGAATTGCTTTCATAGCGAGTTTTATTTATGGGGACTTTAAATTAAAATACAATATATCAATAAGCTGAAAAGAGCTTATTAACTTAAAAAAAAACCTCAGAAATTAAATTCAAAACCTTAGAAATTTGAAACAAACCATGCAAATTTTATGCCAACAGACCTCGTTTGTGCGTTTTTGATAAAATAAATGTCTTAGCTAAAACAGAATATAATTTGTTATTTTTTTTGGTTTTTATTATTTATTTGAAGGTAATACGTTGTGTAATTAATTGCATGGAAATCGTACAAAATTTCATTTCTCACAATGCTTACTGTGACATTTTGTAGTAATGAAAAAAAAAAATGCTTTAAAAAAAAAAAGTTGAGAAACAATGTTTCATCACAAAATCAATAATTATAGTGCGAAATTCCATGGCTTAATTAAGAAGAACTTTAAATAGGTATTTTATGTGCTCTTCAATTCGTTACTTTACTTGCAACGGCACAAAAAATAGGCCGAAATAGAATAAATTTCGAAATTTGTTTTTGTTGAATGCGATTTTGCTATATTTTTACAAAAAGTATTTGCAAACAAAATATTATAAATTAGGATCCCCATTAGTTTATTATAACAAAACAAACATGTGTCTTAACTACACTCTACAAATGATCGACTACTTTAAAAAAAAGCAATTCTTTATCCAACGTTATTAATATAAAATATATATATATATATATACAATATAAGCTACATTCTAATATCAAAATTAACATTCTCCTAAAGGAAATTCCAAAGCGCAATGACAATTAGACAATGCAAAAACGTGGTTTTGAATTCAATGAACATTTTCATAAATAGACGTCACTTCATTCATGTCTACGTTTTCAGTTGCTACACTTTTACAAAAATTATCATCAAACGAAACATTAGAAATAAGGATCCCCATCATTCTAGTATAATAAAGCAAACATCTGTCTTAACTACATTCTACAAATGATCGTCTAGTTAAAAAAAAAAAAATTCCCTCTCCAAACGTTATTTATAAAGTATTGTAGTTTTTATCAATGTACAATATCAGTTACATTCTAATATCATAATTAACCTTACCTTACAGGAAACTCCAAAGCGCAATGTAAATCTAGATAATGCAAATACGTGGGTTTGAATTCAATGAATAGTTTCATCAGAAGACGTCACTTCATTCATGTCTACATTTTCAGTGCGTATTTATATCTTCATACTAAACAAGAGGACAATAAGGAAGACGATCATTTAGTCTCGTTAAAGTATTGTGTCAGTTCTTAGTTTCTTTCTGCACACCCAAGTCATGCATGTATATTTGATAAAAATGATGTCAATGCATGTTTAATTATCCTAATTACAGGTTAATGTGCTGTCAGTAAAGAAAGTTGTGAAGTCTAAATTGGAAATAATACAAAGGCGAAATTCGGCAATATATATCGTCATCATGAACATTGTGTTACTACTTAAAATAACTTCATTAATTTATTTGTTTTTTGAAATTAAAGACATTTTGTGAGGTAAATTACTTATTAAAATCACTCTCTGATAAGTATCATAAAACATAATTTTCATTAATTTTTAAAAGTGAACGTTTTATATGTTATAATAATCTTATTTTCAATGACCACTAATTACGCGTTCAGAGAAGCTGTTTATTTCATAAAAAAAGGTTAAAGTATTATACTATCAAAAATTAAAGATTAAATATTCATTCAAATTTATGTTTAAATTCCCATTAACGTTTCTAATGAACGGTATATGATTATCAATCTCTCTAAATACATGCCTGCTAAATTCAAATACAAAAGTGACTAAATCAAATGAAGTGACTCACTACAGTTATAAATAAGCCAAATTTTACATGATGTAATATTCTGTTTTTAACTCAATTAACTCCTCATTGTGAATTATTTATACAAATACTGTTGTTACCTGAATAACTGTTTTTAAGGGCAAAAAAGTAGTGTTATATTCCAGGTAGCGCATCAGTATTGGCCAATGTTGGAAACAGGGGGCTCTGGGAAGACAAGATTGGTATTGTTGCGACTGTTACTTAGATATTTCGTAACAATAATTTATAACAAGCAAAGGTTGTTGTATTCTTCTGAAATTTATTTATCACCAGTTCTTATTTGGCACAAAACACAATGCTACTAAGAATGTTTTTTTATTCAAACTTGAAAAATAATACACTTTTAAAATATCTATTTTTTATTTTATTATTTGGGTTTGTTTGGGTATGTATGTTGCTTTGTTTGGGTTTGGAATTATCGAGCTGTTTGTCAAATTTTATTTAAATCTTGAAATAGTTACTCGTTTTTCAACATTTAATGATTCGAACAGACATACATGACACCTAAGTGCTTCTATAGGTGTTTTATTTTTGACTGTGTAACACACTAAAAAAATAGTTTTAAATCCATGATCGTTAGTAAAATATATGTTGATATCTTTTTATGGAAAAGTGATTTATTTACAAAACAAAATTATCAGTTAAAGTAATTAATTTTGAAGAATTAATTTAATTATACACTATTATAGCAAAATTGAGTTTTATTTAAACAAAAGTATATCCAATAAAAGTAAATGTTTCCATAGAAATATCCATACAATTTTATTTACCAATTTGCTTGTTTCCCACTAAGTCGCCAATGTTCAAATGCATAAGCATTTTTACACAATAATTCTTATTTTAACAGAATATATACGTATATACAGATACAGTATACACATTTTACCACTGCATTATAATCAACAATAATTTCCTTTTGAACGGCTAAAGCTCATTTTAATGAACATGAAGTATACAGAAAATACTGGTCAATGCCCTGATGTTTGTATCAAATTCTTAACATGTAGGCAGCAATTTCATCTATAATAATAAAACAAGCCGTGTGTCTGTCTGTGGAACTGTGGATTTATAGAAATCTACTTAAAATTGGAGTAGAGCTCTGAAATTTTCAGCATACGTAGTTTTGGCCTTCTAATTGTATACATCACAAACAGAATGCTAAAATTTTCATTAGTTCTTTTTTAATTAATTTTTTTAATTAATTTTTTTTTTTACAAAGTGACTTCAAACAGAGATACAGCTCTGAAATTTTCAACATACGTAGTTTTAGCCTTCTAATTGGACTTTTGAAAAACAGAATGTTAAAATTTTAATTAGTTAGTTTTTAATTAATTTTCTTAATTAATTAACAATTTTTTTTTACAAAACGACTTTTAATCGAGCTACAGTTCTGAAATTTTCAACATAAGTAGTTTTGGCCTTCTTATTGATCTTTTAAAAAACAGAATTTGAAATTTCTATTTAATTTTGTTTTTAATTAATTTTTTTAATTAATTAATAAATATTTTACAAAACGATTTCTAATAGGGCTACAGCTCTGAAATTTTCAACAATTTTTGGCCTTTTAATTAGATTTTGGAAAAACAGAATTTCAAATTTTTATTTAGTTCTTTTTTAATAAATTTTTTTAATTAATTAATATATAGTTTACAAAATGATTTCTAATAGGGCAACAGCTCTGAAATTTTCCACATAAGTAGTTTTGGTCTTCTAATAGAACTTTTGAAACACGGAATTTTAATTAATATATATTTTACAAAACGATTTCTTCTAGGGCTACAGCTCTGAAATTTTCAACACAAGTAGTTGGAGCCTTCTAATTGGACTTTTGAAAAACAGAATTTTAAAATTTTATTTGTTTTTGTAATTAATTTTTTTTAATTAATTAACATATATTTTACAAAACGATTTCTAATTGGGCTACAGTTCTGAAATTTTCAACGCAAGTACTTTTAGTCTTCTATTAGGACTTTTAACAAATAGAATTTTAAAATTTTAATTTATTTTTTAATTTATTTTTTTAATTAATGTTTTCACAAAAAGAGTTTTTTAATAGGCCTAAAGCTCTGAAAGTTTCAACATAAGTAGTTTTGGTCTTCTAATTTTGCTTTCCACAAACACGTGTTAAAATAATCTTAAAGGGGTGCTGTATTATTGTATAAACGGGGAATTTTTTTTGTGTGTGTCTCGACAGAGGAGAAGCTTTTAATATTAAGGCTTTACGTAGCAATTAGATTTTAGTGGGTGAAGCGAACTTATGCTTACTCAGCAATGTACCTTTCAGCTTGGTTGTTTTCAGATTATCTGGCGCCGTCAGCAACACGAGGGCTATAATGCGCCGAAACATTCGTCATTAGACAAGCCAACATACATTTACAAATACCCATGCCTAATACGGGACTCGAACCCGCAACCTCGAGGTCTAGAAGCTAGCACGCTAGCCACTGTACCGTTTGGTCAGCTGTACCTTTCAGCGAGTGAAGCGAGCCTATGCTTGCATAGAAATGAGCCTTTTAACGAGTGAAGTAAGCCTGTGTTTATGTGTCAATGAACTTTTTAGGGAACGAAGAGAGCTCGACTTTGCGTAGCGATGAACCTTCCTGCGAACGAAGCGCCAAAACTGGAACCTATACACCAATGACGGATTTCCGCAACGCGAGGAATCACAGCTAGCTTAAATATTGCACATGTTAAAATTTCGTAGCGAAGCACGGGTATTCAGCTAATATATATGTATAAAAAACATAGATAAATAGAGCCTTTGCAAAATGTTCGTAAAAACCAGTTAAAAAAAAAATATATATATATCATTTAAAGTTGTAGTTGTTTATTTACATGCTTTGTTTTCAACTCAATTAAACTCATTATGATATGAGGCATTGCATACTAAATTTGCGATCAACTCAGTTTAAAAATAACTTTTAAAATCAGATGGGGTTTTTTCCGTTATCTTTTAAACAATTCTCCGTTGTAAATAAACATTTTTAATTGCAATTTTTTATTCTTAACAAGTCATTTTACCAAATGTTAAACTCTTATTCTTTTATTCTTGATATACCTATAGATGCAAGCTCTTTAACGATTTTTTTGTTTTTGTTTTTTTGTTATTGATGTAACGCTAGAGTGAAGATTGTCTAAATAAGCCAAGGAGACTATATATTCTGAAATTTATAGAAGATACTTCAGAGTACTCCTTCACATTCCCAAAGCAAATAAAAACTTACAAAAGTAAAAGTAATCTAATTGTATCTGTGAAAAATACATCAGTTCAAAAAATAAATTTTTTATGATGCCATTGTAAAGCAAATATGAAGCTTTCTATTTCCTTGGGGTAAATCATAAAGATATTATACAAAATAGTCACAATAGATTTTAATGCAATTAGAAAAGTTTGAAAGAAAATTTAGTGTTCAAAAAACTTAGTTTCTTTTTACACGTTTTATCAATGCACTCTTCTGTTAAATCGTCAAATATTGCTACTCCAGTTTATCCCATCTTCTACATGCTATCGATTTTAAACTTATCATTCTTACGTAAACACAATGAGAATACTTATCGGCTTTATAATAATTTATCGATCAAAATAATAATTATAATAAATGCTCTTAGATTACGTGAGCTATGCCCGATTGACAAAGATTTTTTTTTTTTTTTGTTCGAAAGACATATATATGCAAACTTAATGAGGCAAAGTTACACGTTTCAATCTCGGAGGATGTTTTTTCCCCCAAGTATGCTAATTTTGAAACAGCGATTAGGGAAAAGTTGTTTTCGAATTTAATTCATGAGTGTTTTTATACTTGTTAACGCGATCTAATTTGTTGTATAGTTATTATCGCTTAAGTAAAATGCACCTTTAAATTTGTACATTTTTAATTAATATTCTATGGATTAATAAAAAACTAACAAGTAGAAAAATATATAAAAATGCCTTTAAAAGTATGTCTTTTATAAAAGTACATAAAATTTATGCAAATAAAATGTACATAAAATGAGAAGTCATAATTTTTTCTTCATACATATACTGATAAATTGTTGTTGTAAGTGACTAAAAATAGCATGGGGTATTTACTTAAACATTTTCTAAATAGTGATATTGTTTGTATTTTCAATCAGTTACAACAACATTAAACAACAACATGAAGTAGTTTAAGAGAAATGTATTTTATATTTTAGTGCTCATCTAAAAATGCTATTTTCAAATATAAACTGTTTATAATTTATCTACTCCAACATTTTTGTTTGATGCTTATTTTTATCTCCTTCAATTTTCTCCTTCAGTGTTTGGATACACTCTACACTCATTAAGCCGAAATTAGACACAAAAAAGTCACTCTTTAATATCCATAATAGAGAAAGCTCAAATATTGATAGATAACTTTGATCATAATTTCTCACGAAAAAACCCAGAACTGTAAACCTACCAGTTTTACTACGAAAATAGACAAAAGCATCCATAAATCGCAGTTATTTTATAAACACCCAAAATCAACACTTAATCTGAAAATAGATGAAAGTGAACTCCTTTCCCAACCATTGTGTGGGAGTTATCTTTTCTTAATGGTGATAAAAGGTGACCTCTGTATCACAGCATGATTCTTTTATTACCATTTTAATACAAAATTTCATTTGGCGAGTGCCCTTTTAACCCCTTTGTTTCCTTCACTCTATCCCACTAGGTTCTAACCATAAAAACAACTTTCAGAAAGAGGATGACCATTTTTCCTCTTTGAAATAGCCCATGCTTTTTTTACTAGCATCCACTATGGTGCAGATACAGTTTTTTAAAAATTAGCACGGATGTTCCTAATTGAGCTGAGAGGCCCATTTGGGCAAAATAATACTTATCATATAGATTGAATGAATGCTTTCCAGCATTTTAAATGGGACCGTCAGCTTGTCCTTGCTCCGACCTAAAGCTTCATTTTTTTTAATTTTTTTTTTGCCACAATATCTTCCGAATTATTGTATATTTTTATGCAAGGTCTCCAGTAGCACAAATCCTTTGGCCAATCCCGATGTAGACAATTGTAGACTGGTAGTTGCTACGAATCTTGGCCAATATCTCCCATTGCTGGGGGTAAAATATAAAGGAAAAGACATGTTTATTTTAAAAGAAAATAATGAATTTTGGAACGATGTTCGAGTTCGTGATGGACCAGCCGATCTTCCCAGAACCCCTATTTCCGTGATTGGCCAATATCGCTTAGTTACCCCTGGGGTAAAGCAGCATTATTAATAACTAGCTAAATACCCGTGCTTCGCCACGAAATTTTACCATGTGAAATATTTTAGCCAGCTGTGAGGCCTCGCGTTGCGGAAATCCGTCATTGGTGTATAAGCTCCAATTTTTGGTGCTTCACTCGCAGAAAGGTTCATCGCAACACAAAATCGAGCACTCTTCGCTTGCTGAAAAAGTCATTGACAAATAAGCACATGCTTACTTAATTCGTTGAAAGGCTCATTGCTATACAAACATGAGCTCGCTTTGCTCGATGAAAGGTTCATTGCTCCGTAAGTATAAGGTTGCTTCACACACTATAAACTAATTGCCACTTAAAGCCTTAATATTAGAAGCCCCTCCCTTGCCGAGAAACAATAAAAAAATTAACCGTTAATAACTATAATACAACACCAATTTAAGAATATTTTAACACATGGTTGGTTGTTTTCAGATTATCTGGCGCCGCCGTCAGCAACACGAGGGCTATAATGAGCCGAAAAATATCGTCATTAGACAAGCCAACATACATTTACAAACACCCATGCCTGACACGGGACTCGAACCCGCAACCTCGCGGTCTAGAAGCTAGCACGCTAACCACTATACCGTTTGGTCGGCTATTTTAACACATGATGTTTGTAAAAAGCAAGAATAGAAGGTCAAAACTACTTAAGTTGAAACTTTCAGAGTTCTAGGCCTATTAGAAGTCGCTTTTTGTGAAAATATTGATTAAAAAACAAATTAAAATTTTAACGTTATTTTTGTCAAAAGTCCAATTAGAAGGCCAAAACTATTTGTGTTGAAAATTTCAGAAATGTAGCGCAGTTAGAAATCGTTTTGAAAAATATTTGTTAATTAATTAAAAAACAAATAAAATTTCAAAATTCTATTTTTCAAATGTCCAATTCGAAGGCCAAAACTACTTATGTTGAAAATTTATAGCGGTAGCCTTATTAGTAATCCTTTTGTAAAATATTTATTAATTAATTAAAAAAATTAATTAAAAAAGAACTAAATAAAAATTTAATATTCTGTTTTTTAAAAAACCAATTAGAAGGCCAAAACTACTTTTCTTTAAAATTTCAGAACTGTAGCTCTATTAGAAGTCGTTTTGTAAAAAAATGTGTTAATTAAGAAAATTAATTAAAAATTAACTAATTAAAATTTTAACATTCTGTTTTTCAAAAGTCCAATTAGAAGGCTAAAACTACTTATGTTGAACATTTCAGAGCTGTATCTCTAATTGAAGTCACTTTGTAAAAAAAAAAATTAATTAAAAAAGAACTAATTAAAATTTTAATATTCTGTTTGACATACATAAAATTAGAAAGCCAAAACTTCTTATGTTGAAAATTTCAGAGCTCTACTCCAATTTTAAGTAGGTTTCTATTGATCCACAGGGGGAGCAACAGACAGACAAACACACAGCTTGTTTTATTATTATAGATAGATCATTTACAAAATTTGAACAGAAAACATTTGGATGGTCGTTTATTACGGTTAAAAAAATTTGTATATTATAGCTTATAAAAACTTTAAAAAGAAATGAATAAAAAAAATCATTACACAATTTCTTTTCAAATTTTGTTAATGAGCTTTAATTATTATTTTTCCTAGTATACAATCTCACACGTTTTAAATCAATACTTTGGAAGATATTGTAGCAAAAAAAAAAGAAGTATTATTAGATATATGGGGCAGGTTCAAGCCGATGATTCCTTTGAATTGGAATCCATGTATCCTATTATTAAGGGAAGATAATTTTTATAATACACAGTTCTTTTCGATAGAAAATAGAATAAAATTGAAATATGATGAAATAAAACTGTAAAATATAAAGTTTAATTACATTTCAATCACAGTTTAATCACATTTGAACATAAAAAATGAGTTTTATTTAATTTTTAGTTTTCAGTGTAAAAACTAGGGTGTGGAACAATGCACTACTTTCAATTACACTGTATAATATGGGTCAATGCAGTAAAATTTAACATGGTCTTACTTACTATTTTCTTATTTTCACCCATTTAAATAAAAATGACCAGTTTGGCGATAAAAAAATAACAAAAATAAACCGCCAAAATGGCAAAATTGGTGGTTTTATTTGATAGACATTACATTGTCCTTGCTTGTGCGTGAAACACAAACATATCAATCGTTGATGGACGATGCTCAAGGGCAGAGTGCTCTGTGTTAAAGGTGCTCGTTTTTCAACTTTTTACGCTATTACCACATTTCTACGGGAATTTCGGAGGTGGATATGTTTAGAACACCTTAAGAGGCATTACCACAGCGATTTTTAACGAAATCGTTTAATGGCGTAAAAAAACGAATGCCTTCAACACAGAGTTCTCTTTTCTTGAGCATACCTCCTCAGCGATCGTTTTTTCTTCTCCCCTCAGTTTCACTTTTAATAAAGGATAATATAAGGATTATTAAAAAGTACATCGACCAAATCACAATTTATTTTTTAATTAAGATCCATACAAGAGTTATCGCAAAAAATCTCGCCATACTGGCCGTTTATTCTAAATAAATGAGAAAAATATAACGGTAAACAACGCAAATCCTCATAAGTATTACAGTGTAATTGAAAGTTGTGCCATGTTGCACACCCCTAGCTTTGATTCGAGAGTGGAAGAGGGTATGTTCTTGTATTGAAATCTAATGACGCAATTTGAACTGATTTTTTTTATCTATAAGTATCTTGACTAACCTCATTATAACTAGGGGTGTGGAACATCGCAATACTTTCAATTACACTATAATACTGACGTTTGAGTTATTTACCATTTTTATATTTTCATCATTCATTTCAAAAATGGCCAGATTGGCGATATTTTTTGCGGTAATTCTTAAATGGGTCAAGCGAAGAGAACTCTGTGTTGAAGGCATTCGTATTTCAACTTTTTACGCAATTAAAGCATTTTTATGGGAATTTCGGAGGTGAGAATGTTTAGAACACCTTAAGAGGCATTACCACAGCGATTTTTATCAAAATTGTTAAAGCGGATTTTTAGCAATCATTGAAAAACATGATTTTTTTCAATGGCAGCTACCTTATGGGCATGCGCGATATTGATGAAAACCTTAATGGTAGGTTCCATAGCTGCCACTAACCTGCATACGAAATTTTAATATCTTAGGTCAATTTGTTCGCGAGTTATGCTGACCACATACACACAAACAGACATTTTTTCTAGATCACTTTTTTGAGATCAGGATGTTCCAAAACGTTGGGAAATGCAAAAAAAAGCGAAATTTTTTTTTTATAGACCGAATACTATACTTTCATTACCCTATGTATACATATGGGTAATTGATAATAAAAAATAAATTAAGGATGTTGAACATCGCACAACTTTTGATTACAGGATAGTGCTGACCTAAATTTGTGTTATTTACCGTTTTTATATTTTCATTACTCATTTAAAAATTGTCCAGTTTGGCGATATTTTGTGCTATAATTAAAAAAAAAACTTTAGCGAAAATAGTGGTTTTGGCCATATACTTTTCGATAATCCTTATATTATCCTTAATTATAAGTGAAACAGGGGAGAAGAAAAAAATTATCGTTTGATGAGGTATACTCAAGCGAAGAGAACTCTGTGTTGAAGGCATTCGTTTTTCAACTTTTTACGCAATTAAAGCATTTTGATGGGAATTTCGGAGGTGGGGATGTTTAGAACACCTTAAGAGGCATTACCACAGAGATTTTTTATCAAAATCGTTTTAGCCGTTTTTTAGCAATCATTGAAAAACATGATTTTTTCAATTACAGCTACCTTATTCACGTGCGCGATTTTGACGAAAACCTTAATAATAGGTCCCATGGCTACCACCAACCAGCATACCAAATTTGAACATCGTAGGTCAATTTGTTCGGGAATTATGCTGACCACAGACACACAAACAGACATTTTTTCTAGATCACTTTTTCACTTTCAATTACCCATATGTAATACATAGGGTAATGAAAGTATAGAATTCGGTAAAAAAAAATTTCGATTTTTTTTTTTTTTTTTTTTTTTTGCATTTCTCCAAGTTTTGGAACATCCTGATCTCAAAAAAGTGATATAGAAAAAATGTCTGTGTGTGTGTGTCTGTGTGTACGTGTCAGCATAACTCCCGAACAAATTGACCTACGATGTTCAAATTTGGTGGGCAGGTTGGTGATGGCCCAAGGACCTACCATTAAGGTTTTCGTCAAAATCGCTCATGCGCATAAGGTTGCTGTCGTTGAAAAAAAAAATTCAATGATTGCTAAAAAAACGGCTCAAACGATTTTGATAAAAATCGCTGTGCTAATGCCTCTTAAGGTGTTATAAACATCCCCACCTCCTAAACTCCCGTAAAAATGCTTTAAGGGCGAAAAAAGTTGAAAAACGAATGCCTTCAACACAGAGTCCTCTTGCTTGAACATAGCTCATCAACGATCGTTTTTTCTCCTCTCCTCAGTTTCACTTATAACAAAGGATAATATAGGAATTTCTGAAAAGTATTTCGCCATAAACACCATTTTGGCGAAGTTACCCATATAAAAAATTATCGCAAAGCCGGCCATTTTTTCTAAGCAAATGATGAAAATATAAAAACGATAAATGACACAAATCCACATCAGTAATATAGTGTAATTGAACGTTGTGCGATGTTCCACACCCCTAGTTGAAATTAGGATGTTCCAAAACGTAGAAAAAAAGCAAAAAAAAAAAAAAAAAAAAAAAAAAAAGCAAAAAAAAAAATCGAATTTTTTTTTCTGACTGAATGCTATACTTTCATTACCCTATGTATACATACGGGTAATTGAAATTAATAATATAATTACCGCTCAAGCACGATCAAGCTCGAAATTTTTTTTTAAATATATCCTGTCCATTTATTCATTATCTTAAATTTAATTTGTATTTATTAAAGTAAAAGGTTTTACGGCTCCTTTTTAAAAGATTTTGCTCTTCGTAGTTTGTTTGCATTTATTCGCTACAAAGAAGGAATTTAGATAACCTAATATGTAACGAATTTCCTAAAAGACTTCTGAAGCTAATATAAAATTATAATAAAGAGCATCTGGTTGGTTGGTTGTTTTCAGATTACCTGGCGCCGTCAGCAACACGAGGGCTATAATGCGCCGAAGCATTCGTTATTAGACAAGCCAACATACATTTACAAACACCCATGCCTAATACGGGACTCGAACCCGCAACCTCGCGGTCTAGAAGCTAGCACGCTAACCACTATACCGTTTGATCGGCGATAAAGAGCATCTGAAACAGACGAACAGCAAAATCTAAGACTTTTTGCACAAGCAGAAAGATAAACTACTATCATACAATTAGGAAGTCTTGAGCAACGAAATGCCACATAGACTGCCTTCTAGGGAAGTATAGAACAGATATCAATCATGCCGCATACATAAACTGATAGACAGTTTGTAAACAGAAAACAAGAAAATTTCAATCAACGACAAACCAGAATACAAAGCTGATAGTCTTTTAAATGGGACTAAAAAACAAGACAGACTTCGTGCTCAAGTTGATAGTCATCCCATTACAAAATCCGATGTGAAATTCACCCACAATTTTGACACGGACAACGCCAAACCGCACAGCTAATTAATGATGTAAATGAGGCCATTATTACTACTTCGGTCACTAACTTTTATCCTCACTCTTTTAAGCAATATCCTTATTTAAATAGAACTTCTAAACATAAACGTTTTTTATCTAAGTAGTGATCTATTATTGGCTTTAAAGAACAAAACTATTTGCTATTCTTTTAACTATTTATGCGCTTTTAAAACATTGTTCAGAACATTTTCTAAATACCCCATCTCGACCACAAATATTTTTCAAATAAATTTCAATTTCGGTCTGTGGAAAATATTTATCTTTAAAACCAAATCACTTTAGAGATGAGGAAACTAACGACTTTCCTGCTTTTCAAAATAACAAAAAATTAATACTGCTCTTTCTCTCTATAAGAGTTTAAAAGATGAACTAAATATACTTTTATCTTACTGGCTTTTTGAACTTTTTATTCTAAACACTTGGTGGAACGATTCGATTCTACACAAACCGAGTCCTGCTCCATCTTGAGCAGAAAAACATTGAACGACAGAAGAAAGGCTTTCTAAATGCGAGGATAAAAAGCATCCTTTTCTTCTGATTTCATTTTCGACAACGCTTTTCTATTCTTTTCAATTGTGATGAGATAACCTATCTAAAGGATGATCTAGTAATTTTGATGCTTTTTGAAGAAACGTGGTAATTTATCAAGACGGTTGGAGACCGGTTGCTGCGAAAGAAATTTATACGCTTTTAACATTCTAAAAACTAGTTTACAGATTTTGTTAAAGCTTCTTAAGGATTGGATTTATAACTACAATCAGACGAAACGGTCGTTTCGCCGCCAACCTTAAAAAAGGCAGAAACGACAGTAAGTATCTATTCTCTGCACAACTTCCAGCGAAAAAGCCGAAATTGACTATTTTCTAGCGCGCTTACGAAACTTCACATAATTATACAAAAAATACCATAGATTCTTCTCGGTGATATCTTTCAAAGAAAAAAAAATTGAGTACCTAGGACAAAAGACAACGAAGAAAAAAAATATTGAAAATTCCAAAACGAAATAAAAAAAACGAGTTCTAGCCCGATTTTGATGTAAAAATTTAGACAAACGTACAGCCCTAACTAATTTATAGATCTTCAAACGGATTGCATTATAGGATGCGGAATGTTTCAACTTAAAATCCTACGCTGGTTTGAACTTCATTAAATAATTCTTTCTATTTTTAATTAATTTAAAACCACTTTTTTTCATTTCATAATTTGGCGACAGATAAAGGCGATCAGCTTGTAATTGAGGTTCAGATATATATGCCAAAAGTTGTCAAACAGGTTTGCTATCATTTGGAAGTTAGTTTTTCCGACATGTTAGGCTTAAGTGAGTTTTAACGTAATGTTAAAGTATAGGAGAACGAATTGGACTATAATTATATGGCTTATAACATCTTTAAAATTTAAATAATTTAATTTTTGAAGAGACGGAATTAAAGAGAAATATTTGTTCTTTAAGTTGCATGTGTTATTTGAACTGTATGACCAATTTAGAGAGAGTTAACTTTCAAAAACATTTTAATTTCGGGAAATCTCCATTGAAAAATGAAAACAATCACATTTTGTTGCAAGATACTATGGGCTAAATACAAAGTATAAATGTGGAGGTTATGCGAGCTGACGTCACAGTCAACTCATTACAGAGGACTAAATGAACCACGCATTGCGATTGGCTAATGGAATTTGCAAAAATCTCATTCGTTTTTAAAGATGTGTTGATTTTTACTTTCCGTTGTAAAATGAAATTGTAGAATCATATATCATCAAAATTGTAATTTCATAGTGAATTTTAAAATTGTTGTTAAGAAAATATTTTAAATGTTGTCAAATATCAATGGGTTATTATGTGAACCAAAATAATGCTTGGTATAATAAAAATAATTTATACTGCAATATTTATTAGCCTGTAAAATACTTGTAATATTTATTTGTAACAATTTATTAGTATAAACTTTCAATGGGATGCACGCTCTGGCCTTGTAAGTTAAAGGTGCCGGATGTGATTCCTGTGTTAGGTGTGGATGTTCGTTGTGATTCGGAATCCACGTTAAGCTGTGGGTCCTGGACTGATTAGTCGTTATTATGCACTAAAATAGGTCGTTGTGCGTACAAACTAACCAATCGAGCTGAAACTTGGCAGACAGGATCTTTGTCAATGGCAACGTATTTCTTTAAGTTTTGGGAGTTGAGTTGCCATACACAAGTTTCTAGTACTCGTTCGTGGTAGATTTTGATGGTTACTGCCGTCCGCATTCAACCAATTTGTCAATTTTCAAGTAGATTTTGGCATGCAAGATATCATTGAACTCAACTTGAAGAATTATGAATATTCATGGTACCAGGTGTACCATAGGTGGTACTACTTCTGGTTTATCAATTTTGAAGATAAATATGGCATGTTGGGTGTCGTTAGGCTTGTCTTGAAAAATTATGAATGTTTAAGGTACCAGTTATAGCATAGGTAGTACCACTTTCGGTTTATCAATTTCCAAGATAAATATGGCATGTTGGACTTTTGTTTTGATGAATTATGAATGTTTAAAGTACCAGGTATGCTATTGGTACCACTTTCGATTTATCAATTTTAAAGATAATTATTGCATGTAAGGTATCGTCGAACTCAGTTTGAAGAATTATGAATATCCCTGGTACCAGGTTTACCATAGGGGATAAATAGAAAAACGATTAAACGGACAAATTCAAAAAAGAGAAGTCGTCAGTGTTTAAAAAAAAGTTATGATATCCCCCCAAAAAAACACTTTTGACAAGTAGAAGAACCACCAACCTCAAAAACACAAAAAAATTTCTTACAATAAAAAAATCATAAGCATGATGAAAATTTTCAGCCACAAACACAGTGATATAAAAAAATGGCCAACCTCTGATTAGAACTCTCGGTTGTGACTCGCTTACGAATGTATGCTTACTTAATTTATTTTTAACATTTAAGTTCCGCTCCCATAAAAATTTACGCTGCTTGAGGTTGGCCCCCGTCTTAATTACTAACCTTGAACCCCCCCCCCCCCCCACACATAAAAACTTTCCAAAATGTATGTATCAACCAAACAAAAGCTTATCAGAAACACTTTATTTTCCTACTTAAAAAATTCTTAATAACGATTCAAATGCAAGCGTTTGAGCACAGTTTCTCTATACTATTTTGAAAATTACACGAGCATGAATATTTACACCCACTTTGTATTTCCTACCCATCCAAATGAAATTATAAACTCGAATATTCGTGCAAACATCCATAAATTAGTTTAAACGCAAACATTGTTAATATTCCTATGACGAGCGCCAACCTCAAGCAGCGTAAATTTTTATGGGAGCGGAACTTAAATGTTAAAAATAAATTAAGTAAGCATACATTCGTAAGCGAGTCACAACCGAGAGTTCCAATCAGAGGTTGGCCATTTTTTTATATCACTGTGTTTGTGGCTGAAAATTTTCATCATGTTTATGATTTTTTTATTGTAAGAAAGTTTTTTGTGTTTTTGAGGTTGGTGGTTCTTCTACTTTTCAAAAGTGTTTTTTGGGGGGATTTAATACTACTCTAAATAAAAAAAATAAAAATAAAATTTACAGGTGAATCTTTTGTAACTGAAGAAGTTTAATCGCGGAAAATGAAAACATAACCGACAAGGAAGTTTGATTTAAGAGAAGGACTTAAATGCGTATTGCATGAATTTGAGTTTAATTTTCTGCTGGTTAAAGAATATTTTAGTCGAAAGTATCAACTAATCCTGAAGTTGAAGGTCGCTTACACTATTACCTAGTGCTGACATGAATTTCGTGTTTCAGTATATAATTGAATAAAAAATATTATGCACAATACATTAAACTTTTCAATATAAGATGGTTAACATTCACACTTAAATGCGTTTTGAGGTTCAAGTAGTAGCCGAAAAGCACATAGCAAAGCTTGGAAACAGTGGATGGCTAATTTGCAATTATAGGCAACTATTTTTAATTATAGACACTAAATCATTGCTAATTTTTAACCGATTAAAAATGCTATAAATGTAAATGCATTTTAAAACAAATTTATTCTATGGATAGGTTACTCATCAAACTGTACTTGTCATCGGAAATTCTAAGTTGTGTGAAGCTTATATCATTTATTGAGTCAATTCTACGGGAGAGGTAACTAAGCATTTAAGTGCAGAATTGTGTCATTTGTTTGACCTCTGATCTGGTTTCTCAATTTTTCTAAATCTATATGCGGTGATATAAATTTCTCTTGAATTGTAAGAGGCCCAATTCGGTATAAGACGCAGGCATTTCACAATAACGGCTAATCGAAATACAATCACTGCAGCTTGTGACAACAATATTAACGGGATACCAATATATCTGTGTCATGAGGTTTCCAATAGATCAAAATTACGGAAGAAAAAGAAATATGATGTTTTTCTTCCGTAATAAGTGACTGAAGTGTCAAGGTGAGTTATTCATTCCAAGTAATTGTTAACTCCGAGAATTTGTAACAGATTACTGAAGATTTGATTCGTGATCGAGTGTCATGATAAGTTCTCTTTCTGGGTACTTCTTCAATGGGGTGAATGATACTTGGCTTATCCTAGGGTTATTATTTTGTTGTATCCCAAAGGAGTTGTAATTATACATCTCATTATAAGCTCACGCGTGTTTCTTACTTCCTTAAGATTTTCCTTTCTTGTTTGATGAGCAGCATCTTAGACGTGAGCATCTCCGGTTCTATTTACATGTATATTCACAGTATCAGTGTTATTACTAATGTTTTGAGGAAGAGCTTGATGGGTTTTGCTTCTGAAAATGTAGAAATAAAGAGTTACAGGAAATGTAGAAATGGTCGTATCGTTATATAGGATACTTTGAAGGTGTTAAGCTGAGGAAATAAATGGAAATTATTAACAAGTTGTTAGTCTCGGTGGTTTTGAAATCAAAGGGTGATAATTCAATGAACTTGTTCTTGTACTATACATTTTTTATTAACTATACATTTTTTGGAAATTTTTCCCAAAATTTTGATAGAAAAACATTGTAATAAACTTTAAAAAGCGAATATCGTGTGATTAATTTATTTATAATTTGGAAAGAATTCGCTAGCTAAGGAACAAGGCAAAATTTATTCGAGTCGTCAATTGCACTGATAATTCTTGCAAAAAAATAATGACGAATTCAAGTTAAAGAAATGGACTGCGTCGCAAGAAAAAATATATTTTAGTGATTTGAAAAGAAATTTTCTTGAAAAGAAAATAGTTTAAATACGATCTTCTGAATTCATACTTTGAAATACAAAAGAATGTCATTTTTCTCATTGGTTTTGCTTTTTATTATTCCTAATCATCTTTGCTAGAAAAAAGTGAAACAAAAGGGTTAATTGCTACATTTGACAACAATATTTGTTTTCTTTCATTTCAGTTGAAACATTATTTGGAGGAAATAATATCTAACCTTACTTCGATGTTAAGACAGGGTAACATCATGCTACGTTAGCGAATCAAGAAAAATAGCAGAGGCATTTACTGTATTGAATAGAGAGTGAATAATCAAAGTTACAGTGTAAAAACATTAAGAAAATCCAGATAATTATTGCAGAGCACATGAAACTATATACATATATATTCACAATAATGCAAACACTGAGTTGTTCGAGTCGCCACCTTTAAGGGAAGTGACTGAGAACCCTCCCAATTAGCACATGGTATTGGCCAATGTCGGAAACAGTGTGTTGGGTGGCTGAAGAAAGAGCCTTTTGTTTAGGTTGTGGTATATTGAGTTTTGACAAGTAACTGGTATCCTTAATAATTATAAATATGCAATAACCATTTTTTTCAATAACTGCAATATCCCAAGTGTGACTGAAATCTGATAGAGTACAACACTTTAACTAACAAACACAATATATTTAAAGACCAATTTGATATTACAGCAATTGAATAATAATCATTAGTTTATTGAATATGAACACTTAACATATCATTATAATAATAATCAATTCTTACATTTAATATTAAATAAATCTATTTTCTTGCATATAGTTATTAAATTAAGCTCCTCCTCAACTATTAAATTAAACTAACTCATCCGACTCCATGGAAGGCTCGTGCTCGGAGAATTAAAATCCAATATGAGTAAATGATGATCTTGCGTAAAACACACACACAATTAGAATTAAAACGCGAATTTTTCTGATGAAACGCCCATTGAAAGCACTCGTATAGAACTACACACACTCATTCGATGAAATATCTGAACTTGTACTGTAAAATGCACACAGTTGTTAACACCTGCGTCGAATAGGTACTCTAAAATTTGATAGCATCAAAAAGTTACACTCTAGATGAGTCCGAATATAGCACTAAAGAGGAATCAGAATATGGCAAACTAAAGATGAATCTGAGTATGACACAGCTGATAGTTGTTGAACACTTATAGACTGCCCATATCCAGCCAACACACAAGCCACCGACATAGCCGATGCCAATGTCTTTGAAGTCTATATTTTAGATATTTTTTTGAAAACTGCTTCTCTGAATCAGTAAAATTCTCGTACAAGGGTTTTTAAAAACTATATTTATCAACAAAAGTACTCTAACAAATCGCAAAGAAAGTTCCACCCAAATTTTTCAGAAGCCCCATCATTCTAGATTTCAAGTGGCTAAATTTAGGTACACCTCAAACATTTAATTGGGTGAAGGGTGCAATGTTAAAATCGCTTACCCGTCGAAATATTCTTAGACCTATAATTTTGGAACAGACACATTGTGTTAAACTGCCAAAATCCACAAAAAGGCCAACATGACAGTAATCTAACAAGTGGTTCTGGGAAGATTGGCCAATCCATGCCGAAACTCGAGTATCGTTCTAAAATACCCGATTTTTTAAAAAATAAACAAGTCAAAACCGTCACAAAACATAATTTTTACACCCACGTCCTTTCTTATAAAAATGTATTTCAATTTTAAAACTCTACATTAGCACTTCAAAACTTCCAGAATATTTGATTTAGCATTGGGCGAGATTGGACAAGGCCCTTAGCAACGGTCAGTCTACAACGGTCCACATTGAGCTTGACTAGTGTTGAGCTATTTAGGCCAGGGGATGAGCTATTATGCTACTGGGATAGACTCGTAATAATCAACCTGTGTGACAACCTTCCCGGTTTTCCCCACTCTTATTGCCGACCAAACGGTATAGTGGTTAGCGTGCTAGCCTCTAGACCGCGAGGTTGCGGGTTCGAGTCCCGTGTTAGGCATGGTGTTTGTAAATGTATGTTGGCTTGTCTAATGACGAATGTTTCGGCGTATTATAGCCCTCGTGTTGCTGACGGCGCCAGATAATCTGAAAACAACCAACCAACCATCACGAGTATTAAAATATGTTCATCTGTGTAAACTTTCTTCATCGGTATGTGTATCGGTTGAGTAAACTGTAAAAATGCTCAAAGTTAAGTGAAAAATCATAAAAAGAGTGCGAATGTTATAGGTAATTTTTTTTAAAGTTACAGAATCGTAATTTTTATACAGCCGTTGTAGTGTTCCTAATATTTGTTTAAGATCAATACATATTTTATTTTGTCCAACTCTATTGTTTTATTATCTGTTTTTATTAACACTTTTGTTTTATTGTTAAAGAATTTACCATTTCCAAAATATGTACCCTATTTCTTGAGATCTACGTTTTTGATCACACTATCTCTCTGAAATTTTCAACTTAGTAAGAATGTTCTTTATAAAAGGGTGATTTATAAAAAAACATTTTAAAGGAAGGACAAAGCGGGCGTTAACTTCTCCTTAAACCTAGGCTTAAAAACTATTACCTACCTCTGAAGTCAAATTTTTGAAACTATGTATATTAACATTAAAAGTACACATATTTAGCATTTCGTTTTATTTTTATTGGGATTGTTATCTGTTATAACACTTCCAACTAGTATAGACATAAATAATTGTTAATGACCAAACATTCTTCTTATATACTGACATTTGATTTAATTTTGGAATAATACCTATTTTTTTTTGTAATAAAACACTTAAACATGTTTTATTATTGATAGTTTATTTTTCAGTTTATTACTGTGTTGAGATTATTAGGAATTTAAACACATAGAAGCTGTTCTAGAAGAATGCTTCCTCCTCTGAAGCTCTTGTAAAGAAATTGTTATACTCTAAATGATGAACCCGATTCTTTATAACCCCTCGCGACGATCTTTAAAGGAACAGATCTGCTAAAATAAAAATAAAAAGAGTTTCCCGTTAGCCCGGGTGAGTGCAAGGTGAAGAAACCCGACCGTTTTGTTGAAGGAAAGGATGGCCTCTCAGCGGAAGTCAAACGGAGGGCATGGGTGTTTGTAAATGTATGTTGGTTTTTCTAATGACGAATGTTTCGGCGCATTATAGCCCTAGTGTTGATGACGATGCCAGACAATCTGAAAACAACCAACCCCACTCTTATTTTGAAATAACATATAAAACACTTCTTATGGGGATATAATGTGAAATAAAAGATTTTTAATTACATTTTCCTTTATAATAGAAACATTTTATAATTTGTTCATATTGCACAGCTCAATAACCTACCAAAAAATCATATCGATTAACGAATTTGCTGCTGATCACGTATTAGCGCGGAATGTCTTGTTACTTCCCAGTAGCCTGTCCAGATCAGACTGCACCCGATCGGAATTGCCATTCTTACATGAAACTGTACGTGTTTTAAAAACACAAGATTCCAGCTAACCTTATGAAGGAAGACAGGATGTATCTGATATTTATGTCATATGACAAATATTATTTTGTTACTTCAGTTAATTCCAGCATAAACCAGTGGCGGTTCGTACACTACAGTCAGTGCAGCCGGGCTGCATCTAACTTTATTAGTTCAAAACAAAAATTATATATTTTACAATTTTTTTAAATAAAAAACCAATTTCTACATTAGGTGTAAAAAAATCCGATAAACAGCAAATTTTTTTGCTTCAATACTCAATTCACGAGGGGGAAAAAAAACGTTTCCAATCAAGGTGATTTTGATTGATCCTCCAAACGGCAGTCATGTGTTCCTGAAACACGTTTCGGCTTCGACGTTGCCATGGTAACCAATGGAATTCAATAGAACCTTCCCTTCACGTAAGGTGTAGCAAGGTAGCCAAATCACCGATTTTCCGATTTCGGCTGCCTTTGAGAATTTCTGCTTTAAAATAATCTTTAGATGTAATTTTTGCAAGATCATGGTATCATCTGAAGTTTAGAAAGTTATTTTATTAGTTTAAAGTACTATTTTGTTCTGAAAATAAATTTGAATGTTTTAAACTCATTATCTCAAAAAACATGTTTTTGACACGTGAAACCTCATTTAAACAATGATAACTGAAGTTTGGTATAATCTTTTAAAAAAATAATTTGAGAATTCAAATCGGCATTAACTATTAGATGTTTTGAACCTCAGTCAAATTTATTGGAAAAGAAAAGGAATTTTTCTTGATATTTAAATGCAAAATTGTTTAGAAAAATTGTGATTTTTCTACTTTCAAAGTTAAAAAAATTATACTAAAAAAACTATATATTTCAGAAACTAGATGGAGGTTTAAACATCAACAATGATATTACGAACAATTCCTAACCATAATTTCTTTCCTTTGCCCCATAAAACTCGAGTAATCACTGTTTAAAAAATTGCTAATTATAACGAGTTAAATATCAATTAGTTAATTAATGTTTGAATAAAACTGAGTTGTTTTTTTTTCATTTAAACATCACTACTAATTATGTACTTTAAGTTTTAAAAAAAATCCTATTTTTAAAATGATAATTTAAAAAAAAAAGTTCAAGTGTAATTGTACATGATTGTGGAAAGTGTGTGTGTGGTTGGGAAGTCGCATGTTTCAGGCTGCACTAACATTTTTGAACACAGGCCGCCACTGGCATGAACGAAAACTCTGATCGGGTGCAGTCTAATCAGGACAGACTACTGGGGAGTAACAAGACATTCCGCGCTGATACGTGATCGGGAGCGAATGTGTTAAGAAAACCAGAAAAGCTAACCCTATGGAGGCTAAGTTTATATTTTTTCCACAAAGTTTTTGCAATTTTATCATACAAGTCTCTCTTTTATGTAAGGTTGAATGTATCAGCTCTGCTCTTGAGCTTTTGTATCTCATTATACATTACTACTCTAGTAATATCATGACCTACTACCATGGATAACTTGACAAATTAGAATACAGTTCGAACTGAAGAAAATCTAATAACATTGAATATATAAAATACAATTTTTATGTGGACCATTTAACTGGAACTATGTGTTTCGAAATGTGGACCAAAGTGTCATAGATCATTTACTATTGCAAATTAAATAAAAAAGTATAGATGGTAGATTTTAAAATTTCATATCTTTATTTGAAAAAAGATAAAGACTGCTTAATTGTTTTCATTGCAGGATCTTTAAGAAAATAGATTACATTTACTAAGCAAAAACAAAGTTTCAAAACAAGATGAAACTTCTAGATAAAAGTTTAATTAATGTGCGTAGATCTATTAAGGAAACCCATATAAATATCGCGAAGAACGAAAAAAAAGCAAACCTGCTTCCTTTAATAACGAAAGTACAAACCGCAAATCATCAACGATCTCCAGAGGTCAATAGCTGCTGGAGACTATCTTTTGTCTAGCCTCAAGCATATATCCTTTTCGCCTCTAACTAACAATTAGTAGCTTTCTCCGAAATTGGTAATTGGTGTATCATTAGCAAAATAACTTTCTATTTCATTTCTTCAAAACATTATGAATATTTATTTCTACTACAACATTGATTGTTTCCTTTAATCCAGTGGTTACCAGCCTCAAGGTGACAGAGCACCACTACAAACGATATTAAGAAAGTACACTAACTTCAACACAGGATATTATAACATTTGAGATTTTTTTTTTCTTTTTCGTATGCATATAATAGACAAAATGAATTTTCCCTCTTAGAAAATAAGCATAAACAAAAACTTTAAAATAACCAAAATAAAACTGAAAATTTTAATATTCGTTCTTAGGATAGGTACATTGAGAAACATAAAACAAATTAGATCCCCGTATGCACTATGTCGTAAGATAAAATTCGTTCATGACCACATTTATACCCAATATACTACTTATTCTGAAAAAGTATCAAGCAAGCAAAAAAGTAAATGTTTATATTCTCCGATAAAATGGGGTTGGTTGGTATAATTTTCTTGCGCAAGAGCTCAGTACCCAACAAAATGTGAAATTTAAAAGTAAATACGTACAAATTGGTCTGTTGGATAACTAAGATTAATACAAGTTCAGCTTATTTTGTAAAATACGAAGTTTGGTTGTTTGACATTTAAAGACAGGGACAATTAAAGAAATGATCTGATCATGCATCATACACGATTCATTTAAACTATTTTATTCTTTAAATATGTAGAGCTACTTTTGACCTGCTCACGGACCAGGACATTGAAGACTTCTTGTTGTCCTTGGACCACGGACCTTACAGGGTGCTCAGGGACCTTCAGGGTGTTTTTCTATAAAATTGCCCCAGTGATTTTCATTTACCAGATGCTTATATTGTTTTTATTTAAAGTTTGTTATTGTTTTTATTTTATTCTTAATTTTAATGTAATAAACTAAGTTTCAGGTGTGCGCACTTTATTTAGCATTAACTGATGCTTAGCAGTTAGTTATGCTCAACCATTTGGAGAATATGTCTTATGCTCTCGTATATCCAAGTTGAGTAGGTTTAATCTATTGCACGGGGCGTACTGGTTATAGGGTTGTTCTGTGCAATAATCGGGCCGGTCAAAGTCAGTAAAAAAAGTGCCGGGCCGGTATGGAAGTTGTTGATTGTTGTTCTTGTTGTTGTTCTTCTTCTTCTTCTTCTTATTATTATTATTATTATTATTATTATTATTATTATTAATTCCAATATAAGCATTTGTCTTTCTTAAAAATATTTTTCTTTTAAAAGACCACTACATTCAAGCGCAGTATGGCTCATGTGTTGCCCTTGCGCCATAAAACCTAATCAACCAACCCAATACATTCAAATCCCAATCACTCCCCTCATGCCTCACTCAGGGTGATAAGAGGTTTTAAAATAAAAGTAAGGGGTTATTGTGGACGATAGTGGAATTTGGCCTGCAACCGCTCAACTCCTGAAGTGATGAAAGGTTCAAGGAGGCTTGAGAACTACCCACAATTCTCCAGACATCGATGGCCCATAAACCCATTGTTATAATTTCCAGTCAAGATTGTTAAGGGTAGAGTATCTTATTTGGACATCTTAAAAAACGTAAACCTGAAGAGAACCTTAGTTTTTCTCAGGGGGTCGTATTACGAATATTTAGTTGAATCCCTAAATACAAAACGGTGTCATGTGACATATTCTTAAGTTTTCAGGAGAGAGAAAAAACAAATATCTTCGTACGTTTTTAGTAAAAACTGTAATTGTAGTCTCTGTGGAATAGGAATTTTTCATTAGGAAAACTAGAATTTAGCGAATTTAACTAATCGTGTTAATATATATATATATATATATATATATATATATATATATATATATATATATATATATATATATCACACTCGATCAGAAATTCACGATAGAATATAACTAATGTTACAACTATGAATCTTTTGAAAAGATGAGGACATTCCCACTTGCGGTTTCTTTGAAGGAAACATTTAAATGAGGACTTGAACTTATGCCCAACAACAACAAAAAATCCATAAGACGTTTTGAATCAGAAACCCACGCCAAATCCAGCGCAATTCTTTTTAAGTCACGGGTGAATATTCACCAGGAAAGAGTCACTAGGTTTTCTAAGAGGTCTCATTTCTTAACAATACTTATAAGAAAGGAACGCCTGGATTTCTTATATAAACTGTTAAGAGGAAGTAACTGGAATCTTATTTAAAATTGATACTCTTTTAAATTGTTGTTTGGATGCAAATGAATCACAGTAGAAATCAAATGAGAAGCTTAATTTGAATTTATTTTTATAATCTTCTCAGTTCTTTTGAGAAGCTAACTATTATAAATTAAATAGTAACAGTAATGAGTTTAATGTCCTAGTTTATATTTTATACCTGATAACAAGTTACAAAAATCTCTCAAACACATTTTTATTGTATTTCAACTAATATAAAACAATTATCAAGGTAATTTACTTTAGGCGAATCGTAACAAACCCATCAATAGCGATCTAGTTTTACATCATTTGAATGGCGACAGCCACTGTCACTTAAAGGCTTCTGTAAAACTTTCTATTCTGGTACATTAACCAATCGCAAAATCATGTAATATGACGGCATTCCGTGACTTAAATGTACCTCGTATAATGCTGACAACATGCGATAAAAAATATCCTGTCGATTTGGAGTTTATTTATAAACAAAAATATCACAAAGTTAGGAAGTTAAGCGATAAACTAGGACAGAAAACTTCTCACTAAATATTCAATTCGCATAATTGACCCCTCATCGAGTCTTTCAAACTGTTAGAGGAGATTTTGTTCTGTAGCATTTATAGTTTAAAGGCTTGAAAAATTGTAAATCGACTTCCCGTCACAATTTCCGGTACTTTCGTTTTCAACTTCTGGCTGAATTTTGCTATGGAAATTGGTCACGATGAAATCATTTCGCTTATTGCACGTGTCTTTAGTGTTTGTAATTGTGTATGGAAATGTTAGTCTTAGATGCAGATAGATGGGCAGAGTTTTAGACTTTGCTTATAACATTAATGTAATGCAGAATAAGCAATTCAAAAGAAAACTTTTTAATTGTTTTAAAAGTTAAAGTGTTCGCATTTTTAAGCATTGGTAAATTGGAATAATTGCACACAAGGCACGTAATGTGTAAGTATGTTTTTGCTAATGTTATCTTAACCGCAATCCCAGTAGCACAACAACTTTGGCCAATCCTGATGTTGGACGTTGTAAATTGGCCGTTGGATACCGATATCGACCAATCTCTCCCAGTGCTGGATAAAATATATTGAAAGTTTTGAAAAGTTGATACATACTTTTAAAACTAAAATATTTTATTTATAAGAAAGGAGGGAAGGCAAAAATATGTTTTTGATATTTTTTTTTTTAAATCATATATTCTGGAACAATCCTCGAGTTTCGGCAAGAATTAATCAATTTTCCAGAGCCCTTGTTTTTGACATATGACCAATACTGCCGTACTACTTGGGAATTTAACTAGCTAATATTCTACTAAGAAACTAATGTTTACTTAATCATTGTTCCCTCAATATAAGGTTATTTAAATGAGATGCATATCATAAACATTATGACTTCATGTACAAAAGGATAGCTTTGATCAGCAGCTTTTTTAGACTTATGCAACACCTATCGGTTTCTGGAAAAAAAATATCGTGTCATTAAAAATTCCCTAAACGATCTCATTTTAATTGTGTCAATGGCTACCACGAATTCCTACATTGTAATTTTCATATTTCTTTGTACGTAAACGTGTTTTTTTTTTAAATTTTGAACATTTGTGCAAATTTTGAATAGGCCAAAGATAAGTTTTCTGGGAGAGGTTTTTGGACAAAAGGCAAGTGTTATAACCCTTTGCAAATCTACTTTTTATACATAAACTGTTACTCTGAATAACTGTGAAAGCTATAGTAACTACAACCGCATTCGTACGTCTCTGGTCGGTGTTGTTTTCTGACAAACAGATCTGTTGACCTTGCAACATGGTGTGTGTTCATTCTTCGCATATTCCACTCTCCTGTTACTTCAGCATATTTCATTTGTGATTTCTGTATTATTGAATAAGTTGCATAGTATCCCTCGTTTTACAAGTTAGTTCGTTTACGAGTTATGACGTAAACAATAAAAAATTAACACTTTGGTAGGTGACTTGGTGCCACAGTTTGTTTTGAATAGTTTTACCTCCTTTTTCTAAATTAAGAAAAAAAAAACTATGCATTGTAGATACGTGTATTTAAGGATTAGGATATTTTAGATGGCAACCATTTTTTGATAGTTCATAAATGTCGACCTTATCGCAATTATTCTACTAACACCTATAAAAAGCGCTCTATTTCAGAAATAACTGACTACCTCTAGATCAGCGTTTGCCACTAGCTTATTGAGGCGAACTGTATGACTTATACTGGAGCTTTACGAGGGCCGGATACACCAAAATATGTATCTTTAATTATTAGTGATTTAAAAACAATACAAAGAATTCATGAAAACTGAAGGGGGAAAAAAATTATCTTAATAAAATTACAATTGAAATTTGATTATTTTTTTATTCAAATAATTAAAAATAATAATAATTTTCATCATTAGTAAGTCAAATTCTAAAAACGAAGATAATCTTTTGTTTCAATGTGACAATGCGACTTGACTTAACTTTTAATAAAAGTATTTAAACTGCACTTCCAGATTACTCCATTTTAGTAGATATCAATTGTGAGACGATGGCGGTCGAAATTGTTCAGTTTATTTTATGTTAGAGTCGATGTCTTTCGGAGTATTTGTTGCAGTCAAATTTAATAAATTGTCTAAATGAGATTCAGTTAAGTTATTTCTGTATTTATTTTTGATGAAAACCACCTTATTGAAAGCTTCTTCATATAGTTTATTAGGGCAAGTAGTGGAGAATTCTGTTCAAGATAGTTAACACATCATTTCGGATGAAGTCCATATCATAAAATTTGATTATTTTTTTTTATCTTGGCGCAGACGGGCTGAATTTTACCCGCAGGCCTCGTAGTGGCTAACACTGCTATAGAGATCATAGTCTTTACAGTCGAAAACGCTTTTAGAGTTTCTGACAGATAAAATGTATTTAATTCAATACTAAAGAATTAAAATGCACCACAATAAGACTTCAAGGGGTAAAAGGTGGAACCAGGGGTTTTCTCATCTTCTTCCTACCTCAATGGATGACAGTGTCCTAAAAAAAGTTTAAATAATTTGTGCTTACACGGAAATCCGATCATTCCTATTTTAAAAATATATACATATTAAACGATTTGACTTGATCAAAAATTGCATCGGTAAAACAAAGTAACTTTCAATTGACAAAGTTAGTTTTTTCTGACATAAAAACTTATTCAATTCTCCATTATTGACATAATAACTCATCACTCTAAAATGTTCACTTGATCATTTTTTTCTAGCCCCCGATATATTAACGGGAAATTGAGAAATACATCTACATGTACACACGTCTAAATTGTATTAAGAGTTCAAACACTTTTATCAAATGTTAAGTTAAATAATTTAGGAAACTCTTAAAAAATTGCGCAGTCACCACGTTTGAAAATAACATTGAAAACTATGGAGAAGCCACTTCTAAAACACACAGTAGCACAAATAGTCTTGGACATGCATCACTTTACATTTGGCCTTCAACCATTCTAATCAGTTGTAAAAACAAATGTTAACTACTACCCTTTTTATTTAAAGTAAAATTAGAGTGATGCAACATCGATTAATTACCTCACTTTCATGTAATCTGATTCAGCTGATTGTCGAGAGGTGTAGTAAGCAACCGGGAAGCAATTGTTACCACGACTGGGAAAATGGAAATGCTCTCGTAGAGCCGTGACATTGCGAATGCAGTCTGATCTAACGGGTCAGACTCCTTGCTCTCTATGTAGGTCGACTACATTCAATCCGTTTCACCCTTCATTTAATGATGAGGAGTGAGATAAAAGATTTTTGTCTTAAAATAAGTTAATCGCACCGGTTCATCTCAAAGGATTTAAGTATACGTGTTATGGCTTGCTTTTTTTTTTCTTAAAAAAAATTATATCGATTGAAATTGCCTTTGGACTTGCCCACCAAAATAAATCCTGAATGTTTAAAATACAATAAACCGTAGATAGACAGATTATAAAGTAAAGGGGATTATAAAATAAACAGATTATATTAAAACTGTAGATAAAATAATGTTTTTTTTTATGTAATACCCTATTTATGCCACGTAAAATTATCATCAATGGACGTTATGCTCAACGTTATTAGGAATGGGTTCTTATCGAATAGCATCACTTTTAACATGCTTTTGACCATTCATAACATATCTTTAAAAATGAATTCGAATTTTCACATTCCATTAGCCAATTGCAAGACGTCATGCATTTATACCCACGCAAATTAATTGATTGTAGCGTCGTCACGCATAACCTTCATTTTGTGAATCGAAAACATTCCCACTGCTTGTATAATTGAGTAGACAGAGAGATATAATTAGAGGGAGAGTAATCTTACTTTCCTATCCTCAAAGTAGAATCAGCTAAGTTACAAAACTTATTTCTTCATTACATAAAAATATAACCCGATTTAGAATTTTTCGTTAAAACTAAAATTAATTCATTCCTTGATTAAAATACAATTACAATTCTTGAAAAAGTTGAACTAACTCAAGAAGCATTTTTAAATTGACAAAAACTGAACTCTGCAATAAGAACCTCCACCTAATTTCCAAAGATAAATATTTTCAAAAGACCTAGAAAATCACATTCATCAATCCAGAGAAAGTTTTGTATTTACTATTTCGTATAAAGCATCGGCAATTTCCAACATTCATACAATATCCAAAAAGAATACTAATTGAATTGCTGTTTGGAATTAATAAATATTTTTTCGACGTATTTATTTGGGGCGTAGAGACATAAATATTTCCCAGACAAACAGCATTAAAAGATTGCATTGGGTTATTATTGGATCCTAAAAAAAGTATTTTGATGCAAACTCAAGATGGCTGCTAATAACCTACTTCCATCAGAAGAAACTTTATCACATTGGTCATACGCAAACATTGACCTTTCCTTTGCCGACAGCGATGGCAGTTTTAGCTTGACTCGTCATTCGCGTATTCCTGCGGTGGTTTCCAGACAGTCAAGAAAGCATGTCTCTCTCTCCCGCTCTCTACAAGTAGACAAGAAAGAAAATAAACTTTCTTGAAGAACGCTCTATCATAATTGTTAGAAGAAAAAAAAAAAAGCTTAAAACATAAATAACTGTTCTTAGAAAGAACTTGAAAGTTATATTATTGTTGAGATTTAATTCTTCACGTATAATCAGTAACAAAGGCAAGGGCAATATTTCAATATTCTCTAAAGAAAGTTTTGGAGAAAATAGATATTGCTTCTGAGAAGTATTACGAAAATATTTAGTAATAACGAATTCGGATATGACATAAGTGAAAATTATGTCATCGATATTTGTCACCATTATTAAATATGTAGGTCACAGAGAATAGCAAGGTTTCGATAAATAATTTGGAAATTTTACTTCTTACAGTAAATACAAACCTTTCTAAATTTCTTTGAAATGGTTAAAAGCAGAATTTTAATTTTATTTCTGAATTAAAAATAATTATATAATTTTCAATAAGAAAAAATAATAATAATAATAAAAAAATAAAAAATAAAAATAAAAAAAATGCTCACCGATGATAGTTTTGAGAAGTATATTTGAATGTACACACACAAATTAACAATTGGAAATCATGTTATACAGAAATTTCCTAAAATTCAGTTAATTCATAAGAGACGAATGCCCAACATCAACTTTCTATAGACGGTGATTATAAAATTGTAAATGTTAATTATTTATCATTTAATAATCATAAGTTTTTCCTTTTTCTATGGGTATTTTCCTTCAAAAAATATTTCAGCGTTGATGATTTAATTTTCTCCAAAACATGCTTGGTGGGGTTTTTTTTTTTTTTTTTTTTTTTTATTTTATCTCTCATATAAATGTGATATACTTACTCCATAACAAAGTGAAGATGACATTTTAAACCATTGAAAGTGACAATTGAAATTTAATGCGAATACACTTTTTGTTTGAAACAACAAGGTAAACAATTTAAAATTTCATTTGTTCTAAAATTCTAAAAGTTAATTAAAAAATTAACAAGCAGAAAAATGCTAAGAAAATCAAGCACGTAGAAGTTTATTGGAAAATAATTTTCTTTAATCAATATATCTAAGTATCAATTGAAGAAATTAAAGATAAGTTTAGATTGAATTATTATTATTATTTTATTAACATTATTATTATTATGATAATTTTTATATTGTATTGCATTATACTATATTAATATTTATATTATATTATATTATATTATATTATATTATATTATATTATATTATATTATATTATATTATATTGCATTATACTATATTAATATTTATATTATATTATACTATATTAATATTTATATTATATTATATTATATTGCATTGCATTATACTATATTAATATTTATATTATATTATACTATATTTATATTATATTATATTTTTCATAGTGGTCACATAATTGACTCAGGAGTAGTTGTTGCGTCACATTACCCTAACAAACCCATTTCCTGATCGTAATTCAGAAGAAAACACTAATTGTGAGAAGGAGAATAGCAGGGGTGGGAAAATTACGAAAAAAATACAGGTTGTAAACTCGGATCTAAGTATTTTCCGAGACAGCATGACGAAATATCTTAAATTAAAGGAAGCGCAGCGTCTTTACCGATTGTTCTGGAAGTTAGAGGTCGTTAAAACTTTCTTCAGTCAAAACTTGTGAAATATAATCCCTTCTTATAGGAAGAGGATTAGAAAATGGTATAATAGAGATCAATGATAGCAGATAGGAAATTTGATAAACTTAAAACAAATATAAAAGATTAATCAACTGTCGAGTTAATGATATTTGAATTAATTTCCAATCTTAACAAATAGTTTAATCAAACTGAATAAAACTGCAGTTTATCAAACTGAATAAAATTGCAGTTTAAAATAAAATATTACAGAATTCAATAATTGTAAAATAACTAAATTTAAAAAAAAAAAAAAAAAAAAAAAAAAAAAAAAAAAATACTATATGAGCATTAGACTTTATTTATAGATATTTATCAAATATAATCAAGATAAAATATATTTGGAAATAACACAATTTTTTCATGTTTATCTTACTTAGACATTGACCTTTTTATATCAATGCAAAATCCTTTAAATTGTACATCTAGGTCATCAATACAAAGAACCCGAATTCGTCTGAACTCTCAGAATTTCCTGGCATTTCTAAGATCCAATTTTCTTTGATATCGAGATAACAATTGCATGTTTAAGTCGAAACGCTTTTGGGAAAAGATTAATTTATTAAATTCAGTATGAGACTTGATTTAATACATCCAATATGCTCTATTGATGTTGAAATTTATTACACACAATGGAAATCAATTTAGTACATGAATGATCGTCATAAACGTAATTGTGAAATCTATAAAAATCCAATTATATTTTCAAACCGCAAAGGATGCAGCTAGTTCTCAATTAACAAGTAATTATCATGAATTATACTTTTAAAACGAATTTTCGCTTTGCAAGATACGAAAATAATGAAGTAAAGTATTTGAAATTTTTAAACGAACTGCTTCAATATTGGAATTATAATTGCAGGTAAACGAACCATAACTATTATTTGAAAGATAAGCGAGGAGGAGTAGGGGAGGGGGGGGGGGGGTATTATTTTCAGAAATATATGCCAGGTAAATCCATAAAAAAATTTAAGACTTACAGGTGTTGTTTTTAGGACAATATATAAATATAACTGGGTCATTCTCCACACAACGCACTATTTCAGCAGCAGGAGAGAAAAAAATTATTGAAATCATTAAATGCTTAGCAGATTTTTTCTCCCATGGAACTTATCAATTACAATTCAATTATTGTCTGATAATATATAGAGATCATCGTCCATAGTTTTACCATGGATTGAAGTCCATCGTCCACGGGCATGACGATTTAATTGTTATTGCTTAGTTCGAATGGAACTTTTGGTTTATAACAATGAGAGTACTAAATTGATATCTGTACAACTAATACTACCAAATAAGTAATTAATAATAAATACATAATAAGTATTCTTAACTAATTTTATCTTGACCACAGACATGATGGTATGATCTTTACAGTTGCACTTATTTCACATGTAAATAATAAAATATGATTTATGTATTAAAAAATGGAATACAATATGTGTAAGAACTAAAATAGTTATATTAGACTTCTTTCCAATATCACAGTTCACTTGTTGTGTCACTTGGTGGCTATTAAACAACAAAAAACTGCTGTCCACCGACATGATGCATTAGGTTTGCGACAAAAGGTATTACATTAATTGTAATGAAATTCAACTCATAAAAGTTTTATACCCAGGCATAACATTGCTTACGGTACCTTATAGCGTGGAGAAATGCAAAAAGAAAATCAATTTTTTTTTACCAAAAACAAAACTTTTATTACCCTACGCTAACATATGGGTAATTGAAAGTAAAAAATATATTTCAATGTCTATGGAAGTTTCGTTAATGTTTATTTTTGGCAGTATATATGTTTGAAATATTTCGAGGGGCTTTCCACTTACCCTATCTTGTTTGCTACGTCTGGAAAAGTTTCTTCGAAACTACTGTTTTCATGTATAGTACAATTATATCAAATTCTTTTTCCAGCTTTTTTTTTCTTGTACAAAAGCAGTCTTGAGAAATTTACCTTATCCTGTAGGTTATTTTACTTCCTAAATAATTTGAGATTTTTTCAGTAATAAATTATTTTTTTTCTTGTCTCTCTCAACCCCCCTCCCCATTTTTTCACCAATTTAGTGAATCCATATTTCTCGAGATTAACTCCACCCCCCATTCCTCAATCCTAGTTAAGCCTATGAAAAAAACCTAACTTAGCGCACTGACAGTCATGTACGTATATATACGTCACTTGATCCCCAGTTTTTCCAGCAATACGCAACATTTTTAAATTTATAAATAAAATTTAAAATAAAATATTTTTTAAATATTTTATTAGGATGATAGTTTGTAACCAATCTTTAAAAAAAAAAAAAAAAAAAAAAATAATAATAATAATAATAGTAATAATTAAAATAAATTACATATATGAATTAGAAATATAATTTTAAAAATATTGCAGGAAAAACAACTGTAGAATTTTGCCCATTCCCTCGACCGTCAATGGGACTAGAGAGGGGCAAAATTGTTTTTTTGGCAAGGTCTCACTACATAGATTGGGAGGAAAGTGCCACCCTTGTTTTCTCCCTTGAAACGCCTTGTAATCTTATTTTCGATCATTCTAACTCATTGGAATTACATTCTAAGCAATAAGTTTACCTTTAATTTTTAGATGCAAAAACTAAGCCTCATAATTTCGTATAGTGATAACCGGTTATTTATGACATCAATAGTTTTTGAAGGGTTCATCCGTATAATTGCGGAAGTGACGGCATCTAAAACGTCAAAAAATATAAGGTAGACGAATAAAAGTTTTTACGAGAGGATGAAGAAGAGAGAGAGAGAGAAAAAAAAAAAAAAAAAGAAACACAGTGGTTCATTGAATAGGTGACGAAAGGCTTGTACGATTTTTTTTTAAACAAGTAAAAAACGACACACTTATATCAAACCAAAAAATTACATAGCAGTAATTAAGATTTTTTAATAAAAATATAATGAGAAAAACATTATTTTTGTATTGAATTTTTTTGAGACAAGTAAATAAAATTGAGTTTTCCTTTGGTTTTAACCAAATATGGGTAATCTGTTCCATGAAGTTTTAAATATTTTATGAACAACAATCAATCAAACCTTACGCGACTTCATTTGTAACAACTGCAGAGTATGTCTGATAAAAAAAAATTGTCTAAAACTAATAAAGTTATTACGTGAAATGCTTAAAATAGAGTAATTTAGCTAATAACTACAATATACTAAAAATATATAAGTAAAATATATTTCATTACAATATACTTAGAGGTTTAATGCATACATCATTTTTCTTTTAATAACAAGCAAAATATTAAACTTTTTTTAATCAGAAATCGTTGTGAAAGTTAGACTTTATCACACTAGTGCGATAAAATACTTTACCGCACGTCTCGTGCTTAAATTTTAATAGGTATTAGTGTAGGAATAACGTATTTTCAGAATGGGCTTTTTCAAACAAGGTAAGTTATTTGACAAGTGCGTTAGCCCTTATTGATATTTAAACCAAGTTTGAGAGTTGTGACTATATTGGAAGTGGAGCATTGGGACATTCCTTTTTTGGGAATGTCTTGACCCCTTTCCGATTCTTTAAAATTAGTTAATCTATGCATTCTATCAAATTTTGGGGATTGTCATTATACGGCCACTTTCACACACGTTACTATTGTCGATTCGAATGGTTAATTAATCCACTTGCCGTCAACCAATTGTATTCGCATTCTGAATACCTACCCTAAGTCCTTTTATTTTAATTAGAACAAATTTTGTTTCTTGTGTGTTTGCCATGCAATCTTTATGATCAACAATTTGTTTGAAACTTCTTTGTTTGCATTGCAATTTTTTTTATCAACACTTCCTAATATTACTATGGTAAATCACCAACTTCATGACATCGCATGTGTTTTTTGACTTCTATGAACGAGAACATTATTACACAACGTAGATAGTGTCTTGTCTGGGTCGGCAAACGCTGCAGTTAAATGGATGAAGAGAACCACTTGACTTCAATTTCCTATATAATATTTTTAAATAGACAGTAAAAAAAAATTATGTTACTTTTCCACTGAAAACTAGTTTTCAAACTTCTTTTAAGGAGTTTGTGGAATTTTTTTTTTTTACAATTCTAGAATTATGTGCTCGAACCTCCCCTCCACCCCCTATTTTCTTTTATCTCACTTAATGTCTGAAAATACTGTAAAGAACATTATTATACAATGACCTCTCTTAGGATTTGTTTTTTTTTAATTCCGTTTAAAGCCTAAATGTTGCTTCACTGAAAATATTCGTTGGTTCATATGTGATTTGGAGAGATACTCTGGAGAAAGTGATTTGGTTCTTTCATACATTCATCCAATTTGAAGAAAATGAATTCCTCAATTCTTCCTAAATTGTCATGAAAAAATGTATTCGGTAAACTAATAACTTTCTGATGACTTATTCAAAAGAGACATTAAATGTTACGTGATCGGCTTGAGAAAAGGTCTTCCGTGTTTTAAATGCGTCATTAAAAACATTGTAGTATTTATGAGAAACACTTTCTAATATCATTCTGGTAAATCACCTACTTCATGACTTTTTGACTTCTATGAACTAGAACATCATTATTGATCGATTTATCTCCAGGTGAAAAAAGCCATTCAATTAACGTCTATATATCAAGCACCTGCAACTAAAGATTCATAAATAAAGATATCTTATAACAAACCAGAGTCTCGCGCTGTTTAATTCTACTTTTCTAATGTTTATCTTCAGAGTTCGATTGGCCCTATTTTAGTAACCCTGTTTGACCTTTAATTTTGAAGTTCTTTTTACGCAGTTTAATCGTTTTTTAGCAGAGGAAGTATGTAACTTCCCTAAACAAATAACAGTTTGAGAAAGTTTATGGATCAGTGATTAGAAACCCGTTGAGCGAAGTCGGAATCACCTAAGCGAAGCACCCATTTTTGCTTAACTTTCTCGACACTTCTCACTTTATTTTCTTCTCATATTTCTCATCTTAGCTTCCTGGAGGAAGAGGATTGAAATTTTGAAATTGTGACATCATTCAGAAGAGAACAATAAGATAAACATCAGTGTTCCCGTCATAAATCAAGTGATTAATCTTCGAGGTGTGGTGTTACAGACACAATTGGTAGTTTAAAAGGGCTAAAATTAGTGCAAACTATCTTATCACATCAAGTATCTTCTGGGGAAAGAAGATTTAAAGAAGTTCCGAAATCAGCTACGTAAAAAAATAATTTCAACAAACTTCCATCATTGGATGATTAAGTAATATTATCCTATAATGGAAGTCTACTGAAATTATTTTTTTCCGCCGTTAACTTCTGAACATCTTTGAATCTCATTTGCGTATTTCTTGATCAGCGTTCTCCACTTGTACATCACATGGCAAATTTTTCGATCAGTCCTTTTTAAGTAAAAAGATATTAATACATTGAAATTTTAAACAGAAAAATTATATAATTTGCATTTCCTCCAAAAGAGATGTTAGTTTTGAGATTGTAAATGTTCGCATCTTTGTACATTTTATATCTTAGTCGATGCTCCAGAGAATTCTTTATAGCACCAAACCTCTATAAATTCGTAAAGTATATCTCAGTTAAATTATTGCTATTTTTCCAATGGCGAAATCAAACTTGTTAAGAAAGTGTGGTTAAAAAAAGTATCAAAACTTGGCACGCCCTTCATTGGAAGATTAAAAGAATATTTAGTTACAACTCAATCTCTAAGACATTATCTGGCTAAGTAATGAATTTTGTACCTTTTTTGCACGTATAATTCCAATTAAAAAAAATTGACTTTTCAGTTATTGATGTTTTTTATCACTGGATTATTTTCATACAAATGTTCATATGTACTGCCAATTTACCGTAGAACCGTTAAAGTTCCCTTTGTTGTTTTTTCTTTTTCTGTTCTTCAATCAGAAAGAGGTTTCATATTTTAGATGGCACATGTTTTATAATAAGGAAATTCTAGAATTCTAGATAAGGCTTTATTAATTTCCTTAAAAAACCAATTAGGGTTTACTTAAAAAGGCGTAAAAGTTTATGAGCATCCTTTCAAAGCTTTGGGTTCTTTCCTTGAAGATCGAATTGCATTTTCAATCAGACCTGGCTCGATCCCAAGACCTTTCGCCTGCAATATGAACATTCTGCCTCTGGAATGTGACAGTGGCTTAGCCAGGATTTTTTTTCAGGGGAGGGGGGGGGGGGGCGAAACAAAAATTGTAAATCATGATAAATGAATAATTTGGGTTTGTATACTTAGTAATTTCTGAGGTGCCAACTTCAGTTTGTAGACATGTGATCTCCTTAATAATCACAAGTATCCCCTCTTCAACTTTTAGTAATATTCAGAAATGGTTATTTTTCTTTACACATTAAATTAAAATGTTAATAAATAGAATACCAAATGACACTATAACGATTCAACCCGCTAATAACACAAAATATTTCTAAAATTCAGAAACAAATCCCTAAAAATTCAGGACAATCCATAAGAATTTGCATATCTCTGTATTTTCTCACTAGCCAATTTAACAACATGGCTTTTTTAACCTAAAAAATTTTTTTAAAGAATTCTTGTATAAGAAGGTCAAAAAAAAGAAGGGAGGGGGGGGGGGGACAGAAAAAAAAGGGGGAAAAAAACAGTGTCCAATTAAAAATAAAAATCGGGGCTTCAAATCAGACACTATAATTAACACACATGTAAGCAATTTGGTTTGTACTCTTAGAGTTCATAAAATTCAGTTGTTTCGTGGGTTAGACACAGCTGAATTACACCAAATAATATTTTATTTTAATCCTTTCTTTAAAAGTTATAGGACCACAATAGTTTCATTTATAAAAATCTTGTTTTATTCATAAAGTTCTTGTTTTATGGAAATAATGATGATAAAGAGTTGAAAACAACAAGATAATGACTGATTTTTTAAAAAACTTATTCTGTAATTACTATATGTAAAACTATAATTTAAAAATTCCCATTTCAAAATATCAATTCGACATACAAACTCATTTTACACATTGGTTTGTTGGCAATAAGTTAACTCGTGCAAATGCTTGTCTAAACGGTATTTCTTTGTGCACTTTTCTATCAGGTAGATTATCAAAGTATTAAAATATTATTGCAATAAAAATTTCGAATATATTTTTTCAATATTTTAAAATTACTTATTAATTACTTACCATGTTCTTATACAAGTGAGTAGCAACGATTGCGAATTGTAAAGCGAGAGTTGCCATGGAGACTCTGGTGTAGTTTTAAAAAGAATATCTGTAATTCTAAAAATAATAATATCTGTTCGTATTCGAAAGATTGGTTGATGTTTGTCAAAATTAATGTGTTCGTCGTAATACTGTGGAATTCTTTATTAATAGTTATCCATAACTACGAAACTTCGAACCTGATCTGCTTGATGGTTTTAATTCAACAAGGTCAAGGAGGGAGAGGGTTAGGCCGCCATTGAGAACGGTCGGAAAAGAACAGCTCCCCCATTAGAAGTTCTTCATAAATTTGAAATAAATATCGTTAAGTTTTTAAAAGACGGCAGTTAGAGTTACAAGAAGAACGAATAAAACTTGATAAATAAAAATAATATACAATCATGATACTTAAAAAATCGAATACATTTTTTTCACTTTTAATCATTTCGGGGGGGGGGGGGGGGGCGGTGGGCCCCTCCCTGTCTACGCCGCTGGAATGTGAGTCAAGAGGAACACCAACAAGTCTTCTAAATAGTAAACACATATGTTCTTAGATAAAATAGTGGATGAATTCAAATACTATGAAAAAATACAATCTGGATCTTTTATTTTTTAATGCGTAGTCGGTGGGCCTTCGAAAAATCGCTTGCCACCAGCGAAATGCGGACGCTGTAAAAGATGATACACTTGCGGATACCGGTATAACATATATGATTGAGGAGTGTCAACGAAGTTGTAATTTAATGAAGTGGCATGGGTAATATAAATAAATAGGTGATTGATATATTTTAAGATATTAAATCGATGTATAAATAAAATTTGTTTTAGTATACATAAAAATTAATTTTTTCACAGAGTTGCAATGTTACAAGTGAATAAGTTGGCATTGATCACACTGCTCTACAAGTGTTTCTTTACTATATTTTTAAACACACAAAAAATATTTTTCTAATTAAAAAAAGTACATATTTTCAAAAACTAATTCGTCATTATGCTTTCAATAAAGTAAAATAATATAGTACCAAATATAAAAAGTTTTAACAATACGTTATTGACAGTAATTCGCATCATGGTAAAAATGCTTATTTATTAGTCGAGCGTACCACCAAATTTGTGCATATTTTCAAAATTATACACTTTCTATTCAAATTTGCTGTTGTGAACAATTTACTATTGAAAATAATTTTTCTTCACCCCACTCTCCACGCTCCAATATACAGCAGACGAATATTTAAACTTTAATTAGAAGCACAACGCGATGGAAACAGGAAGTTTGGAATAATAGGATTCCCTCCTCAGATGGCCAGGAGCAGTGGCTCGTAAAAATAAGGAAAACGTCGCACAAATAATAAGTAAAACAAAACTAGCGAAGATAGTGAAAGATGGTTGTGGATTCTTAGTTTGGAAGATTCCGGAAAAGGAAGTTATGGGGAAATCAGTTGTCAAAACGGATTTCAAAACTATGGCAAAACAAAAGAAAATGGAGCAGATGAGTAGAAATTCTACTGCGCTACTCGTCAAAGGTGACAGGTAATAATGGCTCTGAATAAAAATTATAGCCAGTAGACACACCTTTGTAAAAAAGAAAGTAATTCTATTTAAAGCCTGTGGATAATTTCATGTTGTTCGTGTGAAGTCGTAGTAAGAAATTGTAGCAAATGCATAAGGATTTGACGTTAAGAAATTGTAACAGAAACGAAACAGATAACAAAATAAACACTTTGCTCAAAGAATAGGCCTTTTATTTTAAACAATGTATATAATTTTTTCAAATTTCTTTAGGTGTTTTAATTTAACTTTTGCTATAACTGAACTGTTAAGAAAAATATTATATATGTATATAGTCTAAAAAAACATGTTGAATCTCTTATCTAAAAATTTCAAGTTTGGTTTTACTTATGGGACTTACTAAAGTAAAAAAAAAAAAAAAAATACTCAACAAAATAATAAATATATTTAAATTCTTAAGAAGCACATTCAAAATTTTAAGGGAAATTTCTCAGATACAGTTATGTTTTGCTCACTTCCAAGACGTTAATGTTTGATTTGAATCACAAATATATTTTTCAATTAAAAATGAAATTTTAGGAATCCAAATTTATTTACTAAAGGAATTCATAGCAGGCAACCAAAATTATTTCTCCGCTTCAGAATCTATCCAAATTTTGCTTATTTATTTTTATGTTTTGGTTTTCCCGTCAAATTGTTGAATTTTCCAATCAAAAGACCTGATAGCAGAAAAATAACATAAAGAATTAGGAAAGTTTAATATGAATTAAGGTTAGAAAATTATAACGTACATCGAAAATGACGATTTAACAACAACAGCAGTAACAGCAACAATAATAATAATAATAACTCATAAACAAATTTAGGTGTAGCAATGCCCTAAAGGGAAAACCTAATTTTTTGCAATAAATTTCAACAACACTGCTAAGTTACTTCACAAATATTAATGCAAATTTTATACAAACAAAAACAAAATGATATGGGTAAATTATAAGAATATTGTAGAGTTTAACAATGCTGCCGCGACGAAATTCATTTATAACTGGTGTAGCACTTATTCAAAATAACAGAAAGTTGATTGATTTTTTCCCCCTTTTTCATTTCATACTTTTTAAAGCTGACATCTTACATGTTTCAGCACCAAATTTAGCATTTTAAAGCTTCATAACGCATAAATAATTATCTATCAGTCTAAAATTAGCTTTACAGATGCTTTTGAAAAAGGTATTTTTACTTATTTCAAAATCCTTTTTTTTTAAACAACTGGAATTAGATTCTCGGAAGTTTATAACCAGAACTGGGACGTTACAGTTTGTCCACAGTTCCTTACACTCAGCAGACAAATGCGTTTATTATATTGTGAGCCATAATTTCCCATCATGATCCTTCACACAGAAATGACAGGAAATGTTTATCATCGCTTCACTTTCAAATACTGATTCGTATCTGGACTCGACACGAAGAACAATTTCGTTCGAATTCAGGAAAACGTGCAATTAAAATAACATAGATCGCAGTTACAATAACATCATTTCTAGAAAATAGTTTATTTTATATAAATAGATTTCAGAAAAGGAATGGCACATAAAATACTTTTCTACTAATTTCATCCCTAACTTGATTTGATAAAAATATGTTCGAATTGAAACCTGATATCTAAGTTCCATCTTAATCTATAAATGTTCAAAACATTCATAAAAATAATTTATAGTCGAAATAAATTATAATAATTTATTGTAGGGTTTTCTTACCTAAAAAGTTTTAATTAAAGAAAATGACGATAAAAATTCGTGCATTTTCAAAAATTATAACCGGAAATGTTATTTTTAAATCAGGTAGTTTCCACATTTTAGCCTTTCATGATACATAACAAATCGAGACAGAACTCAATTTCTTACTCGTTTTTGGTGTAGGACATTACTAGTTCCCACAAAAATTCTTTAAAGCAATTTTGGTAAAATAACCTTTACATCGTGTCGAATTAAAACTGCAGACGCATATTTCCTATATTGTGCTCACTCCGAAAACGCCCGCGTTGCGGAGATACATCACTGGTGTATAGGTTCCAGCTTTAGGCGCTTCGCTCGCAGGATGGTTCATTGCTAAGAAAAACCAAGCTCGCTCCTCTCCCTGAAAAGTTCATTGACACATAAGCACAGGCTTACTTCACTCGTTGAAAGGTTCATGGCTATGCAAGCATGGACTCGCTTCGCTCGCTGAAAGGTTTATTGCTGAGTAAGCATAAGCTCTCTTCACTCATTAAAAACTAATTGCTACGTAAACCCTTAATATTAGAAGCTCCTCCCTTATCGAAAAACAAAAAAACAAAAATAAAATTCCCCGTTAAAACAATAAAACACCACACCTTTGAGAATACTTTAACACGTGTTTGTGAAAAGCACAATTAGAAGGCCAAAATTGCTTATGTTGAAATTTTCAGACCTAGAGCTTAATTATTTAATAGGTATAGACCAGAGCTCTATACTTATTAAATGTCGCTTTTTATGAAAATATTAATTAAAAAAATCGATTAAAAAGTAAATTAAAATTCGAACTTTCTTTTTGTCAAAAGTCCAATTAGAAGGCCAAAACTGCTTATGTTGAAAATTTCAGAGCTGCAGCCCTATTAGAAATCGTTTTGTAAAATATTTATTAACTAGGGGGCTCCACCCCTAACGCTCGCCAACACGTTTGATACGTAATCTCCTAGGTCGCTTCGCTCTTTTCAAAGTGAGGTAATACAGTAAAAGTCCAACTATACGGAATCAACCAACCGGAAAGCTCAATCAACCATAATATTTTGAAAATCATGTTTCGCCAGAAAATTGGCACTATTTCAGCAAATGTTTTTTTTTTTTTTTCTTTTCTTTTTCATTTCATTTGAGATTTCGAAGTTGGGGTTTTTATTCTTTATTTTGATGGTTTTTAATTCGTAATGGAGAAATAGCTGAATATGCACTGATTAGAAATGAATATATTATAATAAAAGGTGATTTTTCTAAAATTCCAGTTTATTCGGAATGCTGAAGTTATTGTGAAGTCTATTGTGAATTTTCAGCATAGAAACTGTTACAATAATAATTTGAAATTTTTTTTATTCAAGCAGTAATAGTTTAAGTTTTAAAGTTTTGGCGATGTCCACCGTTGTAGTTCTTTTTTCAAAAAGTGTTGTGAAGAATAAAAGTTGTTGAGTTCAATTAGTCCTGTTTTTGTGCTTTTTTAGCAAAAATAGAATGGTGAATCTGTATTTTTTATTCCTTAAAATATAAGCTAGGTGAGTCAGGTACTCGAGCATTCTTATTTGCAAGTAAATACTGTACTTCTTAGAAACTCGATCGTACAAAAACCTTAGTATTCTTAATGGAAATTCCATGCTCAGTTTTCATCGGCATAAAACCGGAAAACGTTCACAAATAAATATGTCGTAGTTATTTGCCGAATGTAAATTCTAATTCTAAAGAAATGTACACAACGTACATCTATTTATCCTTGCATCATCGTAAATATTAAATCTACACGTTTTAAATAGGCAATAATTTGTATCAGTAATAAGGAAAACAAAATATAGCGAATCCAAGTAGTTGACTGTTGTGCCAAATATATTGTTCAAATTTCAAAAGATATATTAAGATGTATAGTGATTGGGTGGATGGCTGAATTTAAAAAATCGTGCATAAAGCACATTAAGAAGATTTTTGATTGGATGTTTGAAGGCGTTTCCATTCTTCTCACAGACATACAGCCGAATTTGAGCGGCACCCAAGATAATTATAAAAATAGATTAATTAAAAAAATTAATTAAAAAAAATAATCAAAATTTTAATTTTCTATTTTTCTAAAAGTCCAAATAAAAGGCTTAAACTACTTATGTTGAAAATTTTAGAGCTGTACTCCTATTAGAAGTCGTTTTGTAAAAAAAAAAAATTAATTAAGAAAACTGATAAAAAAATAGCTAATTAAAGTTCAGGGAATAGAGACATTTTGCCTTGCAAAAGGCTATGTAGTTCTGAGTTTTTAATATGTTATAAAGGTTGGTCTCGTGGTTAATAAACCAAGTTTTTGACCTCTTAACCCTTGTGCTTTCTCCGTGGTGCACCAAAAACTGAGCCGTTTTCCTGTTTATACGTCATAACTCTTTGCTAGTGCATCTTAGAAACAAACATTATTTCAAAAGTTGTAGAATAGTAAATGTCCTACAACTTTTGTATACAGAGTTTTTTTTGTAGACCTGTTATGTAAATAGTTATGTTACATTAAAGTCAAAACTTTTTCGTAAAAATTCTACTTTTTTAAGATTTGTGTCAAGTGTTTTGATATATCTCCACAATGGTACGTCTTAGAGAAAAAATGTGTGTATAAAAGTTGTAGAACAATCAATTTCCTACAAGTTATCAAGTTATTTTCTAGTTATTCATTAACTTATTTTCTAGGACTAATAACATACGAGCTACTCTGCTTTATGTATTTTCCGTGGTGCACCAAAAAAATACATTTTTCAGTTGATAGATCATAACTCTTTTGCAACGCATCTTAAAAACAAATATTAAATTTAAAAATTGTAGTATATTAAATTTTCACAACTTTTGTATCGAATTGGTTTTTGTAAAGTTATTATGTAAAGAGTTACATAGCATCAAAGTAAAAACTGTTTCGTAAAATTGTTTTTTTTTTTTTTTTAATTTTTGCCAAGTTTTTCAATTATATCTTCATAACAGTAAGTCGTAGAGAAAAATATACTGTACAAAAGTTGTAGAACTATAAATTTGCTATAAGTTTTATACAAAAAGTTACTATCTAGGACAAATAACTAAGGAGCAACTTTTCTTTGAAGGTTCACGAGATGATAACCTGTAATATTTTATGTATAGGTATTAGGGGTATAAAAATAACTTCTTACTTCATAGTCTGACTATTTTAATAAAAAAATATAGATATAATACAAATAATAAAGTGAAAATACATTAAATAATGTATATATCTATACATAATAACGGTAATATCAATTTACCATTTTCGCCATGGTGCACCAAAAACCTTCTGAATTCAGAAATTTTGGATTTTTTTCATTATACCGATCATATCCTTTTTCCAATGCATTTTAGAGGGAAAAAATTATATTTTAGGTTGTAGAGTATTAAACTTTCTACAACTTATGTATGTGTAAAGTTTGTTTTGTAGAATTATTGTATGAAAAAACAAATTGGTATGAAAAGTATCAAAGCAAAAACTCTTTCGTAAAAATACCACTTTAAGACTTTTGTCGAGTTTTTAGATGATATCTATAAAAGTATACCACAAAAATATATTGGGGGAAAAAAATGTAGAACCCTAAATTTACTACGTTATATATTCAAAGTTATTTTGTAGGACTAATAACAAAAGAGCTACTGATAAGATCTAATATTAAAAACAGTTTCCTACTGCAAAGCCTGACAACTTTGATAAAAAAATAAAACAATATAGGTATTAAAATAATAGTATTATAAAACAAAAAGTAGAAATATTATAAAATTTCATATATCTATATAAAATAATAGAAATATCAATAAAACTTACAATTTAGAAAACTTATAACTTCCTACATTTAGTTTTGTTTAGCCACGAAGGCTCGGCTAGTTCCTCCTCTATTTCTTCAATTAAGAGTTCTGTTGGGTTGTCTTCATCTTTGTCATCAACCGCTATATTGTCACAGGTTTGTCCATGACAGTTTTTACATATTATGGAGCACTTGAGACCGGCCTTTCTACAACCACAGGCCTTAGTGCATCCTATATTGCACTAGAAGGAAATGTAGGTCAAGATGGATTGAGGAGCTGTATCCCTGGTGGCTGTAATAGGAAGAAGTCCTTTACTATCCTTCCACCTCCAGTTCAGAGGATTTTTCATTTGATCCATCCATGTCTTTACTTGATGGTATGTGCGAAAGACATGGTGCGTAGTAGCATCTTGGGTCGGTGGTATCTTTGACAGATTTAACTTGTTCCCAGTTGTTGATTTCGAAAATTGCTTATAACGCAAAGCATTTAAAGTTGTTGCCCTGTCACCACCATAGAGAGCAACAAAAATGCTTGATACTGCTTCAGTGATGCTTGAAACACTGGCATTAGGATCTAGGAAGATCTTTGCAAATTCCTGTAATATTGGATACGACAAATCGGCCATCATTACAACACATGTATTCCAATACTAAAAGTAACTAGAGTGGTTGATATTCTGTCAGAATGGTTAGTGGTGGGGAGGAGTGAGAAATACTTTTTTTTTTTCCGGTTCTTCTAATCTTCTTCCAAAGAATTCGGCAGTGAGAAATCTCATTCAACAGTATATGGTGTTTTAGCGGAAGCTGAGCAGTTAAAGAATTCCTTTACAAATCACTTATGCCACCCGACTTGAGATTTTTCTGTTCTATCTCAAAAGATCTGTACCCCACGTGGTTTAGAATTAGCCACTTGAATGCAGTCTATTTCTCATTTTTATTTTAGAATACAGAAATTTTTGGTGCACCACTGCAAAATGGTAAATTTTATATTACTATTATTATTATTACATTTTATATTACTATTATTATTATTACATTTTATATTACTATTATTATAATAAAATTTTATATAATAATTATTATTATTACATTTTATATTACTATTATTATAATAAAATTTTATATAATAATTATTATTATACATTATTTAATATATTTTCACTTTTTACTTTACTTTATTATTAGTATTATAGCTATATTTTTTTTTATTAAAATTGTCAGACTATGCAGTAAGAAGCTATTTTTATACCACTACCTATACTTAAAATACTATAGGTTATCAGTAGTTAGAAAGTGCCGTTTCGGGGCCAGGGCGGAATGCGGAATGGTATGGTATGGGGGTGTGACCGGATATGACGTCACAGGAAGTGACATCACCGGATATGACTTCATCGGAAGTCACGTGACCGGAAATGGAGTGGAGATGTTTCCCTCCTGCTGCTGTTTTAGTTTCGGTTCCGTTATAAGCTGTTTGTGTATGACGTCACAGTGGCAATGACGTCATAATTTGTTTTATATCAAATTTTTGAGAGGTGGCAACACTTTTTAGTTTCGGTTTATTTTTAAGGCGGAGTTGAGTTGTTCTAGGACTGCTTCTTAGCGAATAAGTTAGAGTTATAGGCTTTTAATGCGTGACGTCACAGTGAGTATGACGTCATATTGTTTTATATCAAAGTTTTGAGCGGTGGCAACACTTTTTAGTTTCAATTTACCTTTCAATCCGAGTTGAGTTGTTCTAGGGCTGCTTCTTAGCGAATTTTTGACTAGTGACGTCACAGCGGGTATGACATCATGACTTGCTTTATGTGAGAGATCGACAAAATGCTTGCTTACGATTAGTCGGTTCTAAACACGTGACTGAATGGACGCTTATGATTGGCTACACAGTTTAGTAAGATAGTTTTCTACTAAGTTTAGGGTAGTGGCGCCATCTAGGAGTGAATTTAAGAGATATTTACATTAAATTTCTAAGATCAGAGATATATGCAAATAAAAAAAATCTTAACACGACTTTTAAGTTTAATAAAAGTGAAGGCCATTTGCTAAGGGTCTAAAGAACCCTAACCCCGAGCTACACGTGACATTTCAATATTTTACCAAACAATTGTTAAAATATCGACTATCGGACGTTGCCTTCATGGGAACTCATCTACCCACCCCCCTTCCCTAACCAATTTTGAATAAGCTAATTTGAAAGACTTTAGAAAATGTTAATTAATTTCAAGCTAAATTTTAAAATGTAGGACCCACCTCCGGCCCGATACCTCTTTTAGGAAGAATTGGTACCGCCTCACTCCTCCCTATAAAAAGAAAAAACTTATTCTAAAGAACGTATATTTCTTTGAAATATGAGGTCACTAACCAACCATCCAATACTGAATTTCATGAAAATTTTAGTCTGTCTAAACATTGTTTCATGAAAATTTTAGTTTTGAAAATAATTATTTAAACACTAATGTAAAAAAAAAATATATTTTTAATAGAAATTTTTACTAATATCTATTTGTATGTGGCTTTTTTCCGAAAAAACTTAATGAATTTCACGAAAATTTTAACGTACCCTTAACAGTTTTCATGAAAATTGTAATTTTGATACAAACAAATTTAGTTTTAGTGTTACAGTTTACTCTTCATACAAATGTGCAGAAATATCTTAATTTTTTAACTAGCATATCTTTCTTTATGATGTTATTACCAATGACTCCCAACGGCTCCCAATTGGCTCTCAATGGCTCCCAATACCTGCTAAATGCTCCCTAAATGCTCCCAATATCTGCTAAATGTTCCCTAAATGCTCCCAATACCTGTTAAATGCTCCCTAGCTGCTCCCAATACATGTTAAATGCTCCCTAACTGCACAAAATACCCGCTAAATGCTCCCTACTGCTCCCAATACCTGTTAAATGCTCCCTAACTGCTCCCAATACATGTTAAATGCTCCCTAACTGCTCCCAATACCTGTTAAATGCTCCCTAACTGCTCCCAATACATGTTAAATGCTCCCTAACTGCTCCCAATACCTGTTAAATGCTCCCTAACTGATTCCAATACCCGCTAAATGCTCCCTAACTGCTCCCAATACATGTTAAATGCTCCCTAACTGCTCCCAATACATGTTAAATGCTCCCTAACTGCTCCCAATACCCGCTAAATGCTTGAACTGCTCCCAATACATGTTAAATGCTCCCTAACTGCTCCCAATATCTGTTAAATGCTTCCTAATTGCTCCCAATACATGTTAAATGCTCTCAATACCTGTTAGAAATTAATCTGTCTATGTTAGTTATATTAATCAAGATAGTTTTTATTGTACAATGGTACTTACTTAAGTTGACGAATGGCAACACAGAACTAGCTGCTAATGCTGAATAGAGATGTGATAACTGATTTTGGATACTCTAATGCCTAAATAAGAGAGAAAAAGTAACATACTTGAACATCTTACAACTAAGAATTCAAAAGTGAACGTGAAAATTTACTTTACGAATAAAAATCATGTCTTTAAAATGTGTACGAATATCACTAAATAAGAGAAAAAAGTAACATACTTAACTCTTTACGACAAATAACTCATTAACGTAAAAAATTTACTTTACACATAAAAATCACTTTAACATGTGTAAAAATATCGCTAAATAAGAGGGGAAAAAAAAGTAACTTACTTAAAATTTCTAAAATAAATATTTAACCTTTACGCAAAAATTCCCATCATATATAAACATCACGACTTTAAAATATGACATACAAGAGAAAAGTAACGTGCTTAAACTTTCTACGACAAATAACTTTAACATTAACGTAAAATTTTACTTTACACATAAAAATCCCGACTTTAAAATATGTAGAAATATCGCTAAATAAAAAAAAAAGTAACATACTTAAACTTTCTACGACAAATAACTTTAACATTAACACAAAAATTTACTTTACACATAAAAATCACGACTTTAAATTTGAAATGTAGGAGGAAAGTATAACATACCTATAATTTCTACGACAAAGAATTCAAACATTGCCATTCATGTCTTTAAAATGTGTAAGAATAATGCTAAATTAGAGAAGAAAAAAAAAATAACATACTTAAACTTTCTTCGACAACAATTTAAACAATACGCGAAAATTTCATACACAATTATTTTCTTAGGTTAATGTTAAATAATGGGAAATTTAACAGAATATACGACAAGTTTTATAACTTAAACATACATTTATTGAAGTGAATAAGTTTCCGTATTTAAATATACATATTGATTTGAAAAAATTCTTTGAAATATATATAAAAAAAAAAAAAAAAACTTTAAGTGTAAATTGAAACTTTTATAAGTTTTTCAACAGTGACTTATTAATATTTAGAAAGAGGTCGGATATCTTCAACTATTCTACACCTGATTGGACAACACTTATAATGTGTATGAGAAAAAAAATTCAATTACTAGATGAGAAAAATTTCCTTGTAGGAATCAATGAAATTGGATAGTTATACTTTGGTTCGAAACAATTTTCGTTTCAAGCATATGATTTGTTGCTAAGTTGAAATAAATACACTTTAAATCAGGGTTTCTTAACCTTTTTTACACAATGGACCACTTTAAAAATTTTAAATATGTCACGGACCCCTCTGTGAAAAAAAAATTGCTTAAACATCATCATTAAAATTTTTAATGTGAAGGCTGTTGCTGCTTTTCCTTGATTAACAGATTGAATTGAGGGATGGTTTTCGACAAAGCAACGAGCATATCATGTTCGACATTCAGTCGATTTAGATGTTTTGTTTTTATTGTGACAAGTGTGGAAAATCCCGCTTCGCAAAGATATACTGTAGCAAACGGAATAATGGCTGTCATAGCTTGTTTTACAAGCAATGGGTAGGCTTCTCTTAAAGAAGACCAAAACTCTCCAAGAGTTTTTGAATCGAAATCCATTTTTAACAAGGACTTTGTTTTCAAATCAATTAGCTCATCTTTGGCAAGGTTCATGTCATCGATACAGTTCAAGGATTACGAATCCACAACTCATCTTTTATATTTATTCCATCCGAATTGAAATATTTTTCAAATGAAACTTGAAGTACTTCCAGGTGTTCACAGATTTCATTTTTCAAGTTATTCAATAACAAACTATCTTGCCGAGATCCATTTTCAAAAAGCACTTCGTCCAACATTTGAGAGTTTGCCCATATCCCATTTTGAATTCTAATTTTCCAAAGTGACATTTTCAATAAAAATGCCTGTAGTTTCACAGTGGCATCCATAATTGTTGTATCAGGCCTTTGAATTGAAAGACATATATCGTTCATGTGGTTAAAAATGTCTGCCAGGTAAGCCAATTTACATATAAAATCTTTTTTCTTGAAATATTCGAAGAGTGGGTTATCTTTTTCTTCTAAAAAAAGTGATACTTCTGTCTTCAACATGAAAATTCGTTTCAAAACCTGCCCTAATGACAGCCAGAGCACTTCCGTGTGGTACAGAAGTACCTCATGTTCTGCATTCATTTCTTGACACAGTGTTTTAAAAAGACGATGATTAAGAGTTCTACTTCTAATAAAATTCACAGTTTTAATAACTATTGACAATACTTCTTTTAAGCTGGTTGGAAGAGTTTTTGTAGCCAGTGCATGTCTATGCAAAAAACAATGTGTAACAATAACATTAGGAGCCTCTTTTTTTACCAAATGGGCAAAACCAGATTTATTACCAAGCATCGCAGGTGCTCCATCCATACAAAGTGAATGAAGTTTTTGTTTCCAGTCGAAGTCGTGTTTGGAAAAGAAAACATTTAAAATCTCTAAAACATCAACTGCCTTTGTAGTTTGCAAAAGAGGTTCACAAATAAGAATTCTTCTTTGATAGTATCAGCAGACACGTAACGAACAAAAACAAGAAGTTGACTACAATTCGAGATGTCTGTAGTTTCATCCAGTTGCATACTAAAGGGAAATGGCGATGCTTTCAATTCATCGATGATCTGTTTCAAGATATTGCAAGAAATTTCAACTATTCTTGAATGTATCACATCCTTGGACAATGGAATAGCCTCAAGTTTTTTTCTGTGTTCCAGTCCATAGGCATAAAGTACGGGGGGGGGGGGGCAGGGGGGGCTGGCCTCCCCACTTTTAAATTCTGGGGGGCTGCCTACCCTGATTTTTGTAACACCAGAGTTCATCCTAGGCATTTTTCGAGGGCGGCGCGCCCTGCCTGCACTTTTTCTATAAAAATAGCGCCCTTCCTGCCCTTTTTCAGAAAAAATTTCATCCTGAAAGAATTCGAAAAACTTTCGTTTTTTTCCCTCCCAACAATACGCAATATGTGGATCACCCCTACTGAAATCGGCTGTCGCGCATGCGCATTCATGTTCAAACGCGCAACGTATATATCAGGGACTGAAACCATTGAGTAGATGTCTATATAACGTGTTTCATTAGTAGGTGGATTGTAGGGCGCCGTCTTACAATTTCCCTATTGCACATTAGTAAACTCCGATGGCCATTTCGTACGTGTTTTGATTAAGTGTATTTCGCTGGATTTTTACCATGCCTCCTTCAAAATAGTGAAGAAAGGAATTTGAAAGACTTGAATAACTTAGTTAAAGGTTTATAACTATCAAATGTTTACACTAAGAATTTAAAAAGAATATTTCCGTTTGGACACGCGTAATCGCGATGTCCTCCTGTTAAATTTAGGGGGTGTTTTTGGTAATTTGCCTGTTACCAATTAATTTCTAAACATCCGTTTCATATTTAAAATTAAACATAACAGAAATGCAACCAAAATCGCAGATTATTTCAGATTTTTAAAAAAAATAAAACTTCTATTATAGCTTACATAATAGCGGCATGCACGGCAAAAAAATCGCCGTTTTGACGCTAAATTGGATCCGATTTGGAAAATAAAAAAATGCAAAAATTTCAGGACATAGTCCTAGTTCTTTAGTCGGAATACTCCTTGTGATATCCCACAATGAATAATGTTAAATTTGCAGAAACTCTATTCTCTATCTGACAATAGCAAAACTAAGAGATGAAATTTAAGGTTGATTCATTCATACTTTAGAAAATTTTGAAAGAGTGAAAAGTTCTTATCTTAACACATTTTCATTATACTAAAACATTCTTATCTTAATTTTACTGTATTATAAATTGATAATTTTATAAAAATTACTTTTTGATGAAAATTTTACTGTGTATATTGCACTTTAGTTTTAATAATTTTCTCAGTCTCATTCCAGCAGAATTAGGACTGAAGCATTTTATCAGTATTTTGATATCTTTTAAGTTTCTGAGTGAGTTTTTGATTCACGGATTTTTGCATTATAATTTTTTTTTCTTCAGAATATTGAAAATTATTTATCTTGGTAGAAAAGTATAACAATATTGAAATCATGGCAGAAAACGCGTATTTCTGCAATTTGCCATAAAAGTGCCCTCGTAAACAGGAAGTGCCCTTTTTTTGGAAAATAGCACCCTGCCCTTTTTCATTTCTAGGATGAACTCTGGTAACACTATCTCCTTTTTTTCCCTCCATTCTCCAAATAAATTATAATTGTTTATTGTTGGTATTATATGAGAAGTTGTGTCATACCTAGATTTTCGAAAAATTAATAGATTTCGATAATTTTTCGAAAAATTTCAACTTTCGTCAAAACTCGCCCCTTCATGTTTTTTGAAAAGTTGACACCTATGTTCCAGTCCACAAACTAATTCAACCATTTCAAGCGCACATGGCTTAATTAATATCTCTCCAATAGTATGCGGTTTCTTACTTTTGGCAATACGATATGCAACTCTGAAAGATGCCTCAACCAAAGGTTTTTGTGGAATACCAAATCCAAGTTTGGTTAATGTTCCAGATTTCGAAAACTGAGCTTTCTTCTTTGTAAAAACTTCTAGATCTTTAGATGCATTTTCAGGATGAAGAGATTTGAGATGCTCTATCAATTTTGCCGGTTTCATACTGGCGTTTGCCAAAACTTTTCCACACAGAAAGCATTGTTGCTTTTCAACACCGTCCGATTCCTTCATGCAGCAGAATCCATATTTTACATAATTTTCATCATACTTCCTTTTTTAGGACATTTTGGGCTACAAAAAATATCAAATAATCAAATGAAACATTAAGAACAAACATTAAGACACAAAAAAACACTTGAAAAAGCGGCA